>JAIOJX010000027.1:58864325-59380628 GCA_022376925.1 Tragulus kanchil
CTTCCCTTGCAGCTCTGCTGGCAAGGAATCTGCCTGCAGTGCAGGAGTCCCCGGTTCGATTCCTGGGATTGGAAGATCCCTCCGGGAAGGGAAAGGCTCCCCATTCCAGTATTCTTACATGGAGAATTCCATGGATTGCAAAGAGTCAGACACGACTGAGTGCCTTTCACTTTCATATGGTCCAAAGGACTCTTGGTAGGCAGAATAATGGCCCCCAAAGAGGTCCATGTTTCAATGCCTGGACTCTGTGGATCTGTTGCTTTACATGGTGAAAGAAGCTATGAAGATGTGATTAGTTAGTATCCTTGAGATGGGAGGGTTAGCCTGAATTATTGACTGGTTCTAGTCTAATCTTAAAGGGTCTTTTAAAAATGGAAGATGGGGCTTCCTTGGTGGTCCAGTGGGTAAAGAGTCTGCCTTGCAGTACAAGGGGCACCGGTTCAATCCCTGGCCTGGGACGATCTCAGGTACCGCGGAACGGCTGGACAGGTGTGCCAGCCAGCACTCCGGAGCTCATACGCCCAGAGCCGATGCTCTGCAATGAGAGAGGCTGCTGCGGGAGGTCCACACAGTCCAAAGGATAAAGATGGATGAAAACAAATAAATAAAAAACCAATGAAAGAGGCCAAAATTTAAAAAAATGGAAGAGGCATATACTGCCATGTGTCAAACAGATAGTGAGTGGGAAACATGGGAAGCTCAGCTTCATGCTCTGAGATGACCTAGCTGGGTGGAATAGTGATAGGGACAGAATGGAACAGTTAGGTTGTTGTAAAGTCCTAGTAGGGGGCTGTAGGTAGAAGGGTAAAACCTGGGAAAAGTTGGGAGGCCAGAGACAGACGCAGGGGCGGCGCCGTGAGGGGTCGGAGCATGCAGGTGCTTTGTACATCTGGCAGTGAGATGGGAGGCCCACAAGGGCCAAAGAACAAAGACAGATGAAAATAGATAAATGAAAGGCCAGTAGAAGTGGCCAAAAGAAAAAGAAGCCCTGTCTCTGATGTCAGTCTCTTCAAAGACCGAAGGAGAGATCCTGTCCCCAGCTCGGCCCTGTCACAGCTAAGCAGAGCTGAGCCAGAGGCAGGACAGGAAAGACAGAACCCAGAACCAAGTCTTTAGCGATTGGTTGGTTGACCCTCTGTCTTTCACCTCTGGAGGTGAGAAGGTGAGTTTACTAAGTCACTTTCTGGGCTTACAGGGTGATTTATGACAGTGACCTCTGCTGTGGAAACCTTTTCTACGTGCTGTGGGGTGTCTACAGAGGGAACGGCATGGGTGAGGGGAGCTAGTGGGGGTGGTCAGTGGGGAAAGGGTGTCCACGGGTGGACAAGTCATCCGTGACACCAGGGAGGCAACTATTGGGTCTGTTTTTCCTCGAAAAAAAATGTTGGGCATCAGAAACCATAGACAGGGGCTTCCCTGGTGGTCCAGTGGGTAAGGACACCGCCTTGCAGTGCAAGGGGCGCCTGTTCGATGCCTGGCCTGGGAAGATCCCATGTGCTGCGGAGCGGTTGGACCGATGTGTCCAATTACTGAGCCGGAGCTCTGGAGCGCATGCGCCCAGAGCTGGCGCTCTGTGACAACAGAGGCCACCGCGATGGGAGGCCCACATGGGCCAAAGAACAAGGATGGACGAAAAAATAGACAAATGAAAGACCAATGGAAGTGGCCCGCCCACCCTCCTGCCTCCCTGCATCCCCCAAAAAGAAACTATAGGCAGCACATACGCTGTCTTTGATGGGTCATTTTTAGTTCACATCCAACCTTGGGCATGAAAGAGAATGTTTTGGATAATGCTGGGTTGGCCAGAAAGGTCGTTTGGACTTTTTCCCATAAGATGCGATGGGAAACCCGAACGACCTTTCTGGCCAACTGAATATCTAAGGTTGCAAGTTCCATATCATTTCCATACGGTTGCAAGTGCATTACAAAGTTATTTTGCAACATAAATTTGCGTTTCTCCTCCTGCTCTAGAATAACTGGGGCTTATACAGTACACTTGGGGCTTCCCAGGTGGCACCAGTGGTAAAGAGCTCACCTGCCAATGCAGGAGACAAAAGAGATGTGAATTCAGTCCCTGGGTTGGGAAGATTCCCTGAAGGAGAGCATGGCAATGCACTCCAGTAATCTTGCCTGAAGAATCCCTATGGACAGAGGAGCCTGGCAGGCTACAGTCCATGGGGTTGTAAAGAGTCGTACCCGAGTGAAACAACTTAGCAGGCACGCACAGATAAAATAAACTTGTTAAAACACCCTTTGACTGTGTGTGGCTGGGTTCTTCCTGGTCTTCCTGTTTCCGTCTTTGGGTTTTACGCTGAGCAGTCTTCCTGGATGCAGCGCACCTGGTAAAGAGAGGTCAGGTGTGGTAGTGCAGAAGCATTCTGGGAAAGGAGAACAAGCAAATATTTACTGTGAAAATGTCAGAGTTGACTTTAAGGGAGAACCCAGAGCAGATCCTCTGCAGCAGGTGTCCATGGCAGAAGGATTTTGTCAGACAACAGCTTTTGTTCAGTGTGAACAGGTAGCAATCGGGCCTGGCCCTGGGAAAGACGTGAACAGAGCCCTGAGAACTGCTTCCAGGGGCAGGAGATGAGAAAGATACACACTGTGTGTACTGACCTTTCCAAAGGATGGTGTTTACATTGTAACAGTAAGAAGCTACTGCTTAGCCATGTAACTCAGCATTTTCTCGATACTATACGACCAAAGGGTTTCCCTAGTAGCTTAGATGGTAAAGAATCTGCCTGCAATGTGGGAGATTGAGTAGAGCTGAAGGATCGTCGGCAATAGGAGACAGAGGGCAAGCTACAATTTCACTTACACCTGGTTTGAATATGGGGAGCTTGCGGTCAAAGATGGTCCTAATAGAAACACAGGTCTGAAGAGGTGCAGCTGCCTTAGAAAGCCATTTATAATCGATTTTCACTGAGAAAATGCAGTCTAGGTTCCAAAAGAATTTTCCAGAAATCAATGGGAAACCCGAACGACCTTTCTGGCCAACTGAATATCTAAGGTTGCAAGTTCCATATCATTTCCATACGGTTGCAAGTGCATTACAAAGTTATTTTGCAACATAAATTTGCGTTTCTCCTCCTGCTCTAGAATAACTGGGGCTTATACAGTACACTTGGGGCTTCCCAGGTGGCACCAGTGGTAAAGAGCTCACCTGCCAATGCAGGAGACAAAAGAGATGTGAATTCAGTCCCTGGGTTGGGAAGATTCCCTGAAGGAGAGCATGGCAATGCACTCCAGTAATCTTGCCTGAAGAATCCCTATGGACAGAGGAGCCTGGCAGGCTACAGTCCATGGGGTTGTAAAGAGTCGTACCCGAGTGAAACAACTTAGCAGGCACGCACAGATAAAATAAACTTGTTAAAACACCCTTTGACTGTGTGTGGCTGGGTTCTTCCTGGTCTTCCTGTTTCCGTCTTTGGGTTTTACGCTGAGCAGTCTTCCTGGATGCAGCGCACCTGGTAAAGAGAGGTCAGGTGTGGTAGTGCAGAAGCATTCTGGGAAAGGAGAACAAGCAAATATTTACTGTGAAAATGTCAGAGTTGACTTTAAGGGAGAACCCAGAGCAGATCCTCTGCAGCAGGTGTCCATGGCAGAAGGATTTTGTCAGACAACAGCTTTTGTTCAGTGTGAACAGGTAGCAATCGGGCCTGGCCCTGGGAAAGACGTGAACAGAGCCCTGAGAACTGCTTCCAGGGGCAGGAGATGAGAAAGATACACACTGTGTGTACTGACCTTTCCAAAGGATGGTGTTTACATTGTAACAGTAAGAAGCTACTGCTTAGCCATGTAACTCAGCATTTTCTCGATACTATACGACCAAAGGGTTTCCCTAGTAGCTTAGATGGTAAAGAATCTGCCTGCAATGTGGGAGATTGAGTAGAGCTGAAGGATCGTCGGCAATAGGAGACAGAGGGCAAGCTACAATTTCACTTACACCTGGTTTGAATATGGGGAGCTTGCGGTCAAAGATGGTCCTAATAGAAACACAGGTCTGAAGAGGTGCAGCTGCCTTAGAAAGCCATTTATAATCGATTTTCACTGAGAAAATGCAGTCTAGGTTCCAAAAGAATTTTCCAGAATCAATGCATCTATAAATTGGAGACCCTTTAAAACCCATTCTATTCCACTGAACCATTGTGCAAGGCAGAACAATAGCTCCTTGGTGAGTGCCAAAGGGGGTATGGAGAAATTCAAGACACCATCCGATGCTCAAGAAGCCTACAATAATCCCAGGGAGACGATACATAGATGAAAAACTTAACAAAATAAGGTAATCTTGATGACAAGCTTAGGTGGTGGTGGTGGTTAGTCGCCAAGTCCTGTCCCGCTCTTTTGCGACCCCACAGACTGTAGCCCACCAGGCTCCTCTGTCCATGGGGATTCACCAGGCAAGAACACTGGAGTGGGTTGCCATGCCCTCCTCAGAGGATCTTCCGGACCTAGGGTTGAAACTGGTCTCCTGCATTCGTAGGCGGAGACGGAGCCCCGCTACCACCCACTGTACCACTTTACCCACGTGGGAAGCCATTGCTTAGGTGAGTGGAAGATCACAGAACAATCTGCGAGGTGACTAAAAGCTGGGGCTTCTAAGTCAAATGACCTGGATGAAATTGCAGCTTCCCCATTACGTAACTAGCCTGTGGCAAGTTGCTATACTCTCTAAGTCCCTTAGAAAAGTTCTGAGCACTTTTGGTCCCCCCTGCCCCAACGTGTTTACTATCTCCGTCTGAGCGTGAACAGAGCCCTGAGAACTGCTTCCAGGGGCAGGAGATGAGAAAGATACACACTGTGTGTACTGACCTTTCAAAGGATGGTGTTTACATTGTAACAGTAAGAAGCTACTGCTTAGCCATGTAACTCAGCATTTTCTCGATACTATACGACCAAAGGGTTTCCCTAGTAGCTTAGATGGTAAAGAATCTGCCTGCAATGTGGGAGATTGAGTAGAGCTGAAGGATCGTCGGCAATAGGAGACAGAGGGCAAGCTACAATTTCACTTACACCTGGTTTGAATATGGGGAGCTTGCGGTCAAAGATGGTCCTAATAGAAACACAGGTCTGAAGAGGTGCAGCTGCCTTAGAAAGCCATTTATAATCGATTTTCACTGAGAAAATGCAGTCTAGGTTCCAAAAGAATTTTCCAGAATCAATGCATCTATAAATTGGAGACCCTTTAAAACCCATTCTATTCCACTGAACCATTGTGCAAGGCAGAACAATAGCTCCTTGGTGAGTGCCAAAGGGGGTATGGAGAAATTCAAGACACCATCCGATGCTCAAGAAGCCTACAATAATCCCAGGGAGACGATACATAGATGAAAAACTTAACAAAATAAGGTAATCTTGATGACAAGCTTAGGTGGTGGTGGTGGTTAGTCGCCAAGTCCTGTCCCGCTCTTTTGCGACCCCACAGACTGTAGCCCACCAGGCTCCTCTGTCCATGGGGATTCACCAGGCAAGAACACTGGAGTGGGTTGCCATGCCCTCCTCCAGAGGATCTTCCGGACCTAGGGTTGAAACTGGTCTCCTGCATTCGTAGGCGGAGACGGAGCCCCGCTACCACCCACTGTACCACTTTACCCACGTGGGAAGCCATTGCTTAGGTGAGTGGAAGATCACAGAACAATCTGCGAGGTGACTAAAAGCTGGGGCTTCTAAGTCAAATGACCTGGATGAAATTGCAGCTTCCCCATTACGTAACTAGCCTGTGGCAAGTTGCTATACTCTCTAAGTCCCTTAGAAAAGTTCTGAGCACTTTTGGTCCCCCCTGCCCCAACGTGTTTACTATCTCCGTCTGAGCGTGAAACCATCATTTTAAGGATGGAGAGGATGTGAGCAGATCAGGAGAAAACTTCGCAGCAGAGTCAGAATCATAGAGAATTAGCCACGTGAAAAGCTCCAGGAGCTACTTTTGTAGCTACTTTTGTAACTTTGTTGGTATCTACCTAGCCCCGGCGGAGGCGGCAATCCTTGGAAACTTGATTCCACCCACCTCCTACGTCCGCACTCCTCGGCACCGCCCCTTGAGTTTCCAGCGCCGGTCCCCAGAGGGCGCTGCCGCCCCGCCGCCGGGGCCCGGACCGGCGCGCGCCCCCGCCGGCTGCCCCGCGCGTGCGCGCCGCCCAGGTGAGGAGGCGGTGGCGGCTGCGCCCCGGCGGAGGCGGTTCCAGGGCCGGGGGGCGGGGCGGAGAGGCGGGGCGGGGCGGGGCGGGGGCGGAGACACGGCGGGGCGGGCGGCCTCGGGGCTGGGGCCAGACCAAGGCCAGAGGCGGGACCAGCCGCCGCCGTCTCCGTCTCGTTGTCCCGTCCCCCACAGCGCCGGGCGGCCGCCGCGGGAGAAGCGGAAACTGCCGGGTGCGCCCCGCCGACCGAGAGCGCGCAGAGGAGCCGCGGAGCGGCCTCCGTCCGGTCCAGATCGCCGAGTGGCCGCGGCGCCCCCTGCCCCGCGCCCCGCCCCGGCCCCGCCCGAGCTCGCCGCCCGCCCCGGGACCCGTCCACGCCGCCCGAGCGCGCCCACCTGAGCCCATCCGCGCCCACCTGAGCCCGTGCGCCGGCGCCATGGCGGAGCAGGAGAGCCTGGAGTTCGGGAAGGCGGACTTCGTGCTGATGGACACCGTCTCCATGCCCGAGTTCATGGCCAACCTCCGGCTCAGGTGAGGGCGGAGCGGCCGTGCGCAGTGCCGCGAGCCTGCGCTGTCTCGAGAGGGTTGAAACTGGTCTCCCATTAGCGGAACCCGCTACCACCCACTGTACCACTTTACCCACGTGGCCATTGCTTAGGTGAGTGGAAGATCACAGAACAATCTGCGAGGTGACTAAAAGCTGGGGCTTCTAAGTCAAATGACCTGGATGAAATTGCAGCTTCCCCATTACGTAACTAGCCTGTGGCAAGTTGCTATACTCTAAGTCCCTTAGAAAAGTTCTGAGCACTTTTGGTCCCCCCTGCCCCAACGTGTTTACTATCTCCGTCTGAGCGTGAAACCATCATTTTAAGGATGGAGAGGATGTGAGCAGATCAGGAGAAAACTTCGCAGCAGAGTCAGAATCATAGAGAATTAGCCACGTGAAAAGCTCCAGGAGCTACTTTTGTAGCTACTTTTGTAACTTTGTTGGTATCTACCTAGCCCCGGCGGAGGCGGCAATCCTTGGAAACTTGATTCCACCCACCTCCTACGTCCGCACTCCTCGGCACCGCCCCTTGAGTTTCCAGCGCCGGTCCCCAGAGGGCGCTGCCGCCCCGCCGCCGGGGCCCGGACCGGCGCGCGCCCCCGCCGGCTGCCCCGCGCGTGCGCGCCGCCCAGGTGAGGAGGCGGTGGCGGCTGCGCCCCGGCGGAGGCGGTTCCAGGGCCGGGGGGCGGGGCGGAGAGGCGGGGCGGGCGGGGCGGGGCGGAGACACGGCGGGCGGGCGGCCTCGGGGCTGGGGCCAGACCAAGGCCAGAGGCGGGACCAGCCGCCGCCGTCTCCGTCTCGTTGTCCCGTCCCCCACAGCGCCGGGCGGCCGCCGCGGGAGAAGCGGAAACTGCCGGGTGCGCCCCGCCGACCGAGAGCGCGCAGAGGAGCCGCGGAGCGGCCTCCGTCCGGTCCAGATCGCCGAGTGGCCGCGGCGCCCCCTGCCCCGCGCCCCGCCCCGGCCCCGCCCGAGCTCGCCGCCCGCCCCGGGACCCGTCCACGCCGCCCGAGCGCGCCCACCTGAGCCCATCCGCGCCCACCTGAGCCCGTGCGCCGGCGCCATGGCGGAGCAGGAGAGCCTGGAGTTCGGGAAGGCGGACTTCGTGCTGATGGACACCGTCTCCATGCCCGAGTTCATGGCCAACCTCCGGCTCAGGTGAGGGCGGAGCGGCCGTGCGCAGTGCCGCGAGCCTGCGCTGTCTCGAGAGGGGGCGCCTTTGATTCGGGGCTCGGGGGTCCGCCGAGCTCGAGGGTTGCATTCTGGGGTGCGGTCGCCTTGGAGGGGAAGGGGCGTGCGGAGCTCCGGGGCTGCGCTTTCCAGACAGGAGCTGGGGGTGTCCTTGGGGGTTGTCCGGACGGAAGGGTGGGTGTCAGGGCTGGGCCGAGCTGGAGGCAGCGCTTGGGGCCGGGCGTACGAGTGCGCTGCCCCAGGTAAATGCCGTGGGCGGTCCGGGTGACCTAATGGAAACAGACGCAAAGGGAACCAAGAACTTTTGGGAGAGTCCGGGCGGCCCCAAGCCCCTGGGAAGCCTGGAGGGTTGTTTTGCAGAGAGGGCTGGGGTCTCTTCGCGGTTTCGCACTTGGTGCTTTTCGCTTTCGTCTTCTCCTTTATTTATTTATCTTTTCCTGGCGTGGCTCCATCACGTCATTCAGGATGCTGTGGAGTGATCCCGGAGCCGTCTGTTCCGGGACACTGGCTATTTTTTAGTTACTCTCTAAACGTAATTAGACACGTTTCCAGACATCGAAGAGACGGCTCTGCTTGCCAGTGCCAAGATAAACTGTCTGAATTTGACAAGGCATTCATGGTTTCAGTTTTTTTTTTTTTTTCAAGGAGTTGTGGATTGAGCCCTTGTGTTACTAACATCCTTGAGAATGTAGTCGCAACTCAACGCCCGGGAATGGGCTCCCAGGGCGAATTTGTTTTAGAAAGTCTTCTACGCGTGATTATTTCACTCCTGAGAACGTGGTGTATGTAAGCAGAGCTTTCAAGTAGTTTGACTTTAAAACAAAATACAGTAAGTAAATGGAGTTTCAAAACAGTTTTAGGGGGGGTGGGGGCGGGGAGAGATGCTGTGTGTGTGTTTCCTGGAAGTCCTGGTTCTATTGCTTGTACAGTTTGAATATCACTCCATAAACTTGTGAAAATCTGAATCTAGGTTTGGGTGCTTAAGTAATCCCACTTCTCAGTATAAATTCCCCTGTTAACTTAAAGAATGTTCAAAACTTTTAAAATCTTCGAAATTGCCAACTCTCCTGCTCCAAGCCAGGCTTCATTATGTCCAGGGTAAGGAGCGGAGGGGCACACCTGCCTTCACCCATCACCACAAAAGAACTTTGAGCTGGTCTTCGTGTCCATTTCCTGATTTGTAAAACGATAATCTCCAAGATTTTTTCTGCACTTAAATTCTTTTTTGTGCTTTCACTTGTCATTGGTTGCAGTCTTGTCAGGCTTGACTCTTAGGATTAATTTGTGTGAGCCTAATTTAGCTCAGGAGGGAGAACCTTGCAATTTCATTCTGTATCGATGCAAGGTACTTTAGGACACGGAGTCCCCAACCTCTGAGATCTAATACCTGATGACCTGAGGTGGAGCTGATGTATGAATAGGAATAAAGTGCACAGTACATATAATGTGCTTAAGTCATCCTGAAACCACTCCCCGCCCCCCGCCCCCAACCTTCCCCCTTCCTCCAAGGAAAAGTTATCTTTCACGAAACCCATTCCTGGTGCCAAAAGGTTAGGAACTGCTGCTCTGGGAGGTAAGATGGGAGGGTCCAAGAATTCTCAGGTGTGTCCTTACCTCACTTTTCGCTTTCGTCTTCTCCTTTATTTATTTATCTTTTCCTGGCGTGGCTCCATCACGTCATTCAGGATGCTGTGGAGTGATCCCGGAGCCGTCTGTTCCGGGACACTGGCTATTTTTTAGTTACTCTCTAAACGTAATTAGACACGTTTCCAGACATCGAAGAGACGGCTCTGCTTGCCAGTGCCAAGATAAACTGTCTGAATTTGACAAGGCATTCATGGTTTCAGTTTTTTTTTTTTTTTCAAGGAGTTGTGGATTGAGCCCTTGTGTTACTAACATCCTTGAGAATGTAGTCGCAACTCAACGCCCGGGAATGGGCTCCCAGGGCGAATTTGTTTTAGAAAGTCTTCTACGCGTGATTATTTCACTCCTGAGAACGTGGTGTATGTAAGCAGAGCTTTCAAGTAGTTTGACTTTAAAACAAAATACAGTAAGTAAATGGAGTTTCAAAACAGTTTTAGGGGGGGTGGGGCGGGAGAGATGCTGTGTGTGTGTTTCCTGGAAGTCCTGGTTCTATTGCTTGTACAGTTTGAATATCACTCCATAAACTTGTGAAAATCTGAATCTAGGTTTGGGTGCTTAAGTAATCCCACTTCTCAGTATAAATTCCCCTGTTAACTTAAAGAATGTTCAAAACTTTTAAAATCTTCGAAATTGCCAACTCTCCTGCTCCAAGCCAGGCTTCATTATGTCCAGGGTAAGGAGCGGAGGGGCACACCTGCCTTCACCCATCACCACAAAAGAACTTTGAGCTGGTCTTCGTGTCCATTTCCTGATTTGTAAAACGATAATCTCCAAGATTTTTTCTGCACTTAAATTCTTTTTTGTGCTTTCACTTGTCATTGGTTGCAGTCTTGTCAGGCTTGACTCTTAGGATTAATTTGTGTGAGCCTAATTTAGCTCAGGAGGGAGAACCTTGCAATTTCATTCTGTATCGATGCAAGGTACTTTAGGACACGGAGTCCCCAACCTCTGAGATCTAATACCTGATGACCTGAGGTGGAGCTGATGTATGAATAGGAATAAAGTGCACAGTACATATAATGTGCTTAAGTCATCCTGAAACCACTCCCCGCCCCCCGCCCCCAACCTTCCCCCTTCCTCCAAGGAAAAGTTATCTTTCACGAAACCCATTCCTGGTGCCAAAAAGGTTAGGAACTGCTGCTCTGGGAGGTAAGATGGGAGGGTCCAAGAATTCTCAGGTGTGTCCTTACCTCTCAACAACATGTGATGTGTTAATAAAGGTAGGGGACAACGTGAACATTTCTCTTCATTTAAATAAGAGGTCGAGAAAACAACATGAGAGTTCAGCGTTGTAGAGCTGAGATGATTCTTTGTCAAATAATTATACAACCTAATTGCTCTGGGAGTTGACCAGAGGGAGAGGTGCCTCAGGCTGGCTCACAAACACCTTACAGAGGAAAAGGGGAGGGGTTAAGAGGCATTGTCGAGGGTGGGTAGGACCTGTGTAGGTGGAGAACATTCCAGATGAATAAAGTGGCCAGCAGCGGTGTGGAGATTTAAAACCTGACTCTCTTTGGGTGACGGGGCTTCCCTGTGGCTCAGCAGTACAGAGTATGTCTGCCAATGCCAGAGATACAAGTGCGGGTTTGACCCCTGAGTCGAGAAGATCCCCTGGAGAAGGGAATGGTACCCACTCCAGTATTTTTGCCTGGAAAATTTCATGGACAGAGAAGCCTGGAGGGCTATAATCCATGGGGTCGCAAAGAGTCAGACAAGGCTAAGCACGCACACGCTCAGTGTGTAGGTAACAGTGAATTCATTGAGTTGTCCAGAGGGGAAGAGGGTATTTGGGGGAGTTGTGGAGGCATCATCAGCTTTCAGTAGTACGACTGTTGGCTAATGCCCAGGTTTCTAGGTCTGCCTTGATTCCTAATCACCAAGTCAGTCCAGACACAGATGTTCTATGGGTCTCACCTGTGTGTGTACTTGACGACTCTGCGAATTGGCTGCAGTTTTCAGCGCACAGGTTCAGTGATTGTTGATGATTTACTTGTACATTGGAGGTAGGGAGTTGGTTCCCAAGAGTCATAAAAGCACAGCCATGGCCGTGCCTCCTCCCCAGCTGTAAATCCTGATGACCCAGGTGGAAAGCAGGTTGCTCTCTGATAGTTTGAATCTCCTGTCGTCCCGATATTCCTCTAGACTATTGCAGTGTTCAGCCGTGTGAGCTCCTGGGCTCATGCTCTTGTGACCCTTGGATGTCTCTTTCCCTCTGAAAAATGTGACCAGAAACCCACTGTAGATTCAGATGCTATTATGTCATGCAATGTTTTCATCTCCCATCATACAGGTGGCTGGGCCATTGTTGTCGTTCTTTAGTTGCTAAATCATGTCCAACTCTTTTGGACCCCATGGACTGTAGCCAACCAGGCATTTCCCAGACAAGGATACTGGAGTGGGCCACCATTTCCTTCTCCAGGGGATCTTCCCAACCCAGGGATCAAACACGAGTCTCCTGCGTCTCAGGCAGATTCTTTACCCTGAGCCATCAGGGAAGCCCAGTTGTGTATTTACCAAGTGTATGTTGATGGCTGTACAGAGGTGGAATTTGAGTGTATTTCCTCTCTCAGTGGATGTGTGTGCACACACACCCTATTGTTCCTGCCTTCCTCAAGCTGCAGCGTCTCCTCTTCTGTCTGGCGTGTCCTGTCCTTTTGCTGTCTACCTGGCTTTTCTGCAAGGCCCCTTTCCTTCACTCATGGTCTGAGAGGTTCAGTCAGGCGCTTTCAGCGCTACCATGTATCCGAAGTCTGTGCCATCCAAACCAACATTTTTTTTTTTTAAACATAAAGCCATGTTTTTTTTTTAAGATTTATTTATTTATTTATTTTGAGCGGGTGTCGGTTTGGGGAGGGAGGGGAGTGGGCGGGCCACTTCTATTGGTCTTTCATTCCTCTATCTTCATCCGTCTTTGTTCTTTGGCTCCTGTGGGCCTCCCATCGCGGTGGCCTCTGTCGTCGCAGAGCACCAGCTCCGGGCTCATATGCTCCAGAGCTCCAGCTCGGTAATTGGACACATGGGTCCACCCACTCCGCGGCATGTGGGATCTTCCCAGGCCAGGGATCAAACCGGCACCCCTTGCACTGCAAGGCGGTGTCCTTACCCACTGGACCACCAGGGGAAGCCCCAAACCAACTTTTAATTTCCCCACAGTGGCACCCATTGTGACAACGGTAGTTTTTGTAGAGAGAGAAAAAAGGAATGTTTCAGTTACTTTCTTTTTTTTGACGCTTTGGTGACATTGCCCATTTATCTTCTAATTATGCTACTAGTCTGGCTTTCTTTTTTCCCTCTTGGGTAATGGTTTATTTTTAGACATCTGCACTGTAGGTGTCACTTTCCCCTGACTGTTATCACTTTAAAAAATCAGTGTAGGCGTGAGTCCAGGCATGCGTATCTGGATGAGGCAAGATTCAAAGGGTGATGTGCGTTCTTTATCTTTATACCCAAACTCTTTTGGACCCCATGGACTGTAGCCAACCAGGCATTTCCCAGACAAGGATACTGGAGTGGGCCACCATTTCCTTCTCCAGGGGATCTTCCCAACCCAGGGATCAAACACGAGTCTCCTGCGTCTCAGGCAGATTCTTTACCCTGAGCCATCAGGGAAGCCCAGTTGTGTATTTACCAAGTGTATGTTGATGGCTGTACAGAGGTGGAATTTGAGTGTATTTCCTCTCTCAGTGGATGTGTGTGCACACACACCCTATTGTTCCTGCCTTCCTCAAGCTGCAGCGTCTCCTCTTCTGTCTGGCGTGTCCTGTCCTTTTGCTGTCTACCTGGCTTTTCTGCAAGGCCCCTTTCCTTCACTCATGGTCTGAGAGGTTCAGTCAGGCGCTTTCAGCGCTACCATGTATCCGAAGTCTGTGCCATCCAAACCAACATTTTTTTTTTTTAAACATAAAGCCATGTTTTTTTTTTAAGATTTATTTATTTATTTATTTTGAGCGGGTGTCGGTTTGGGGAGGGAGGGGAGTGGGCGGGCCACTTCTATTGGTCTTTCATTCCTCTATCTTCATCCGTCTTTGTTCTTTGGCTCCTGTGGGCCTCCCATCGCGGTGGCCTCTGTCGTCGCAGAGCACCAGCTCCGGGCTCATATGCTCCAGAGCTCCAGCTCGGTAATTGGACACATGGGTCCACCCACTCCGCGGCATGTGGGATCTTCCCAGGCCAGGGATCAAACCGGCACCCCTTGCACTGCAAGGCGGTGTCCTTACCCACTGGACCACCAGGGGAAGCCCCAAACCAACTTTTAATTTCCCCACAGTGGCACCCATTGTGACAACGGTAGTTTTTGTAGAGAGAGAAAAAAGGAATGTTTCAGTTACTTTCTTTTTTTTGACGCTTTGGTGACATTGCCCATTTATCTTCTAATTATGCTACTAGTCTGGCTTTCTTTTTTCCCTCTTGGGTAATGGTTTATTTTTAGACATCTGCACTGTAGGTGTCACTTTCCCCTGACTGTTATCACTTTAAAAAATCAGTGTAGGCGTGAGTCCAGGCATGCGTATCTGGATGAGGCAAGATTCAAAGGGTGATGTGCGTTCTTTATCTTTATACCCCAAACTACTATTGTCTTAGGGCCGCCTTCTCTCCTTCCTAAGAGGCTCTTGCTAGCGGAGATGTGTTCTATTTATTTCTCTATTTTTGGGCTGTGCTGGGTCTTCATTGCTGCAAATTGGCTTTCTCTAATTGCGGGAAGTGGGGGCTTCTCCCGGGTTCCAGGGCACGGGTGTCTCATTGTGGTGGCTCGTCTCGTTCCAAAACATAGGCTCTAGGCACAGGGACTTCCGTGGTTGCAGCCCGTGGGCTCAGTACTTGTGGTTCTTGGGCTCTAGAGCACAGGCTCTGTAGTTGTGGCACACGGGCTGAGGTGCTCCACGGCCTATGGGATCTTCCTGGACCAGGCGTGGAAGCAGCGGCCCCCTGCATCACAAGGTGGGTTCTTAACCACGGGACCACCAGGGGAGCCCTGCTTTTTCTCTTGATGGAGGCAGAGGTGTCGGTGGTTTTGGGGGCGGGTGGTAAGCACCTCACTCCACTTCCAAGGACCGGTTGAGACCTAAGATGGCTGCACAGGCGCCTTCCAGCTTCAGGGTCAGGCCTGGGTCGCACAAACCCCCCTGCATGGCCACCATGTTCTGTCTGCTTTCTTACTGGCTCCTTCCTGTTTGGAGATTTTGGTTCTTTTTCTCGTTGTTTGGGTCATTCTTGGACTCCGGTTCTAACACAGTTCACATGGGCTCTGCAGCCTGGCTCACAGCGAGAGCCTGCCCAGCCAAACCACGCAGAGCGCTGGGTCCTCACTGCGCTCTTACGTGGCACTTAGGCGTCCATGAGGAAGGAGGAGTAGGGGCTGCTGTTCCTGGGGACAGTGGCCCTGAAACGTGTATTTTGTATATCTCAGGAAACCCACCTTAGGCTTCCAACTTCTGACTTTGGTGATGGGGGTCCCTGTTTTAAGACTAAGCCATCTGTTCAGCCTGCTATCTTGGCTTTTTGGAAACTTAACGAATCCTCTTTCCTGACTGGTTTTTCTCTTCCGTGAAAACAGTGGTTTGAAGCACCATGTTTACCAAAGCTCCAGGCATGCGTATCTGGATGAGGCAAGATTCAAAGGGTGATGTGCGTTCTTTATCTTTATACCCCAAACTACTATTGTCTTAGGGCCGCCTTCTCTCCTTCCTAAGAGGCTCTTGCTAGCGGAGATGTGTTCTATTTATTTCTCTATTTTTGGGCTGTGCTGGGTCTTCATTGCTGCAAATTGGCTTTCTCTAATTGCGGGAAGTGGGGGCTTCTCCCGGGTTCCAGGGCACGGGTGTCTCATTGTGGTGGCTCGTCTCGTTCCAAAACATAGGCTCTAGGCACAGGGACTTCCGTGGTTGCAGCCCGTGGGCTCAGTACTTGTGGTTCTTGGGCTCTAGAGCACAGGCTCTGTAGTTGTGGCACACGGGCTGAGGTGCTCCACGGCCTATGGGATCTTCCTGGACCAGGCGTGGAAGCAGCGGCCCCCTGCATCACAAGGTGGGTTCTTAACCACGGGACCACCAGGGGAGCCCTGCTTTTTCTCTTGATGGAGGCAGAGGTGTCGGTGGTTTTGGGGGCGGGTGGTAAGCACCTCACTCCACTTCCAAGGACCGGTTGAGACCTAAGATGGCTGCACAGGCGCCTTCCAGCTTCAGGGTCAGGCCTGGGTCGCACAAACCCCCCTGCATGGCCACCATGTTCTGTCTGCTTTCTTACTGGCTCCTTCCTGTTTGGAGATTTTGGTTCTTTTTCTCGTTGTTTGGGTCATTCTTGGACTCCGGTTCTAACACAGTTCACATGGGCTCTGCAGCCTGGCTCACAGCGAGAGCCTGCCCAGCCAAACCACGCAGAGCGCTGGGTCCTCACTGCGCTCTTACGTGGCACTTAGGCGTCCATGAGGAAGGAGGAGTAGGGGCTGCTGTTCCTGGGGACAGTGGCCCTGAAACGTGTATTTTGTATATCTCAGGAAACCCACCTTAGGCTTCCAACTTCTGACTTTGGTGATGGGGGTCCCTGTTTTAAGACTAAGCCATCTGTTCAGCCTGCTATCTTGGCTTTTTGGAAACTTAACGAATCCTCTTTCCTGACTGGTTTTTCTCTTCCGTGAAAACAGTGGTTTGAAGCACCATGTTTACCAAAGCTCCAGGCCTTTGTTTTGACCAAAGCTTTCCTCCACCTGGGGGCTACTGACATTAGGGTGGGGTCAGGCTTTGTTGTGGGGCGGGGGCTGTCTTGTGTCTTGTCCCTTGTTTAGCAGCCTCCCTGGCTGCTACCCCAGTTTCCCAGGTGGCGCAGTGGTGAAGAATCCACCTGCCAGTGCAGGAGTCATAAAAGACGTGGGTTCGATCCCTGGGATGGGAAGAGCCTTTGGCATAGGAAATGGTAACCCACTCCAGTATTCTTGCCTGGAGAATAACATAGGCAGAGGAGCCTGGTGGGCAGTCGTTCATGGGGTCACAAGGAGTGGACAGCTCTCCCACGGGCCTCTACCCACCAGATGCCGAGAGTACCATTCCTGTCCCAGATGAGAGCTGAAAAATATTTCTGAATGTTGGCACATGCCCCCTGGGAAGGTGCAAACTGTCCCCGGTTGAGAACCACTGGCCTGGGCTGGTCTCACTCCCTGGAATGTCCTCTCCCTGCTCCTGGCCTCATTCCCTGCCCAGCACACTCTTAATGGTCCTGCAAGACCAGTTCTGAAAAGTCTTTCCCAAGCCTCCATGCCACCCATGAACCGTCACGTCACCTGGGCTCCCAAGGTGCATGGGCGCTTGACTGTAACTGTTAGCATTTATCATGTTCTGTTATTGTGGTTGGACGGCATTTCCGTCTCGATGGACATGAGTTTGAGCAAGCTCCAGGAGGTGGTAAAGGACAGGGAAGCCTGGCATGCTGCAGTCAGCCCGTGGCGTGGCAGAGTCAGACACGACTGAGCAGCTGAACACCTTTCTCCACATGCCTGTGTTCCCACCACACTGGGAGATTCAAAGCCAGAGATCCTGTCCAGAGGTGGATCCAGGTGGTGTGGTCCTTTGACACACATCCCAGATGGGGAGAGGGAAACCATCTCTAAGAACAAGAGTATAAAATTATAAATGTGACATGAGGTACCTGGCTTTGGAAGGAGCAAGCTCAGGTGAGTGTCTGTGAAGCAAAACCACCTCAGGGTTACCTGGCTTTGGAAGGTTTTTCTTCCGTGAAAACAGTGGTTTGAAGCACCATGTTTACCAAAGCTCCAGGCCTTTGTTTTGACCAAAGCTTTCCTCCACCTGGGGGCTACTGACATTAGGGTGGGGTCAGGCTTTGTTGTGGGGCGGGGGCTGTCTTGTGTCTTGTCCCTTGTTTAGCAGCCTCCCTGGCTGCTACCCCAGTTTCCCAGGTGGCGCAGTGGTGAAGAATCCACCTGCCAGTGCAGGAGTCATAAAAGGACGTGGGTTCGATCCCTGGGATGGGAAGAGCCTTTGGCATAGGAAATGTTAACACCCTCTAGTATTCTTGCCTGGAGAATAACATAGGCAGAGGAGCCTGGTGGGCAGTCGTTCATGGGGTCACAAGGAGTGGACAGCTCTCCCACGGGCCTCTACCCACCAGATGCCGAGAGTACCATTCCTGTCCCAGATGAGAGCTGAAAAATATTTCTGAATGTTGGCACATGCCCCCTGGGAAGGTGCAAACTGTCCCCGGTTGAGAACCACTGGCCTGGGCTGGTCTCACTCCCTGGAATGTCCTCTCCCTGCTCCTGGCCTCATTCCCTGCCCAGCACACTCTTAATGGTCCTGCAAGACCAGTTCTGAAAAGTCTTTCCCAAGCCTCCATGCCACCCATGAACCGTCACGTCACCTGGGCTCCCAAGGTGCATGGGCGCTTGACTGTAACTGTTAGCATTTATCATGTTCTGTTATTGTGGTTGGACGGCATTTCCGTCTCGATGGACATGAGTTTGAGCAAGCTCCAGGAGGTGGTAAAGGACAGGGAAGCCTGGCATGCTGCAGTCAGCCCGTGGCGTGGCAGAGTCAGACACGACTGAGCAGCTGAACACCTTTCTCCACATGCCTGTGTTCCCACCACACTGGGAGATTCAAAGCCAGAGATCCTGTCCAGAGGTGGATCCAGGTGGTGTGGTCCTTTGACACACATCCCAGATGGGGAGAGGGAAACCATCTCTAAGAACAAGAGTATAAAATTATAAATGTGACATGAGGTACCTGGCTTTGGAAGGAGCAAGCTCAGGTGAGTGTCTGTGAAGCAAAACCACCTCTAGTCCGTCTGTGTTGTCTATCATGCTCCAGGATTGAGCACCTACGTGTTCAAGACATTTTGCAGTGAGTGAACTACGAGTTCCCTGGTTAGGGTTACGACTCAGGACTTCACTGCCAAGAGCCTGGGTTCAATCCCTGGTCTGGGAATTAAGATTCTACAAGCCACATGGCACAGCCAAAAAAGAAAAAAGAAAATGAGTGAATTAAGCCATCAAATATTGGCTGAAGCCCATGGAATTCTTTTTTCTTTTTTTTGGGGGGGGTTGGGTTGGGGAGGGAGGGGGCGGGCAGGCCACTTCTACTGGCCTTTCCTGTATCTATTTTCATCCATCTTTGTTCTTTTGGCCCGTGTGGGCCTCCCATCGCAGTGGCCTCTGTTGTCGCAGAGCGCCGGCTCTGGGTGCGTGCGCTCCAGAGCTCCGGCTCAGTGATTGGACACATGGGTCCACCCACTCCGCGGCACGTGGGATCTTCCCAGGCCAGGGATCGAACCGGCGCCCCTTGCACTGCAAGGCGGTGTCCTTACCCACTGGACCACCAGGGAAGCCCAAGCCCATGGAATTCTTAACCTAAACGGCATACAGTCATTTCAACATACTGAACTTATTTTAATACAACTTCAGTGTGGGGAAGGGGCAGGAGCAGTGCGTTTTAGAATAGGAGCAAGATAATGAAGAGGTGATTGCTGGTTCTCTCTCTCTCTTGCCACACAGCCTCCGTCCTCTTTCTGTGACTGACCACTTGGAAGATTAGATAAGACAGAGGGTCCCTCTTGCTTACTGGGGCACAGCCTCAGAGACCCAGGTGGTCCCCAGCCACGGGTGGATCTGTGATTGGTTTGGGGCTCTCCTGCGAAGTCGCTGTAGTTCGATTCACAGGAGAGGTGAATGGCGCACTGACTCTTTTTGGCTTGACTGTGAAATTCTTTGGCAGCCACGTTTAGAGGCCTTGGAAAGGACAGTTTGCTCTGGGCCTGTTTTGCACATTGGCTTCATATTGGGACAAAAAAAAAATGAGAATTTGGGTTTTGGAGCTGCCATATACCCTGAAGGAGCAAGCTCAGGTGAGTGTCTGTGAAGCAAAACCACCTCTAGTCCGTCTGTGTTGTCTATCATGCTCCAGGATTGAGCACCTCGTGTTCAAGACATTTTGCAGTGAGTGAACTACGAGTTCCCTGGTTAGGTTACGACTCAGGACTTCACTGCCAAGAGCCTGGGTTCAATCCCTGGTCTGGGAATTAAGATTCTACAAGCCACATGGCACAGCCAAAAGAAAAAGAAAATGAGTGAATTAAGCCATCAAATATTGGCTGAAGCCCATGGAATTCTTTTTCTTTTTTGGGGTGGGTGTGTTGGGGAGGGAGGGGGCGGGCAGGCCACTTCTACTGGCCTTTCCTGTATCTATTTTCATCCATCTTTGTTCTTTTGGCCCGTGTGGGCCTCCCATCGCAGTGGCCTCTGTTGTCGCAGAGCGCCGGCTCTGGGCGCGTGCGCTCCAGAGCTCCGGCTCGGTAATTGGACACATCGGTCCAGCCACTCCGCGGCACGGGGGATCTTCCCAGGCCAGGGATCGAACCGGAGCACCTTGCACTGCAAGGCGGTGTCCTTACCCACTGGACCACCAGGGAAGCCCAAGCCCATGGAATTCTTAACCTAAACGGCATACAGTCATTTCAACATACTGAACTTATTTTAATACAACTTCAGTGTGGGGAAGGGGCAGGAGCAGTGCGTTTTAGAATAGGAGCAAGATAATGAAGAGGTGATTGCTGGTTCTCTCTCTCTCTTGCCACACAGCCTCCGTCCTCTTTCTGTGACTGACCACTTGGAAGATTAGATAAGACAGAGGGTCCCTCTTGCTTACTGGGGCACAGCCTCAGAGACCCAGGTGGTCCCCAGCCACGGGTGGATCTGTGATTGGTTTGGGGCTCTCCTGCGAAGTCGCTGTAGTTCGATTCACAGGAGAGGTGAATGGCGCACTGACTCTTTTTGGCTTGACTGTGAAATTCTTTGGCAGCCACGTTTAGAGGCCTTCGGAAAAGGACAGTTTGCTCTGGGCCTGTTTTGCACATTGGCTTCATATTGGGACAAAAAAAAAATGAGAATTTGGGTTTTGGAGCTGCCATTTGGAGTGAATCACCCTGCCGCCTTGTTTCCTTTCCTGCTCCATGACAGATTTCCAGGACTATTTTTATTCGGGGTCATTGGTTGACCCTGGAGACTTTTGCTGAATTTAGCTCCCGAACAGAGCCAGATGTGGGTGGAATCGAGCGCTCAGAAGCGGCTACTGGTGCGTTTCATCACAGGTCCTGAGGGTCTAACGTCTGCATTAGAGAGATGGGCTTTTTTTTGCTTAGCTTGGAGACAAAAATGGGGAATCCAGTAGCGATAGAAGTGTGTTTGCTTAGTGACTCATGGGTAAGTTGTCAGTGTTGTGAGTTATCCTAATGTGGAGAGCTCTTTGCTGACATTTTCACCTGAATCTGAGTCAGCTTAGCAAAAAAGACTGGATCTCAAGGACCGGCCTCATCTAGGATAACTCTCTTGCCGCCGTCATCGTGTGTCTGTTGGGACTGGGTTGGGTCACGTGTCGTTGCCCATTTGCGGCCAAGCCCAGTTGGTGGGATCTGCTGTCCACAGTGGCTCCAGCCCCACTGGGTGATTGTCTGGTCGTAAGCCTCAGAGACATGGCCTGATAAAAAGTCTTCTAGATTCATGAATGGGTTCAGAGGGTAACAGCAGTTTTTTTGTTGTTGTTTGTTAACAGCAGTTTTTAATACACATTGCGAGCCTCTCTCTTTGGGTCTACTCAGTTCCTTGGTGGAGATGACAATTTTATTTCCTGTGGGATGTCGGCTTCCTTTGGTTCAACTGCTGTATAATTAACGGACAACTTTCTTAATACAGTGGTGTTTCCCAAACTTTAGTTGTTTGGCATTTATGGGAAAAAGAAATGGGAGCACGTGCTTTCATTGGAAGGCAGTGGAAAGAGTCTTGAGACCTGACCCAGTTCAAATTCCCACTTCACTTCCCTGTTTTTAGCTTCATGCCTTAGGGTAGGTTGACTTCCCTCAGCTCATATGCTAGCCTCAGTTTCCTTGTACGTAAAATGATTGTCTCTTAGGATTATTGGGACAAAATCCCATAATGTATAAAATATGCCTGCTCAGTGCTTGGCTTATAAGTCCCTCTCAACTAATGTTAACTCTTGTTTTCTGAATCCTGCTCTGACTGTAATTGCAGAAGAGCTAGCTGTCCTGGCTCTTCCTTCCTCACAAAGACAAAATCATTTGGCTTTGCAAGGCAAGGAAAAATGTTTTCGGAAGAGGTTGGGGTTTAAACTCCCGAACAGAGCCAGATGGGTGGAATCGAGCTCAGAAGCGGCTACTGGTGCGTTTCATCACAGGTCCTGAGGGTCTAACGTCTGCATTAGAGAGATGGGCTTTTTTTTGCTTAGCTTGGAGACAAAAATGGGGAATCCAGTAGCGATAGAAGTGTGTTTGCTTAGTGACTCATGGGTAAGTTGTCAGTGTTGTGAGTTATCCTAATGTGGAGAGCTCTTTGCTGACATTTTCACCTGAATCTGAGTCAGCTTAGCAAAAAAGACTGGATCTCAAGGACCGGCCTCATCTAGGATAACTCTCTTGCCGCCGTCATCGTGTGTCTGTTGGGACTGGGTTGGGTCACGTGTCGTTGCCCATTTGCGCCAAGCCCAGTTGGTGGGATCTGCTGTCCACAGTGGCCCCAGCCCCACTGGGTGATTGTCTCGTCGTAAGCCTCAGCGACATGGCCCGATACAAAGTCTTCTCGATTCATGAATGGGTTCAGAGGGTAACAGCAGTTTTTTTGTTGTTGTTTGTTAACAGCAGTTTTTAATACACATTGCGAGCCTCTCTCTTTGGGTCTACTCAGTTCCTTGGTGGAGATGACAATTTTATTTCCTGTGGGATGTCGGCTTCCTTTGGTTCAACTGCTGTATAATTAACGGACAACTTTCTTAATACAGTGGTGTTTCCCAAACTTTAGTTGTTTGGCATTTATGGGAAAAAGAAATGGGAGCACGTGCTTTCATTGGAAGGCAGTGGAAAGAGTCTTGAGACCTGACCCAGTTCAAATTCCCACTTCACTTCCCTGTTTTTAGCTTCATGCCTTAGGGTAGGTTGACTTCCCTCAGCTCATATGCTAGCCTCAGTTTCCTTGTACGTAAAATGATTGTCTCTTAGGATTATTGGGACAAAATCCCATAATGTATAAAATATGCCTGCTCAGTGCTTGGCTTATAAGTCCCTCTCAACTAATGTTAACTCTTGTTTTCTGAATCCTGCTCTGACTGTAATTGCAGAAGAGCTAGCTGTCCTGGCTCTTCCTTCCTCACAAAGACAAAATCATTTGGCTTTGCAAGGCAAGAAGGAAAAATGTTTTCGGAAGAGGTTGGGGTTACCTAGTGGAGAGACAAATAGATATTGACCTGAATCGTATCTCTGTCCATTGCTACTACCACCCGTGTGGCTTCGGACAAGTTGTTTAGCCTCCCTGAGCCTCAATTTCTTCATCTATAAAGATGAAGGGTTACTGTGAAGATTAAATTCTGCCGCCTGTAAAATACCCAGCATAGTACCCATAGCACAGTAGCAGTAGATGCTCAGCAGATGGTCCCCTCTCCCTCCTGTCCGTCCCCTCTCAGTGCAGCCCTGTGGACCAGATGTCCATGCTGGTTCCCAGCTCTCTCCATGACTATCACACACATACCCCGCTTCCATCAGGCTTACCGCTACTTAGTTGTGAAAAATTGTCTTAAACTCTTCGAGAAAGGAGATCAACTGCTCATCTTATTCATAAATGTTCCCAAATATTTTATTCTTCATGTTTACTCTTCCCTGCTTGCATGAGGGTTGGTGACATGGGTGCCTGCAGTCCCCAAGCACTGTAGCTGAGTGATGAGCTTTAAGTATTATCCTAAAAACCAAAAAACAAAAAACTAACTTATTTCCTTATATAACCAGAGACCTTAGGTCTTCTAGTATAATCACACCTGGCTTTAGAGCTGAGAACTACTTAAATTCTTGCTGTGTGCTTATCACTTTGTTGGGGGCTGCTTTTTAAAAAGTTGTTGTCTCCGGGGAGATAGCTTAACTGGGAGGAAAAGAGACCTTCATACACAGATAAACGTTAAGTAGTATATGATTGAGCCCAAATGAATATGGTAGATAGTCAGTTGGTTTAAGGGCTTCCTAGAGAGAAGGAACCAGTGAAGCAGATTTTAAAAATAAGCAAAATGGAACTGATGGCAGTGTCATTAAGAGTTGTATCTATGTTATATACTAAGATTCTCACAAAATTCAGACAAAAAGAAAATGGGGGTGGGAGTGAGTACTCTGTGGAACAGGTAGAACATGAGCAGACCCTTGTTGGAAGGAGAGAATCTTTCATCAGGAAGTAGTCTTTTTACCTGGGCCCCCATCTCCTCGTCTCTCTGCCTCCCTCCAGTCTGCACCAGTGTGCTGGCCATGCTGCTCGCCAGCTTTCACTGCTCAAAAACATCCTCCCCCACCATGGTCGGTACTCCTGTCCTATGCTGCCCCAAGTTCTCCCAGCTGGAGACTGAGTCAGGCTGATAATCCTCTTCTAGTTCCATTCCTTTTCGTGGCTAAGTAATAGTCCTTCGGGCTTTCCAGGTGACTCAGTGATAAAGAATTTGCCTGCCAGCACAGGAGATGCAAGAGACACAGGTTTGATCCCTGGGTCGGGAAGATCCCCTGAAGAAAGAAAGACTTACCCATTCCAGTATCCTTGCATGAAAACTTCCAGGGACAGAGGAGCCTGGTGGGCTACCGTGCATGTGGCCACAAAGAGTTGGACACAACCAAGCAACTGCACACACACCCACACAGAAAATCTTTGGGCCTAGAGGAGGAAATAAGAAAAAAAATTTTTTTCTTCCTTTATTTTGTGCCTCATGATAGAACTTCTAAAACTCAGCACCCATACTGTGGTGAAGACTCTGGTGATTCCATTGTGGGTTAGAGACATCGTGAGCCAGCCTATGGCTCTCTTGGTGACATAGCATGGTCCACTTTTGGACAGGAGAGCATTTGAAAGGAAAAGGTTCTGATAAGGGACTTGAGTTGATAAAGAGGGACACTGGTTCCTTTATGATCCTTTGCCCAGAGACCTACTTAGATATCATGCTTAGCTGAGAACTACTTACATTCTTGCTGTGTGCTTATCACTTTGTTGGGGGCTGCTTTTTAAAAAGTTGTTGTCTCCGGGGAGATAGCTTAACTGGGAGGAAAAGAGACCTTCATACACAGATAAACGTTAAGTAGTATATGATTGAGCCCAAATGAATATGGTAGATAGTCAGTTGGTTTAAGGGCTTCCTAGAGAGAAGGAACCAGTGAAGCAGATTTTAAAAATAAGCAAAATGGAACTGATGGCAGTGTCATTAAGAGTTGTATCTATGTTATATACTAAGATTCTCACAAAATTCAGACAAAAAGAAAATGGGGGTGGGAGTGAGTACTCTGTGGAACAGGTAGAACATGAGCAGACCCTTGTTGGAAGGAGAGAATCTTTCATCAGGAAGTAGTCTTTTTACCTGGGCCCCCATCTCCTCGTCTCTCTGCCTCCCTCCAGTCTGCACCAGTGTGCTGGCCATGCTGCTCGCCAGCTTTCACTGCTCAAAAACATCCTCCCCCACCATGGTCGGTACTCCTGTCCTATGCTGCCCCAAGTTCTCCCAGCTGGAGACTGAGTCAGGCTGATAATCCTCTTCTAGTTCCATTCCTTTTCGTGGCTAAGTAATAGTCCTTCGGGCTTTCCAGGTGACTCAGTGATAAAGAATTTGCCTGCCAGCACAGGAGATGCAAGAGACACAGGTTTGATCCCTGGGTCGGGAAGATCCCCTGAAGAAAGAAAGACTTACCCATTCCAGTATCCTTGCATGAAAACTTCCAGGGACAGAGGAGCCTGGTGGGCTACCGTGCATGTGGCCACAAAGAGTTGGACACAACCAAGCAACTGCACACACACCCACACAGAAAATCTTTGGGCCTAGAGGAGGAAATAAGAAAAAAAATTTTTTTCTTCCTTTATTTTGTGCCTCATGATAGAACTTCTAAAACTCAGCACCCATACTGTGGTGAAGACTCTGGTGATTCCATTGTGGGTTAGAGACATCGTGAGCCAGCCTATGGCTCTCTTGGTGACATAGCATGGTCCACTTTTGGACAGGAGAGCATTTGAAAGGAAAAGGTTCTGATAAGGGACTTGAGTTGATGGAGAAGGCATTTGGGAATCTCGACTGGTTCCTTTATGATCCTTTGCCCACCTCCCCTCTCTTCCTTGTCTCAGCCACGCCCTGAGGTGACTCCAGTTGGTGATCTGGACAGAGCTGCACAGGAGGGTAGTTACGTTACGTCTTGATGAGGCCATCTTTATTGCCTTCGAGTTTCTGCTCATAGGTGCACAGTATGGAAGTGGGTTTCACTTTCGTGAGATTAAAGCATTAATTCTAGTAAAGCTATTTTGCTTTAATAAAAAGATTGTTTACTGCTGAGCATGTGGAGTATGTGGAAGTGTTCGTCGCTCAGTCGTGTCTGACTCTTTGTGACACCAAGGACTGCAGCTCGCCAGGCTCCTCTGTCCATGGGATTCTCCAGGCAAGAATATTAGAGTAGGTGGCCACTCCCTCCTCCAAGGGATTTTCCCAAACCAGGGACTGATCTCAGGTCTTCCGCATTACAGGCAGATTCTTTACCATCTGAACCTCCAGGGAAGTCTACTGCTGAGCATAGCTTTTTCCAATTCATGTTCCTATTCAAACAATAACAGAAACAAAACATTTCTGGAGTGGGTGGAAAAGTGCATCAGGAAACAAACTCAAGTTTTGCTTTCATTCCTCCTCTTCGTTTACATCCCACGGTCATATTACTGAGACTTGGGGGGAGAAATTACCATTTTACATACACACCAGGGTCCCATAAGCACTAGAAGCCAATGAATTGGTCAAAAAATAGCTTCATCTGAAACAATGACGCAAACACCAAGTAAAAGTCAGACGGTTTCTCCCCCTCTGACCACAAAGTCGGCTTTGAGTGACTTGTACAATAGAGGATCATCCGTAGCGAGGTCGGGGCGAACCCAGAGGGCTCTCAAACCGCTGCTTTGTGTTCAATATAAAGTTGAGAAAAATTTCATAGTCAATTAAAAAAAAAAGGGAGGGAAATGCCATTACAACTAGATTACATTTAGTTTTGAATCATCTGAAAATCAGTTATATTTCCTTTAGGCTTTTATGGACATCTGCATCCTTTAAAATGTATTATAAGAATAGCCTTTTGATCATAAGGTTGAGTGAGCCTGATTCTGCCATCCTAACCTGTGTTACTTGTAATTGAGAAAAAAACTTTTTTCAGAAAAATCCTCAATATTACATATCTCTAGAGCAGTTTACATGTAAGGGCCACTATGTGGAGTGTCTTAAAATTGTGTTCAGCTCATGCTGTCAATTCATATTTGTGTCCTATCTCTTGTCTCTAAGTCCTGAGGGTAACTCTGTCCTCTTAATCTTGGAAGGCTTATTCCTAGGCATTAAGAACAAAATGTTTTCACTTCTATATCAGTGAATGAATAAATGAATGCAGAGTATCTCCATATCTTTGATTCCTGCCTGAACTATATATTTTCCATATCTTATGTATTATATTTTGTATATTTACATAATCTGATTTGTTTTCTTGTAACTCCAGTCTTTGGGAAGATAGAAAAATAAAACTGTCGTTATTCTTCGGGGAGAAAAGGGCACTAAAATATGGTTGGAGTCCTTGTGAAATAGTAGACTTTTTTTTCCCCCTTTTCTAAGGCTTGGAGAACTCAGACAGGTGAATTTTGTCTTCCTGTAACAGGGGGATATCTACTTGAGTGTCATCTGGTGGTGTTGCTTACCTTAGCAAGTTGATTATATTTTGACCTGCATTAGGATGCCTTTATATAACTTTGTATCACCTGTTGGACATCTCTAAAGGGACACGATTTTAACAGCAAATCCAAGGGCCCAGATCACGTAGATCTGTGCTTTCACTCTGCATTCTCTGGTGTCCTGGGCCATGGGGCTGCCTGAAAAGCAGCCTTGGATGCCAAGTAAGGGTGGAATCGAGCTTCAGCCCCTCTCCTTTCACACAGAGCAGCTCTGTATCTATATCTGGGGGGCCCAAGGTATTTTTTTTTCTTTTTAAACTATTCGGCTGTGTCAGGTCTCAGTTGCTCCAAAGCATGTGGTATCTTGGTTCCTGGACCCAGAATTGAACTCGAGTTTCCTGCATTGAAAGGCAGATTCCTAACCACTGGGCCACCAGGGAAGTCCCAGGAATTTTTTTTTTTTTCTTGATGGCTATTTTTAATTTATTTTTCATTGAAGTATAGTTGATTTACAATATTATGGTAGTTTCAGGTGTACAACAAAACCATTTAATATTTTTTATAGATTATGCTCTAATTAACTTAAAATCATTACAAAGCAATGTCTATATTTCCTATGCTATACTTGTTGCTTGTTTATTTTATACATTTGTGTCTCTTAATTTCTGCCCCTACCCTTCCCCTTTTCCCTTTCGCCATTGGTAGCTACTAGTTTGTTCTCTATGTGATCAAGGAATTTTTTTATTTGAGAAAGAATGCTATCATATTGAAAAGCCAGTTTGAAAACCACTGTTTTCAGTGGTTTTTTCCCAGATGGTTTTGACCTTATAAACACATATACATGCACAAAATTAAAAATATTTCCAACCCAAATGGTTTAAAAGCAGCAATGTGATATGACATAATGAACAAAGGAAATATTTCAGTTATCCAAACAAAACATGGCTGTGCTATATATACAGTATGAAATAAACAATTTCCTTTGGTTTTCTGAGCCTCTGCTATCTGGTTTTAAAATGGGAATGATCGCTACAAGGTTATTTCATTAAATGAGATCATAAATGGGTTGTTTATTGTTCGAGACATGTCAAACATCCTCAAATCTAATGCTCTCTCATTTTTGCTTCCTTAAGAATGTAAGTCCTTTCCCAGAGAACTTAGATCCTGATAATTATAGTTATGAACAGTTGTTTTCGCATGTCTGGGGTTTATTGAGGTCTGTGGTTTGTTCTATACCAAACTGATCTGAATAATTTAACATGTTAAGTTTCTGTAGTTTCTCTTAGTGTGCCTCCCTGTGAATTCTCTGTCCCCGCTCAGTCCACAAATCTGCTCTGCTCTGGGAATAGCTCAAGGAGGGGAACAGAGAGGAGTTATTGAGTTCTAATGAAGACTGAGGGGTGGCCCTGAGTGTTTCAGTCATGGAGCACAAGTTTTGAGATGTCTGTTTATCTTCTCTGCTTAAAGGTGGGGTTTGTTTTTTTTTTTTTTTGCTTTGGTGTGTGAAGTCAAGGCTGAATTCTGAGTCGTAGACAAGGTGCTAGTCCAAGACTTAACTCCCGCCCTTGGCATTTGGATTATTTGTGTGGTTGAACAAACCAACACTTCGTGGGTTTTTCCAAACTGCGTGCGCTTTAGGATTTGCAGGAGGCCATAGCTAGTGGCAGAATGCGTTATCACCTGAAGCTCTGACTCCTAGGTTCCTGGTTTATTTGAAACCTTTGCCGAAAAGAAAGCTGTTTTTAAAGTCTTCATTGATCCTGGCCTGGTGGTTCTCCAGTTCAACTTTGCATCAGAATTATCTAGCTGGAAGCATCCAGATTCCCAGGACTCTGACTCCTAAAGACTCTGGTTTATTAAGCGTCCCTAACATCCAGGTGACTCCCATGTGCAGCCAGGTTACGGACCCCAATCCTAGTCTGGTGGTCTTTCATTCACAGCTGGGTTCTGTTGAAACTACATGAGCTGTGAACTGACTAGATTGTGAACCAGTGTATCATAACTTACCCGAATAATCAGTGTTCTGTTGTGATTACTAAATCTGTTTAACTATCTGATAGTCACATTCTATTCTTCCTCTTTACAACACATTTTCTTTCATCCTATAGTCGTGGTTGTCTACTTTTAGCATCAGTTCAGTTGCTCAGTCATGTCCGATGCTTTGCAAACCCGTCCACTGCAGCACATCAGGCTTCCTTGGCCTTCACCATCTCCCGGCGCTTGTTCAAACTCCTGTCCATCGACTCAGTGATGCCATCCAACCATCTCATCCTCTGTCATCCTCTTCACCTTCTATTTTTCCCTGTATCAGGGTCTTTTGCAATGAGTCGTCTTTTTGCATCAGGTGGCCAAAGTACTGGAGCTTCAGCTTTTAGCATATTGTATATTATTTTTCTGTCTGTCACCAGATTCCCCATATGAAAAAAAAAAAAGTAGGGTTTCCCTGGTGGTCCAGTGGATAAAGAGTCTGCCTTGCAGTGCAAGGGGCACAGGTTCAATCCCTGGCCCGGAAGGATCCCACATGCTGCGGAGTGGCCGGACCGCTGTGTCTACTTACAAGCCAGCACTCTGGAGCGCATGCACCCAGAGTCGATGCTCTGCAACGAGAGAGGCCACTGTGATGGAAGGCCCACACAGGCCATAGAATAAAAGATGGATGAAAATAAATATAAATAAACAAGGCATGATGGGGGAGGAGGAGTTAAAAACTAAAAAAAGTATAATCATGCTATCCTTATTAATACCGTGATATATTTCTTTACCATGTTTTGTACATATATAACTATATATTTAACATATTTGTATATAAATATTGTACATAAGTATATGTACATAAACATAAATATGCATATGTTTAACATTTGGAATCTTCCTCCTTAAACTTTTGTCAACAGTTTTCTCATATAACAACATAGTGTCTTCAGTGTTTTTTCATGTTCTCGTCGTTATAAGTATAATGGGGACTTCCTTGATGATCTGGGGAATGTGTGTGTGTGTACACTCAGTTGTCTTTGGGACCCTGTGGACTGTAGCCCACCAGGCTCCTCTGTCCATGGGATTTCCCAGGCAAGAATACTGGGGTGGGTTGCCATTTCTTCCTCCAGGGGATCTTCCTGCCTCAGGGATCAAACCTGCATCTCCTGCATTCCAGGCAGATTCTTTACCCCCAAGGCACCTAGGATACCAGCTGGGGATACACAAAAGAAACTGGTAAGCAACAGAAGAATAAGTACAGGTGGTTATAAGCGCTAGGGAGGAAAGAGCAGGGTTCCCTTCCAGGGGAAGTGGCAGTGGGGTTTGTGCCACGGAGAAGGCCTTTCATGAGGAAGTTGACTTTAAGTGGGATCACAAGGAAGAGGAATCTGGGGGTGGGAGAGACAGGTGTTGGGTATCAGATAGGGAAGGGAAATCAGACAGAGAAGGGTGTTTCGGGTCAGGCAGAGTGAATCACGAGAGGAGGGGAGAGTGAGATATTGACAGACAGATGGACCTGTGGTGTGTTTCAGAAATCAAAGGGAATTCAGCAAGGCTGGAGTCTCCGGATGGATCAGGGCGAGGATGGAGCGCTAGTCAGGACCCCACTTTGCAGAAGGCCTTGGGAGTGAAGGGCTCAGACTTGAAGGGCACTGGGAAGCATTGAAGAGCTTCCCACATCCTGCAGTCACGTCTGGCGGACGGCATGCTTTTACGGATCTGAGTTCAGTTGCCAAAACTCCCCAGGTCCGGTGGCTTTTATACATGTTTATTTTTGTCAGACTGGTGAATGGAGTGCGGAGTGGGCTATTCCTACACTTCACCTAACGTGATAGTAAACACACGCACAGATCTGTCTTGATCTGTTATATAACAAGTTGTTTCTTGGACGAGGCAGCCCCAAAGCAGTGTTTTGTGGATTGGAAGTCAAGCTCAATAATGACGAATAGACTACAGCTGATTTTCGGAAGCTGCTTTTTCTCGTTTCATGCTTCCAGAAAAGAAGAAGGGGAATAAAGAATTAAAAGAAGAAGAAGAAGAAGGGAATCATGAGCCATTTCTCTGGTGAAATCTCTGAGGTGTAGAATTTTAATGCCAGAAGGGGAACCTGGAGGTGAAGTTAGGAACACATGTAACTCACATAAATCACATAAAAAAATATGTGATTTCCCCCCAAGATTCTTCAATAGTCTGGCAGTATTATCTCTGGAGCAAAATTCTCTGGTGTCCCAGCTCTGTATTTGTTCTTCAGCTTTTTTCTTCTTTACTCTCTGGTGCTTGGCAATCAAGTAGCAGTTCTTTAAACTTTTTCTTTACCTACTTGAAACTCACTTGAAAAAAATCAGAGCAGGTTGCAACCACAAAAAAGGTAACAATGTAAATATGCCGTCTATTGCTAGTTCTCTTACTGAAGAGAAATGGTACAAACACATAATCGCATTTTCGGGGAGGCCCAAGAGGAGGGCTTTAGGAGCCTGTGCTATGCGTCTACTTGGGCTTTGTGGAGAAATGCTCCTCTGGTTCACCCCACCTCGCCTGGAGGGCTGTGTGGTTCTCACCGCTCCTGACCAGGTGAAATACTGTTGGCTGCAGCTAAAAGAAAAACTTGACCAAACCGGCTTACACCAAAAGGAAGCATTTTGTCTCATACAACCAGGAGTTAGTGATAAGAGAGGCTCTGGCTTGTCCTTAAGGCCTTGGCTCCTCTCATCTGTGGTGGTCTCAGCCTTGTTCTAGGGCTAGTTCTGTCCTCATGCTGGTGGAAGATAGAGCACTTCTGTGCATCTCATTCAGACCAGTACTCTCCACAGGAAGAAAAGGGACCCATCTGTGTACCTTTCCTGCTTTCTTAGGAAGCCCCTTGGAGACTTCTTGTGTTTCATCGGTCTACATTTGCTCACATGCACATTACTCAATCCATCATTGATACTGGGGAACGCGGTTATCATGATTTAGAGTGCGGACGGTTACATGGAAGGGAATAGGTACCTGAACAGAATTGGCATATTTTAGGGAGGAGTGGGTTTTAGGAGGAGAATAGGATGTTGAATAGGCAACCAAGTGAGCCTCCCATCTACACTATAAAAGTAACAGAATTATATTACTCATTAACAGAATGAGGTTAATTCCGAAAACAATGTCCAGTGTGATGAGGGCAGATGAAACAATGACATTTTCAAATCACTGAAGGAGACATGGAAGCAACCTCAATGTCCATGGACAGGTGGAGGGAAAAGAAGGTCTTGTGTGTATATACAATGGAATATTACTCAACCATAAGAAAGAATAAAATAATGCCACTTGGTGAACCTAGAGGTTGTCCTACTTAGTGAAGCAAGTCAGATAGGCAAAGACAAATGTGATATTGCTTATATGTGGAATGTTAAAACATGATGAACTTATCTATAAAACAGAAATAGTGTCTCAGATATAGAAAGCAAATGTGTGGTTACCAAGGGGGACATGAGGGGGAGAGACAAACTAGGAAACTGGGATTGAGATATACACACTACTGTATATAAAATAGGTAATTAATAAGACCCTGCTGTATAGCACAGGGAATTCTACTCAGTACTCTCTAATGACTTACACAGGAAAAGAATCTTAAAAAGAGTAGGTGTATGTATGACTTAGTCACTTTGCTGTACAGCAGAAACTAACACTGCATTGTAAATCAACTGTACTCCAGTAAAAAATAAGTAAGAGATGAAATTACTGAAAGAATAAGACAGGAGATGTGATAACTTTGGTGTGCTGTCCAGCTTGACCAAGCAATTCTCCAGTGCCCAGTGGACACCAAGTGGGACTCTCACGAGTTTCACATGCGCAAGTCTGATGTTACCTACACATTCTACAGGCTAAGGGCTCAGTCCTACAAGACTGCCCCCTCACCTCAGACCAACCCAGCTATGTATTAGAGGTTCATATGACCCCTTCCTCAGCTTTGACTCGTTTGCTGGTGTGGCCCACAGAGCCCAGAGAAACACTGACTTCCACTTACCCCTTGATTATAAAGGATGCAGCTGAACAACTGGACTGAGATCAGGAAGCATCCTGTGCACAGGGGCTTCTGCCCATCCGCACTCTGGAATATTATAGACCAAACTAAAAGGAAAAGGCTGTGTATGTGTACTGGCTAAAACGTTACCATGATATAGGTTATATTTAATGAGATAGGTGGTATACTTTCACTTTTGTAAATAAAGAGGTTAGTGGCATGTCTTCCTGTTTTCAAACACACACACACAAAATGCAAGACGAGCCTGGGGCATTTCTGTGCAAGAAACAAAAAAAGTCCTCAAAGAATGATGGACAATACAAGATACAGTAACCGGGTTGAAGGCGCTCCTTCTGGCTAAATCTGGGTCAGCTTGAGCATCCAGTTGAAATGGGGAAGCTGAGTCCATACTGCCCCCTCCCCCCGCTCCCTTTGTGACCCCCATGGACCGTAGCCCACCAGCTCCTCTGCCCATGGAATTCTCCAGGCAGAAATACTGGAATGGGTTGCCATTTCGCCAGGGGATCTTCCCAGGTCAGGAACTGAATCCATATCTCCTGCATTGGTCGGTGAATTCTTTACCACTGCTGCTTAGTCACTTCTGTCATGTCCGACTCTCTGTGACCTCATGGACTATAGATCGTCAGGCTTCTCTGTCCATGGAATTTTCCAGGCAAGAATACTGGAGTGGGTTGCCATTTCCTTTTCCACTTTACCACTGAGCTATGTGGGAAGCTCTGAGTCCATACTTACATAAACTAATAAGCTAATAACGTGAAATTTGATGCGGAATAAGATCTTAGTATCTCATTCTTAGTATCTCCCTAAAAAATACTCATTAATTCATATCAAAGGAAAAAAAAGAAGATGGTTGTAGTTGGGAAGCCTGGTAGGCACCACCCAAGTAGGCGAGCAGAAGGGACTGCGTCAGTAATGGGGAGAGGGGATGAGTCAGGTCCCATGCCACGGGAACAGATGCAATCGGAACAGAGCATCCCATCTTCTGAGACATTCCTGCTAAAGGTGTGCAACCTGGATCTAATCAGAGGAAACCTCTGGCCAATTCACATCAAAGGACTGAATAATTATAAGCTTTGAGAATGTTATGTTCATAAAAATCAAGGAAGGACCAAGGACCTATTCTAGAATGATCTAACAACTAAAGGTAAAGCGTGATTCTGAACAAGTCTTTTGCTGTAAAGGACATTAGTGAGACACTTGGTGGAGTTTGGGTGGAGTTTGAGAATTCTTTGTTGGTATCAGATGTCAGTTTCCTGGTTTCGATGGTTGTATTGAGGTTACATAGGGGAATGTCACTGGGAAGGTCCTATGATGGGTGGTAGGTCGTCAAGTCAGCAAGTTATTCTCAAGTCGTTCAGGTAAAAAGAAAGGACCTGCAACTTTTTTGGTTTCAAGTTTGAGATTGCCTTTTTTTTTCTTTAAAGTAACTATTACCTCACCAACTCAATGGATATGAGTTGACCAAGCTCTGGGAGATGGTGAAGGACAGGGAAGCCTGGTGTGCTGCAGTCCATGGGGTCACCAAGAGTCACACATGGTTGAGCAACTGAACCAAACTGTTACCTAGACGTTGAGTGGAATGGAGTGAGCCTCTGGTTGTGGGGATTCATTGAGACAGTTGGAAGGTCACTGACTTGTAAACGGATGTTGTGCATCTGAAAGATGGGTCTGAAGTCCCAGATGTTAACATTCAGGATGCCTACAATCATATTTTGAAGTGATAGTTGAATCTACTAAATGATGTTTATGCCTTCGGTTATTACAAATCAAAGGAGATTGTTCTCTCATACCAATCAGTAGGTTTTTTTTTTTTTCTTTTCTCCTCCATGCCTCTTATTTATATTTATTTTCATTCATCTTATTTTTTTATTCTTTGGCCTGTGTGGGCCTCCTGTTGCATTGGCCTCTCTTGGTGCAGAGCACTGACTCTGGACGCATGCGCTCCAGAGCACTGGCTTGTAATTAGACACACCGGTCTAATTACATGCTGCTCCGCGGCATGTGGGATTTTCCCGGACCAGGGATCAAACCAGTGCCCTTTGCACTGCAAGGCAGACTCTTTGACCACTGGACCACCAGGGAAGCCCTCAGCAGGTGTTTTTAAAAACTCTTGACTAAAGACTATGTATACCAAAGACTATATGAATGAGGGGCCAATACACACACTCATTCATACAATAGAGTGATTAGATAACAACAGAAAGGAACAGACGACAGCTCTCTATGTTATTGTGAGTGAATCTCACAATCATAACATTGAGCAAAAGAAGCTGGATTTAGAACAGTCCCTACCCTGTGTCTTCACCTGTATACAATTTAAAGCCAGGCATCACTGATCTGTGGTGTTGGAAGGCAGGATAATGGGAATTTGGAGAGAGAAGAGGTCGAACAGTGATTAAAAGGAGTGATTAGCAGGTCTTCCAGGCTTGTTAGGCACAATCTTCTTTAAAAAAAATACATATATATAGTTATTTACTTGGCTTCTCCAGGTCTTAGTTGCAGCATACAGGATCTTTAATGGTAGCATGGGAACTCTTAGTTGCAGCCTGTGGGATCTAGTTCCCTGACCAAGGACTGAACCCAGGCTCCCTGCATCGGGAGCACAGAGTCCTAGCCACTGGACCCCCAGGGAAGTCCTGTCATAGTTTTCTTGACCCAGGAGTGTCCCATGGGTGTGTTCACTTCAGCAGTTCATCCCTTGGTACACACTCATGACTTGCGCACTTCTATATGTGTACATTGCACTTCAATAAAAATGTGGACAGTGAGGAAAGGGTTGAGGAAACAGTGTAGAAATCAGCAGGCAATTCAGAGTTGGTGGAAGTCCTGGGACCTTATGAATGACTTCGTAACTCTCGTGGCAGCCACTGAGGATTACCTGCCAGGTTTTCAGTGCCAGCTGAGGGGTAGCTTGACTGCAGTGGCTTTGCAGAGACTGGAAAAACTATGACCAAACATGGCACCTGGGCACGTGTGTGAGGTGGGATTCACACACGTGCACGCACATCTTTGCATACCAGGCATTGTGTCTCAGAAGGACCACTGTGCGGGCACTCAGTGTAGGATGTGGATTCCGCCCGGGGGCTCTCACCCAGCACAGCCTCCCAGTCCCTGCCTCCGGCTCCTGTGTGCTGCAGTGTAGTCACAGATTTCATGGAGCTTCTTCACCCTTCTCTTCAGATCACCTTCTCTTGATTGCTTCTCTCCAGATCACCTTCTCTTGATTGCTTCTCTTCAGATCACCTTCTCTTGATTGCTTCTCTTCAGATCACCTTCTCTTGATTGCTTCTCTTCAGATCACCTTCTGATATCATCTTGAATCTCAGTGCCTTCAAGAACTACATATTGATGGAATGTTTTGAATCCCCAGCCTTGTTTCACTGGCTTCAGTGGACTTGCGTGCAGGAAGTGCAAACTGATTCTAATGTTCGTTTGTCAGAGGAAATGAAATCTGTCCCCTCTGCATAAAGCGTACGGTGTATCCCAAAGTGAGGCAGAATTATTTTGGGATTATTTGTTGTTTGCAGTTGGCTTCATCTAGGAGTTCCTGCTTCAGGCCAGAGAAAAACTCCAGTTGCTTTGCTTCCATATGCAAACTTCTTCACACACAGGTTTATCTCAGGTGGGACCTTGTTTTTTGGCGGGAGGGGTGACTCACTTGTGAGGAATTTTGAGGAGTTGAGCAAGAGATCTGTTTTTCAGGGTTTCACAAATTTTCAGTGGTCTTCCTCATCCCTTACGGGCCTCCTCGAAGGCTCGATGATAAAGAACCTGCCTGCCGTGCTGGAGCCACAGGAGACGCAGAGTCTATCCCTGGGCTGGGAAGATCCCCTGGAGGAAGAAATGGCAACCCAGTGAAGTGTTCTAATGCCTGGAGAATCCCATGGACAGAGGAGCCTGACTGGCTACAGTCTGTGGGGTCACAAATAACTGGACATGACTGAGAAACTGAGATAGAGCACAACCCCTTGTGAGTTAGATCTTCATGAAAATTCTGATTCATACATTTTAATTCCCATGGGTTACCTATTTCATGTATTTGGAATGAAAGGAGGAAAAAAAAATCTCCATAAAGTGAAATGGAGATTTTTTTTCCTTTTACAGAGACTGGAAAACTATGACCAAACATGGCACCTGGGCACTGTGTGAGGTGGGATTCACACGTGCACGCACATCTTTGCATACCAGGCATTGTGTCTCAGAAGGACCACTGTGCGGGCACTCAGTGTAGGATGTGGATTCCGCCCGGGGGCTCTCACCCAGCACAGCCTCCCAGTCCCTGCCTCCGGCTCCTGTGTGCTGCAGTGTAGTCACAGATTTCATGGAGCTTCTTCACCCTTCTCTTCAGATCACCTTCTCTTGATTGCTTCTCTCCAGATCACCTTCTCTTGATTGCTTCTCTTCAGATCACCTTCTCTTGATTGCTTCTCTTCAGATCACCTTCTCTTGATTGCTTCTCTTCAGATCACCTTCTGATATCATCTTGAATCTCAGTGCCTTCAAGAACTACATATTGATGGAATGTTTTGAATCCCCAGCCTTGTTTCACTGGCTTCAGTGGACTTGCGTGCAGGAAGTGCAAACTGATTCTAATGTTCGTTTGTCAGAGGAAATGAAATCTGTCCCTCTGCATAAAGCGTCGGTGTATCCCAAAGTGAGGCAGAATTATTTTGGGATTATTTGTTGTTTGCAGTTGGCTTCATCTAGGAGTTCCTGCTTCAGGCCAGAGAAAAACTCCAGTTGCTTTGCTTCCATATGCAAACTTCTTCACACACAGGTTTATCTCAGGTGGGACCTTGTTTTTTGGCGGGAGGGGTGACTCACTTGTGAGGAATTTTGAGGAGTTGAGCAAGAGATCTGTTTTTCAGGGTTTCACAAATTTTCAGTGGTCTTCCTCATCCCTTACGGGCCTCCTCGAAGGCTCGATGATAAAGAACCTGCCTGCCGTGCTGGAGCCACAGGAGACGCAGAGTCTATCCCTGGGCTGGGAAGATCCCCTGGAGGAAGAAATGGCAACCCAGTGAAGTGTTCTAATGCCTGGAGAATCCCATGGACAGAGGAGCCTGACTGGCTACAGTCTGTGGGGTCACAAATAACTGGACATGACTGAGAAACTGAGATAGAGCACAACCCCTTGTGAGTTAGATCTTCATGAAAATTCTGATTCATACATTTTAATTCCCATGGGTTACCTATTTCATGTATTTGGAATGAAAGGAGGAAAAAAAAATCTCCATAAAGTGAAATGGAGATTTTTTTTTTTCCTTTTTAGTTCATACTGACTCCAGTATGGTTCTAGTTGTTGATATGGCTGGTAAAAGAGTATTTGACTCTTTTCTATTCTTAGGAATCTAAGATCATTTTTGCCTTCAATGGAAATCAGTAGCTCTGAAAGGTGATTTTCAAACGTGTGCCTCAGAAAGAAAAAGTTAAGGGAAAGAGTTCTATGAATTCATTTTTAAAAATTGTACCCTTTCAAAATGACAAGATAACCTGTGTAAACTTAAGGCATATATCACATGCCATAATGTTGAACTTATGACTTGTTTCAGTTACTTATTAGGTAGATTTTCCATCTTGGGCATGTCGATTCTTAGACCATTAATTCAGTTATATGAAAAAAAAAATCCATGATTTGTTAATCCATCCTGTGCTCACCTTATTACCCAAGGTAGGAATGTGGGAAGAGTGGAGCTGTTTATCAAGACCAGAGGGAAGCAGATGTAGAGAATGGAAAGGAGGCTAAGACAACAAGTCCAATAGGTGGGCACTGGGGCTCTTCTGAGTCGTCACAGGAAGTTGTCTCGAAGCCATGTGGAAGTTCTGACGTTTAGAGGAGTGCCCTTGACTCAGGGCACAGGTGCAGCCCTCTCTAGACCATTTGGTGCTTCTGAAGGACCTGAGAAGGGGCGAGGGTGAGAACTGAAAGCAGATGCCACCTTTTCTCACACACACACACACACACGCACTCACTCTCTCTCAAAAAAAGAGTTTGGGCCCTATTATTGAATTTGTTTTTCATACATGGGTTTTTTTTCCCCCTCTCAAAATACAAATGATTCCTGTCAAAAACTTGGAAAGTACAAACTATAAAGCCAGTAAGATTCACCAATAATGCAATTCTCATTTCCCCCCAAAAATCACTGTTAATATTTGGAATATTTCTTTCCAGACTTTTTCCTGTGCACATACTTTCCACACAGACGAGCTACCACTGTGGAGACAGTTATGACGTTATTTTTTTTACTGGACATGACTGAGAAACTGAGATAGAGCACAACCCCTTGTGAGTTAGATCTTCATGAAAATTCTGATTCATACATTTTAATTCCCATGGGTTACCTATTTCATGTATTTGGAATGAAAGGAGGAAAAAAAAATCTCCATAAAGTGAAATGGAGATTTTTTTTTTTCCTTTTTAGTTCATACTGACTCCAGTATGGTTCTAGTTGTTGATATGGCTGGTAAAAGAGTATTTGACTCTTTTCTATTCTTAGGAATCTAAGATCATTTTTGCCTTCAATGGAAATCAGTAGCTCTGAAAGGTGATTTTCAAACGTGTGCCTCAGAAAGAAAAAGTTAAGGGAAAGAGTTCTATGAATTCATTTTTAAAAATTGTACCCTTTCAAAATGACAAGATAACCTGTGTAAACTTAAGGCATATATCACATGCCATAATGTTGAACTTATGACTTGTTTCAGTTACTTATTAGGTAGATTTTCCATCTTGGGCATGTCGATTCTTAGACCATTAATTCAGTTATATGAAAAAAAAAATCCATGATTTGTTAATCCATCCTGTGCTCACCTTATTACCCAAGGTAGGAATGTGGGAAGAGTGGAGCTGTTTATCAAGACCAGAGGGAAGCAGATGTAGAGAATGGAAAGGAGGCTAAGACAACAAGTCCAATAGGTGGGCACTGGGGCTCTTCTGAGTCGTCACAGGAAGTTGTCTCGAAGCCATGTGGAAGTTCTGACGTTTAGAGGAGTGCCCTTGACTCAGGGCACAGGTGCAGCCCTCTCTAGACCATTTGGTGCTTCTGAAGGACCTGAGAAGGGGCGAGGGTGAGAACTGAAAGCAGATGCCACCTTTTCTCACACACACACACACACACGCACTCACTCTCTCTCAAAAAAAGAGTTTGGGCCCTATTATTGAATTTGTTTTTCATACATGGGTTTTTTTTCCCCCTCTCAAAATACAAATGATTCCTGTCAAAAACTTGGAAAGTACAAACTATAAAGCCAGTAAGATTCACCAATAATGCAATTCTCATTTCCCCCCAAAAATCACTGTTAATATTTGGAATATTTCTTTCCAGACTTTTTCCTGTGCACATACTTTCCACACAGACGAGCTACCACTGTGGAGACAGTTATGCATCGTTATTTTTTTTTCTGCTTAACATTAGTTTAAGCATAGTGTCATCTTACTAAAATTATAAGTAACTTTGCATTTACTGTTTTTGTAAGGATTATTTCTCCTTTCATTATTTACTGTTCTTTTCTTAGCATGGGTTCCTAGAGGTAGAGTAAGTGTGTTGAAGAGTATGAAGAGTGTAAAGTTTTACATTTTATTGTGTTTTTTTTGGAAAAATTTTTGTAACTATCTACTCCCATTGACAGATGACTCTAAATTTAAGGATTGTATTGGAGGAAGAATTAATAAAAGAAATAGATTAACCAAAAAGTAATGGTATGAGTTGTTGTTTCCTTGTTAAGTTGTTTCTGACTCTCTTGTGATCCCATTGACTGTAGCCCGCCAGAATCCTCTGTCCATGGGATTTCCCAGGCAAGGATACTGGAGTGGGCAGCCATTTCCTTCTCCAGGGGATCTTCGTGACCCAGGGATCAAACCCACATCTCCTGCATTGCAGGTAGATTCTTTACCACTGAGCCACCTGGGAAGCCCAGTGGTATGAGAGAAACTAATAAAAAAGAATTCCTAGGAAGAAGGATCAGCAGTAGTTAATGCTATAGAGAGAGAGTTCACTTAAGCAAAGAATGGGTTTGGTGCCTGGAGGTGTTGGTGTACTGGTAAGGTGTTAGGTTTAGAGTGAGCTGACAGGTGGATGAAATAGATCGGGTTTACTCCAGAATCCTAGCTGGGAAGGGCAGGAAAGAGAGAGGTATTAGGTGGAGGAGCTGCAGAGTTGGTAGAGGGGTTATGTCAGTAGTATTTAAAGACAGGTGAGACATATGCATATTTGCAGGAATTGATACTGGAGGAGGGGAGAGAGAAGGGGTCCAGAGCTCCAGGGCCACCTTTTTTCAGGGACAGGATGGGAAGTGGATGCAGGTAAGGTAGGAGAAAGCTGGAGGAGTGTCTGTAATAGATTTATTTTTCCCTGTGAAAGAGAAGGTACAGTACTGGCTGAGAGTGAAGGGAGTGGTAGACACATCCGCTCAGTGATGAGGTGTGGGTGCATGGGTTCACCTTCTGGTGCAGGTGACGGGCCAGGGAGCTGTCTGAGGACTCGTGTGGGGGTCACCACATGGAACCTTCATCAATGCCAAAGGCTCTCCTGAGGTTGAAACCACGTTCTGTAGTGTTTTCCCCCCTGTTGATCTGGGACATTTCTCTGGCAATACTTAGCAGCCTGAGGCTTCCCAGGTGGCTCAGTGGTAGAGAATCTGCCTGCCATTGTAGGAACCACGGGAGATGTGGGTTCGATTCCTGGATTAGGAAGATCCCCTGGAGAAGAAAATGACAACCCACTCCAATATTGCCTGAGAAATCCTATGGACAGAGGAGCCTTGGTGGGCTCCAGTCCATAGGGTCACAAAAAAGAGTTGGACCTGACTTAGTGACCAAATAGTAACACAAAGCAGCCCCAGGTGCAGGGGAGAATTAATCACTTGGTACTCTGAAAAAAAATTTCCTTGCAAGTATATTTAAATAATTTAAAAATGAGTACAGGGAGGTTTATTGTCTCGTAAGCAAGAAAAAAGAAACAGTGACTCCCATGTTAAGCTGGTGATCAAGCTCTATCCAGACCTTGATACCTACTCTGTAATGCTCGTAGTTAAGTTTTAGAATTTTTTTTTTTATTTTAAAGGATTGGTAAAGGACAAGTTGGCCTTGTATGCCAGATCTTAGAGAAATAGAAAACAGAGCACATAGTTTGAGGAGAAATGAAAAAAAAAGGTGGCATTACTTCGTTATTCCTGTGCAAAATTACTAAACGTTGTTGGAGGGGTAGTCAGGGTTTAATCACAGGAAGCTTTAAAGACAGGTGAGACATATGCATATTTGCAGGAATTGATACTGGAGGAGGGGAGAGAGAAGGGGTCCAGAGCTCCAGGGCCACCTTTTTTCAGGGACAGGATGGGAAGTGGATGCAGGTAAGGTAGGAGAAAGCTGGAGGTGTCTGTAATAGATTTATTTTTCCCTGTGAAAGAGAAGGTACAGTACTGGCTGAGAGTGAAGGGAGTGGTAGACACATCCGCTCAGTGATGAGGTGTGGGTGCATGGGTTCACCTTCTGGTGCAGGTGACGGGCCAGGGAGCTGTCTGAGGACTCGTGTGGGGTCACCACATGGAACCTTCATCAATGCCAAAGGCTCTCCTGAGGTTGAAACCACGTTCTGTAGTGTTTTCCCCCCTGTTGATCTGGGACATTTCTCTGGCAATACTTAGCAGCCTGAGGCTTCCCAGGTGGCTCAGTGGTAGAGAATCTGCCTGCCATTGTAGGAACCACGGGAGATGTGGGTTCGATTCCTGGATTAGGAAGATCCCCTGGAGAAGAAAATGACAACCCACTCCAATATTGCCTGAGAAATCCTATGGACAGAGGAGCCTTGGTGGGCTCCAGTCCATAGGGTCACAAAAAAGAGTTGGACCTGACTTAGTGACCAAATAGTAACACAAAGCAGCCCCAGGTGCAGGGGAGAATTAATCACTTGGTACTCTGAAAAAAAATTTCCTTGCAAGTATATTTAAATAATTTAAAAATGAGTACAGGGAGGTTTATTGTCTCGTAAGCAAGAAAAAAGAAACAGTGACTCCCATGTTAAGCTGGTGATCAAGCTCTATCCAGACCTTGATACCTACTCTGTAATGCTCGTAGTTAAGTTTTAGAATTTTTTTTTTTATTTTAAAGGATTGGTAAAGGACAAGTTGGCCTTGTATGCCAGATCTTAGAGAAATAGAAAACAGAGCACATAGTTTGAGGAGAAATGAAAAAAAAAGGTGGCATTACTTCGTTATTCCTGTGCAAAATTACTAAACGTTGTTGGAGGGGTAGTCAGGGTTTAATCACAGGAAGCTTTAAAGAAACAATGAAAGGGAAGAATATAGAACACTCACAGAAGCCGTTTCGTTTTGTGTACTGCCCAGATTTTTACACGAAGAATGCTTTTTTAAAAAAATTAACTTCATATTCAGTTTCATTTCAGAGTAAAAGGATTGTCTTCTATGATAATATTGCTGTGTAGGAGATGAAAAAAAGCAAACAGCAGTTCAGGCTCATGATGTGATGGGTTAGAGCATGGACATTTCTTCATTTAAGCATTAGTGGGTAATTAGCATGTTTATGAGAAAAGTTCATCGAGTTTAAGTCACTCTTCAAATAATATAAAGAAACCTCATTTCTTTATCCAATGGACTACCTTCCCCCCCACCGCCCCTTAACGTGCTTTTGAGTGACAGCAGTTTTCAATGGTTGTAAACAACCATTCTCTGAAACAGTAGCTATTAAAATGGGGTTGAACGCTACTTGACAAGCATGAAAAAAAATATTGTTTCCCAAAGGACTGCAGTACGACGGATGATTTTTATGCTAGTGGAAGGCCAGTTTTTAACCACAAAAATGTCCCTGTAACCTTTCCTGATTGAAAACATATTACTTGCTATTCAAAAACACAGGCAAATGAGTGAGGAAAGTTTCTAAAATAAGCTCAAGGGTTAGACATATAATTTGCAGATGACATGTCATGATAGTAAAGTCTGTGTCCTTCTGGGTTTTTATTTTCATGTAGTGAGTACATGAAACAGCACCATTCAGGCTTCAAACATGTTTTTACAGATGTAAAATGAGCACACCTCATTTTGAAGGTACTGTTTGTTTCTAGCGTGTGTAGCTTCAGAATGTTTGTTTCTCACAGTGTATCTCTTCTCTTATTTTGTAGTATATGTTTATGTGACTTTGCCCAGGTCCATAGGAGTGTCAGGGAACTTGGCATTGCCTTTGAAATGGTCATCTGGAAGCTTCTTTATTACAGGGCTATTCTCTTAAAACATGTGCTTTGAGGAACAAACAAGAGATTTGGGGTTGCTGGGGTGAGGAAGCCCAGCTATAGATGATGAACAATAACACTAAAGGAGACAGTGGCTAGATACTGACTACCCCAGGAAGTCACACTTTTAAGTTGTCATTGAATGACCACCCCCGCCCCCCTGCCCGCCCCCCTAAACAGCTGTGTGCTCTGCTATTAGGAGTTGAATCGCCCAATAAAAATTAACTTCATATTCAGTTTCATTTCAGAGTAAAAGGATTGTCTTCTATGATAATATTGCTGTGTAGGAGATGAAAAAAAGCAAACAGCAGTTCAGGCTCATGATGTGATGGGTTAGAGCATGGACATTTCTTCATTTAAGCATTAGTGGGTAATTAGCATGTTTATGAGAAAAGTTCATCGAGTTTAAGTCACTCTTCAAATAATATAAAGAAACCTCATTTCTTTATCCAATGGACTACCTTCCCCACCCCCTTAACGTGCTTTTGAGTGACAGCAGTTTTCAATGGATGTAAACAACCATTCTCTGAAACAGTAGCTATTAAAATGGGGTTGAACGCTACTTGACAAGCATGAAAAAAAATATTGTTTCCCAAAGGACTGCAGTACGACGGATGATTTTTATGCTAGTGGAAGGCCAGTTTTTAACCACAAAAATGTCCCTGTAACCTTTCCTGATTGAAAACATATTACTTGCTATTCAAAAACACAGGCAAATGAGTGAGGAAAGTTTCTAAAATAAGCTCAAGGGTTAGACATATAATTTGCAGATGACATGTCATGATAGTAAAGTCTGTGTCCTTCTGGGTTTTTATTTTCATGTAGTGAGTACATGAAACAGCACCATTCAGGCTTCAAACATGTTTTTACAGATGTAAAATGAGCACACCTCATTTTGAAGGTACTGTTTGTTTCTAGCGTGTGTAGCTTCAGAATGTTTGTTTCTCACAGTGTATCTCTTCTCTTATTTTGTAGTATATGTTTATGTGACTTTGCCCAGGTCCATAGGAGTGTCAGGGAACTTGGCATTGCCTTTGAAATGGTCATCTGGAAGCTTCTTTATTACAGGGCTATTCTCTTAAAACATGTGCTTTGAGGAACAAACAAGAGATTTGGGGTTGCTGGGGTGAGGAAGCCCAGCTATAGATGATGAACAATAACACTAAAGGAGACAGTGGCTAGATACTGACTACCCCAGGAAGTCACACTTTTAAGTTGTCATTGAATGACCACCCCCGCCCCCCTGCCCGCTCCACTAAACAGCTGTGTGCTCTGCTATTAGGAGTTGAATCAATTCTGGATCCAGCACAACCCTCAGGGCTCGCAGCAGCATACGGTGGCCCTTCAAGGAAACTAAAGACCTCCCCTACATCCAGAACATTCCATTTCCTGCACCACTCCAAGACCGGGCCATCCCAGAACCCCTTGTTTTCTGAAAGCAGTGTCAAGAGAGAAATAAATGAACTCTCTCAGTAAATTTTTATTTTTAAATTAGTTTATTTGGCTGCACTGGGTCTTAGTTGCGGCATGTGGGATCTAGTTCCCTGACTAGGGGGTCGAACCTCTGCATTGGGAGCTCTGTGGAGTCTTAACTGGTGGCCCACCAGAGAAGTCCCTGACGTGATTTGCATTGATTGAGTGGCCTTATCACCGTATCCACCAGTAATGAAAGAGAGCAAATTACAGACATGTCCCTTAGGCCCCTAGTACTTGAGTGTATATTTCCTAAAAACAAGGAGAGTCTCCTATGTAACTCCAGTAAACATACCAGAACCAGGAAATTTTACTTGGGATTAGATAACTGTCTTGTATCAAAGTCCATATTCAGATTTTGCCCATTGCCCCCAATATAATGTCTTTTATAGCAATATTTTTTGTTTCCTGGTCCAGGATTCGTATCATATCTTTCTGAGCTCAGTTAATCTTAAATGAATTAACTGTTTTCGGTGAAGTGTAGGGGGACCACATTTTCACTGCATGCATTCGGTGCATGATATCCGTTTCAACTTCTTCTCTGAAGCAGAGTGACAGGAGACTTTATAGAGCAGCCGTCGTGTAGAAAATACTGTACTTCCAGACTCCTAACCAAGTCCCTTTTTCAGCAGGTGAATTGCTTTCTGAATCTTTTCTGTTGAAGGCAACTATTCCTCCTATAGAAAGCTTGCTCTATAGGTCCCATTGTGTGCTGAGTAGAGTACTAAACTTTCTTTCATTCAAGGCTGTCTTTTTAATGTGTGAGAGCTGCTATTTTATCCCATTTGAACATTTTGAATGAGTTGCTGGGGAGGCGGTTCCAAACTTTATCGTTTTTTTTTTTTTTTAAGAAAAAAAATTGTTTTTTTACTATTCTGGGTTTTCACTGCTGCTGCAAGCTCTTCTCTAGTTGCAGAGAGTGAGGGTTCCTCTCTAGTTGAGGTGAGCAGGCTTCTTGTTGCAGTGACTCCTCTTATTGTGGAACTCGGACTCTAGGGCTCATGGGCTTCAGTTGTGGCAGCACATGGGCTCCATAGTTGCAGCTCCGCGGCTCTAGAGCACAGGCTCCATAGTTGTGGCTCACAGGCTTCGTTGCTCTGCAGCATGTGGGATCTTCTTGTACCAGGGATCGAACCTGTGTCTTCTGCATTGGCAGGCGAACTCGTTACCACTGAGCTACCAGGGAAGCCCCAAACTTTATCTTGCAGCCTTTCTTTGAGTGAGGAAAGACGACAGGTAGCTATCTATCATTTTTCTGCTTAAAGCCAGCAGATGAGCTCTCATCGTTCTCTGGAGCAAGTGAAAAAAAAAGCATCATGTGCTTGTGATTGTCGAATCACTCATAACCTCTGCCACATTTGTTCGATTGAAAATTGCCTGAAAGTGTTCTTTTCTGATGCTTCATTCTACAAGGTGTGGCAGAGTTTTGCTTTCAAGTCATTTTCACAGGATACAAAGAATTTCCAAATGAGATTTTCCTTAAAAGCCTCATGGCCCAAATGGAACCACATCATTAAGAAATTCAGCATTTTTAAAAAGATTATTTAGTTAGTTATTTTTGGCTCTGCTGGGTCTTCCTTGCTTCACAGGCTTTTCTTTAGTTGCGGCAAGTGGGGGCTACTCTGTGGTTGTCATGTGCAGGCTTCTCATGGCCGTGACTTCTCTTGTTATGAGGCACTGGCTCAAGGGGCAAGCAGGCTTCCGTAATTGTGGCTCCCAGGCTCTAGAACACAGGCTCAATTGCTGTGACAAAGGGACTTTGTTGTTCCACAGCGTGTGAGGTCTTCCCAGACCAGGGATCAAACCTGTGTCTCCTGCATTTGGCAAGTGGGTTCTTTACTCCTGAGCCACCAAGGAAGCCCTAGCACAGTTTTTGAGTGTGTGTGTGTGTGTGTGTGTGTGATTTAATTTCTTTCCATTGCAGTATAATTGCTTTGCAATAGTGTGTCCGTTTTTGCTGTACAATCAAGTGAATCAGCGAGGTGTACACATGTCTCTGCTCCTTCTTGAGCCTCCCTCTGCCCGGCCCTCACCCAGCCTCTTTAGGTCATCACGGAGCACCGAGCTGAGCTCCCTGCAGCAGTTTTTAAAGGGTTTTTGGTTTACTATGATGATCGCATGAAGATGAGAATTATGTTGTCTTCTCACCCCTGCATCCTGTCTTGGGTGTTGACAGTGTTATAAATGTTTGGCTACAAAAGGTTAGAATGTGTTCCCAAAAGTTTTCCTGCAAATGTGCTCTTAATGTTTATATTGTCAGTCTATTCGCCTTATTTATTGAATGATACGAAATTTTTGGATCATTTTTATACATAAAATTAACAGCTTTTGAAACTCCCGCTAAATTACTGTATTATTTACTTTTTTTTTGCAAGACCATGTTTCGATTTTAGATGATAGAATGTCAACACATAAGGTACAAAATTAGATTTTTTCACCCCAAGATACATTTAGATACATCTAGGTACTTACTTATCTAGGGCCTATAGTAATAACTCAGAATGACATGCTTCGTCCATGTGGCTGGAGATATAAATTTAATACTCGTCTGTGTGATTGCGAGATGATGCTGAAGGGGGCATTCTGCTCTTTGACCTTTCAGAGGCCACAGGAGGTTATTAGCCTATCAGCTTACTTCTTATCTTGTTGCATCAAGCCTAAAGGGCATTGCTGGCCCTCTCTGAGGCACAGAGTCTGTAAGGCAGGGGTTAACACCTCAACAGAACCTTTGCTCTATTGCGAAGGTAGAGGAGGGTGAGCAGATGCGAAGCAGGCCACTCCCCGAGTTCACGGTACCACCTTCTGGCTCTTCTGATGCCCCCCTCTCTCTAACTACTCACACTTCTCCAGCTATACCAGCCGCCTTCATTTATCCTAGTTCAGCAGAGTTTCGTTTTTTTCCCTATAATTTTTCAGAGATTCATTTCTTGGAGAGAAAGTTCATCAAATAAAATCTTTTTTTCCCCCCCAAGAGGGCACAGCAAGGGTGCAGAAAGCAACCACATGAGTGGAAAGTGATATTGGCATGGAAATTGCCTTAGTTCTGTGGTGATGGAAATATTCTATATCTGGGGTCTTCCCTGGTGATCCAGTGGGTAAAGAGTCCACCTTGCAGTGCAAGGGGCACTGGTTTGATCCCTGGCCAGGAAGATCCCACGTGCCACGGAGTGGCTGGACCAGTGTGTCCAATTATGAGCCAGCACTCTGGAGCGCATGTGCCCAGAGCCGGTGCTCTGCAATGAGAGGGGCTGCTGCAGTGGTAGGCCCATACAGGCCAAAGAACAAAAGTGGATGAAAATAGATAAATGAAAGACCAATAGAAATGCCCCCCCTCAAAAAAAGAGTATTAAAAAGCAAACAAACAAAAAGCTAGATGATACTACATGTACTGTTTTAAACTTGTCTCTTTTTGCATCACAACATAGTTTTAACACATTTATTTTACATATTACTTATTCTGTGTGGTAGAATATTTAATCAATTTAAAGGTGAGCTGATTTCAGTTTTTTCCCAATAAAGGTATAATTATGCTAATGAATATTTGTGTGTATGTTAATAAAACTGTGTCTTTTTTCTTTAGTATAGATTTCTAGTTGTAAAATCAGGGGTCAAAATGTATGTACACAAACATTTTCGTATTTATTGCTAGATTACTTTATAATTGAAGTGATGTTCATTCAACAGAGCAGGAGCTTATCTTCAAAAGGGGTATTGCTGTATTCCTTTGGGGCAAAATGCAAGTTGTATTATTGTTAGTTTGCTCCATGTTTGTCCTAGGCTGGCCCTCTCTGAGGCACAGAGTCTGTAGGCAGGGGTAACCTCAAAGACCTTGCTTATTCAAGAGAGGAGGGTGAGGATGAGCAGATGCGAAGCAGGCCACTCCCCGAGTTCACGGTACCACCTTCTGGCTCTTCTGATGCCCCCCTCTCTCTAACTACTCACACTTCTCCAGCTATACCAGCCGCCTTCATTTATCCTAGTTCAGCAGAGTTTCGTTTTTTTCCCTATAATTTTTCAGAGATTCATTTCTTGGAGAGAAAGTTCATCAAATAAAATCTTTTTTTCCCCCCCAAGAGGGCACAGCAAGGGTGCAGAAAGCAACCACATGAGTGGAAAGTGATATTGGCATGGAAATTGCCTTAGTTCTGTGGTGATGGAAATATTCTATATCTGGGGTCTTCCCTGGTGATCCAGTGGGTAAAGAGTCCACCTTGCAGTGCAAGGGGCACTGGTTTGATCCCTGGCCAGGAAGATCCCACGTGCCACGGAGTGGCTGGACCAGTGTGTCCAATTATGAGCCAGCACTCTGGAGCGCATGTGCCCAGAGCCGGTGCTCTGCAATGAGAGGGGCTGCTGCAGTGGTAGGCCCATACAGGCCAAAGAACAAAAGTGGATGAAAATAGATAAATGAAAGACCAATAGAAATGCCCCCCCTCAAAAAAAGAGTATTAAAAAGCAAACAAACAAAAAGCTAGATGATACTACATGTACTGTTTTAAACTTGTCTCTTTTTTTGCATCACAACATAGTTTTAACACATTTATTTTACATATTACTTATTCTGTGTGGTAGAATATTTAATCAATTTAAAGGTGAGCTGATTTCAGTTTTTTCCCAATAAAGGTATAATTATGCTAATGAATATTTGTGTGTATGTTAATAAAACTGTGTCTTTTTTCTTTAGTATAGATTTCTAGTTGTAAAATCAGGGGTCAAAATGTATGTACACAAACATTTTCGTATTTATTGCTAGATTACTTTATAATTGAAGTGATGTTCATTCAACAGAGCAGGAGCTTATCTTCAAAAGGGGTATTGCTGTATTCCTTTGGGGCAAAATGCAAGTTGTATTATTGTTAGTTTGCTCCATGTTTGTCCTAGGCTGGCATTGAGCTAGAGGAGCTTGTGGCTGTGTCCCTAGGGAGCTGTAAAGCTCCTGCCCCATGTTGCCTGCCGCATCTGGAACTGCCTTCCCTTCAGTCCAGGTTCCTGGATCTGTAAATTACCTCTTCCTCCCTTATTTCTATCTTTTCTGTTCTCCTAAAAGGTAGGGGAATGGGAAACGTGGTGACTTTGAATTTCCTTGACATACCACCCAGAAAATACTTAGTGACTAAGAAACATGAGGCCAGTAGTCAGCATGAAGCATTCCACTTGATTCCTTCAACGTGTCATTACTAATTCGGCAGGTTATTGTTCAGCTTTGAATATATTTTCTATAGACACACTTCCCCATTTTCTCCTTAGCCACAGGAGTCTGTTCTTTACAGATAGTCAGGGTGGCGTATGATCTTTCAGAAGATGATGGTTGTCTGCTTCTTCAGCTGAGTCCTTTAAACCGTGAGTATTGGGCTTCCCTGGTGGTCCAGTGGGTAAAGAGTCTGCCTTGCAGTGCCAGGGACTCCAGTTCGATCCCTGGCCCGGGAAGATCCCACGTGCCGCAGAGTGGCTGGACCGGTATGTCCAATTATGAGCCAGCACTCTGGAGCACGTGTGCCCAGAGCCGGTGCTCTGCAACGAGAGAGGCCACTGCAGTGGGAGGCCCACGCAGGCCAAAGAATAAAGATGGATGAAAACAAATAAATAAAAATAAACCATGAGTATTTCATAGATTCCAAGAACACACATTTTTTGGCTTAAAAAATCTATTTAAATAAATTAATTTAAAATTGAATTTAAGAAGAACTTCTGTCCCAAAGGAGAATGAGGGATAAAACAAATGATAGTATAACTATATGGAATCAAAAAAAGAAAATCTGTGTATCGGACGAAATACACAGGTGGAAGCTTGCGAGCTTCCTTGGAGAAGTTGTGTTTACCTGGGTTTGAAGGTGGTGATTTTTGGGACTATTATTGGACATCGAAAGTTGTATTATTTGTTAAAGGGCTTATCTTCAAAGGGGTATTGCTGTATTCCTTTGGGGCAAAATGCAAGTTGTATTATTGTTAGTTTGCTCCATGTTTGTCCTAGGCTGGCATTGAGCTAGAGGAGCTTGTGGCTGTGTCCCTAGGGAGCTGTAAAGCTCCTGCCCCATGTTGCCTGCCGCATCTGGAACTGCCTTCCCTTCAGTCCAGGTTCCTGGATCTGTAAATTACCTCTTCCTCCCTTATTTCTATCTTTTCTGTTCTCCTAAAAGGTAGGGGAATGGGAAACGTGGTGACTTTGAATTTCCTTGACATACCACCCAGAAAATACTTAGTGACTAAGAAACATGAGGCCAGTAGTCAGCATGAAGCATTCCACTTGATTCCTTCAACGTGTCATTACTAATTCGGCAGGTTATTGTTCAGCTTTGAATATATTTTCTATAGACACACTTCCCCATTTTCTCCTTAGCCACAGGAGTCTGTTCTTTACAGATAGTCAGGGTGGCGTATGATCTTTCAGAAGATGATGGTTGTCTGCTTCTTCAGCTGAGTCCTTTAAACCGTGAGTATTGGGCTTCCCTGGTGGTCCAGTGGGTAAAGAGTCTGCCTTGCAGTGCCAGGGACTCCAGTTCGATCCCTGGCCCGGGAAGATCCCACGTGCCGCAGAGTGGCTGGACCGGTATGTCCAATTATGAGCCAGCACTCTGGAGCACGTGTGCCCAGAGCCGGTGCTCTGCAACGAGAGAGGCCACTGCAGTGGGAGGCCCACGCAGGCCAAAGAATAAAGATGGATGAAAACAAATAAATAAAAATAAACCATGAGTATTTCATAGATTCCAAGAACACACATTTTTTGGCTTAAAAAATCTATTTAAATAAATTAATTTAAAAATTGAATTTAAGAAGAACTTCTGTCCCAAAGGAGAATGAGGGATAAAACAAATGATAGTATAACTATATGGAATCAAAAAAAGAAAATCTGTGTATCGGACGAAATACACAGGTGGAAGCTTGGCGAGCTTCCTTGGAGAAGTTGGGTGTTTACCTGGGTTTCGAAAGGTGGTGAGGTTTTTGCCGTCTGGACACGTGGAATGGGAAGCGTATTCTGAATGACAGTGGGGAGAAGGCATGTAAAGCACCATGGGTGGAAGGTGGAGTCCCGTGAGTATCTTGGAAGTAGCCTCCTGCTTTCTCTGATTGGAGTCGATCACCCAGTCTGAGAAAGAAGGCAGGTAGCTTAGAGAGAGAGAGGTGTGTATACCCCCATTAAGAGTATACAAAGGCTTTCAGGAATAGCTGTCTCTTTCTGACCGAGCAACTGCGTATCGTACAAACCGTCAGTCCTGTGTGTGTCTGACTCATAAGAGATCTAAGCGGTCCCTGTTCACTGGGTCACGGCTTAGATGAACTGTCCCAGAAACCTCGCACCAACTAACCTGGTCATGCATCCCATCCCTGGGCTCCTGATCAAATGTCATCCATCTTCTTGTTCTCATGCTGCCTCTTCCTTCTCCCTGGGATTTTCAACCCAAGCATCTGTATCTTCTCAACCTTAAATTGCACTGTGCCCCTGCCCTTCAGGGGTTCTCCGCTGCAGAAGTCCAGCTCTGGCTGCATCTATTTCCCCTTTTTTATTTGTGTTTTCTAGAGACGACTCTCTACTGGGGCTGCTGAGGTGCTCTGCTAGGCGTACTGGACAGTTAGCCATCCGTACCTCACTCAGGTGGTAAAACTGCCAGGCGTTCTCCTGTGCTCTCCGAGGCTGCTTTCTCTCATTTCACATTTCATGTTCTTTCTGCATATCTCCTATTTCCATCTGGCTGTCTCCCTCCTGCATCACTTTCCTGCTTCTCAGAGAAAATACTTCTTCAGACCTGAGCTATAACATTCCGGCTCAGACCTCTAAACCCTGTGTCTCTACTCTCTCTTTCCTCCTCTCTTCCTGTCTGTTCCACCCCTGGCAGGCCCGTCCTGCCTGCCCTACCGTGGGTCCTGTCTCTTCTCATCTTCACAGGGACATGGGCCTCTCTATTATCATTTTGTTCTTTTGAGTCTTCATCCTTGCCCTCTCTCCTGGTTTCTTCTCTTCAGCATTCAGATTTTGTAGTGAACACCTATTTTTTTTTTTTAAACTAGCATGCCTCCCTCCAGCCTATTCAGATGGTAATTCTGCCCACCACAATTAAAAGCAGTGCCTTCTTCCAGTCTACTCAAATGGTAATCCTGCCCACCACAATTTACATACAAGAGATTCTTCCTTTTTGGCCACTGTTGATTGGTCCAGGAGAGGACACCTGACTCCAGCTGGACCAATGACAGTTCTTCACCAGGATTCAAACTTTGAAATGAAATTGTTTTTCTATCTCTTTTGGTGGCTGAAATTCAGAATATGTGTATTTTGGAATGGTGGGAATTGAATTCTGCATGAGTATTGAAGAATGGAAAAAAATAATAGAAAAGAATGAGGTGATAGATTGTGAGTAGATGAATGAATGAATGAATACGAAGGAATTACAGAGAGGCTGAAGCAGCATTTTCTGAGTTCTTTACAAGCAGTGATAGCCATGTCATGACGCACATTGAAAATGATAACCCCAGTCCTGCCCACTGAGGGAAATGAGTAAGGCTGTGCTTATGGCTGGTGGGCACACCTGTGGTCTGACTGCAGATTAGGATGCTGTATTCTACGGTGTTCTGGGAAAGCACACCTGTCACCCACACCCAGGTGGGGTTACCCTGTTCCAACATCTGGGTCCAGGTCTTAGCTTGGGTCCCAGCCTACGGGGCACTTACATAACCTTCCCATAGTTTCTCTTCTTCTAGGCTGCCTTCCCAAGCTCGCCAGTTGCCTCTCCCCTGGGCTTCAACAACACCTTGCACTGGGTACTCTAATTATTTTTCCCTAGAAAGTATTGTGAGCCCCCGGAGAACAAGAAGCGCGTTTGCCTTTTCATCATGATGGGTCCAGTGCCTTGAGCGTAGTAAACATCCCTGAAATGAAGGAATTATATCCTGACCAGATGAAAAGATGAAGGAGAAGATTGTAATTTAACCACATCTTACACATGAATAGTCTTTTTTTCTAACAAAGACAACTTTGGGAGCTCTGGGAAGGAAAGTGCGTGATAAGTGTGTCTCCATGTCATCTTCGATGTAGTAGTTTTTTCAGACTCTGAAATCTTTCAGTTTCTCACATTTTGATTTGAATTACACCTCTCAGTATTCAAACCAGGGGGAGAGACCACAGGTTATATACCTGTTCTGTGTGCTCAGTCGTATCTGACTCTGCACCCCTATGGACTGTAGCCCGGCAGGCTCCTCTGTCCATGGAATTCTCTGGGCAAGCACACTGGTGTGGGTTGCCATTCCCTTCTCCAGGGGATCTTCCCGGCCCAGGATCGAACCCACAGTCTTTCGCGTCTCCTGATTAGCAGGCAGGTTCTTTACCACTAGCACCACCACACCATTTTCAGAATAACAAATCTCTTATGAAAAAAGAATGCCTTTAAAAATCCTGAGAATAAATATAGGCAGAAAAAATATGGTTCATTTCTCTGTTTTGTGCCCCAGAAGAAGGATGTGTCCATTCTTACTGTTGCTGAGGAGTGCTAGGAGGCATGCTTTCTTTCTTAGAGGGTGGATTTCCTTCCCTGGGTTTCCTTCATTCTCTCTCTTTCCCTGGAGGAAGACTTTTAGCCCCAGTTTGCTATCTGTCTGTTCTGGTTGTTGCTTCACTTGACTTTGGTGTGAGAGAATCCAGACTAGAACTGAGTAGGTGAAGCCACACACACAGTTTGAAGCCCCTGAGGTCTCGCTTAGGATCTTTCTCCCTCCTTTGGTTCCTCATCCCCACTACAATGGCTGATAGTTATGTTGGTAAAACTCCAGCATGCTTTAAAATCTGGTCAGGTGTTTTGGGTTTTTTTTTGTTTTTTTCTTTATTCACTTCTTGACTTTTGGGAAAGTAAGGTTCTTTCTTCATTGGGACCTCAGCATACTTGTATTTAGCATGGGTGTTTAAAATATTGTCTTTTTCAAGCAGTGTGATCTTTCCTTCTGGTTTCGACCTTAGTCCTTTTGGCTTTTGCTTCCCTTCAGTTTTTGACATTTCCTCTGCATTTGGTCAAGAGTAAGATGTCTCCTGTCCCACCTTTTCCCCTTTTGTTTTGCTAACAGCCATGCAGAGCCACATAACCTTCCCGTAGATTCGGTTCCCCTGAGCGAACTTCCTCAACGCTCCCGATGCCTCATCCCCTGTCCTCCAGCGGCACATTGCGCTCTGTACTCTAATTGTCTAATGATGTTTCGCTATACCCTGTTGTATCATGGGTCCCTGGAGGACAGGAAGGTCCTCGGGCTTTTCATCATGGTGGCCTCAGTGCCTTGAGAGTAGCAGGCATCTCTGGAATGAAGAAATTATGCTCTGCGCAGATAAAAAGATTAAGGAGAAGACTATAATTAGCACAAAGTCTTATATTCCAAGAATGTATGATGAAAGGAGAGATGGCTTAGCTGCAGTCATTTTAAAGCCATAGGGAAAATGATATATGGAGTTGTCTTCATAAGCTTATTTAAAACATTTCATGTCGGGCTTCCCTGGTGGTCCAGTGGGCAAAGAGTCCACCTTGCTTTGCAAGAGGCACCGGTTTGATCTCTGGCCCAGGAATATCCCACGTGCTGCGGAGCAGCTGAACCGGTGTGTCCAACTAGGAGCCAGTGCTCTGCAGCGCATGTGCCCAGGGCCGGTGCTCTGCAGTGAGAGAGGCCACTGCAACAGGAGGCCCACACAGGCCAAAGAATAAAGATGGATGAAAATGGATAAATTTTTAAAAAACCAAGAGGCCAAAATTAAACAAAAACACTTCATGTCATTTCAAAAAAAATCACAATTGAATTGGAAGGAAGTCAGGTGCACAAGAGGGAACTTGACTAAATAATTTCAATATTTAGCTGGAAAAACAGATGTGTCATGGTAGCATAGACTTAAGTCAGGACTTCCTTTTACTGCCACTACTCTAAGTAGACTCTTTGGCTGTTCTCTTGAGATCCTCTCGCAAATTGTTTTTTTCATCCTCTTATAGCCAAAGTGGTCTTTCTAAAATGCATATCTGAGAGATTTCCTCTGTGGTCCAGTGGTTAAGACTCTGCCTTCCTGTGCAGGGATGCGTTCAGTCCCTGGTTGGAGCCAAAATCCTGTATACTGCCCTAAAGTGGTCTTTCTGAAAATGCGATATCTGAGAATTTGGTCAAGAGTAAGATGTCTCCTGTCCCACCTTTTCCCCTTTTGTTTTGCTAACAGCCATGCAGAGCCACATAACCTTCCGTAGATTCGGTTCCCTGAGCGAACTTCCTCAACGCTCCGATGCCTCATCCCCTGTCCTCCAGCGGCACATTGCGCTCTGTACTCTAATTGTCTAATGATGTTTCGCTATACCCTGTTGTATCATGGGTCCCTGGAGGACAGGAAGGTCCTCGGGCTTTTCATCATGGTGGCCTCAGTGCCTTGAGAGTAGCAGGCATCTCTGGAATGAAGAAATTATGCTCTGCGCAGATAAAAAGATTAAGGAGAAGACTATAATTAGCACAAAGTCTTATATTCCAAGAATGTATGATGAAAGGAGAGATGGCTTAGCTGCAGTCATTTTAAAGCCATAGGGAAAATGATATATGGAGTTGTCTTCATAAGCTTATTTAAAACATTTCATGTCGGGCTTCCCTGGTGGTCCAGTGGGCAAAGAGTCCACCTTGCTTTGCAAGAGGCACCGGTTTGATCTCTGGCCCAGGAATATCCCACGTGCTGCGGAGCAGCTGAACCGGTGTGTCCAACTAGGAGCCAGTGCTCTGCAGCGCATGTGCCCAGGGCCGGTGCTCTGCAGTGAGAGAGGCCACTGCAACAGGAGGCCCACACAGGCCAAAGAATAAAGATGGATGAAAATGGATAAATTTTTAAAAAACCAAGAGGCCAAAATTAAAAAAAAAAAAACACTTCATGTCATTTCAAAAAAAATCACAATTGAATTGGAAGGAAGTCAGGTGCACAAGAGGGAACTTGACTAAATAATTTCAATATTTAGCTGGAAAAACAGATGTGTCATGGTAGCATAGACTTAAGTCAGGACTTCCTTTTACTGCCACTACTCTAAGTAGACTCTTTGGCTGTTCTCTTGAGATCCTCTCGCAAATTGTTTTTTTCATCCTCTTATAGCCAAAGTGGTCTTTCTAAAATGCATATCTGAGAGATTTCCTCTGTGGTCCAGTGGTTAAGACTCTGCCTTCCTGTGCAGGGGATGCGGGTTCAGTCCCTGGTTGGGGAGCCAAAATCCTGTATACTGCCAACAACTAAAAAATAAAGTGCGTATCTGAACACTTCCTGTGATCATATATTTGACTACATACAAATTTGGAAAGGGGAGTGTGAGGGAGAAGGGATAATGTGTGTCTATGGCCGAGTGCCTTTGCCCTTCACATGAAACTATCACAATATTATTCATCGGCTCTACCCCAATACAAGATCAAAAGTTAAAAAAAGGCACAAAGCACATTGTTGTTTAGTCTGCGTTGTGTCCAACTCTTTTAGGACCCTGTAGACTATAGCCTGGGAGGTTCCTCTGTCCAAGGCAAAGCACATGACATCTTACAAAATCATTGCAGTAAATATATTGTAGGATAAAATAAAATGAGAACATATTAAAAATAGTCTGTGAAAGAAAAGAAAAAAACTTAATGCTTTGAATGAGAACTCTAAAGACCCCACCAGATAAGTGCACGCATGCACAATGAACAGACCATCTGTAAAAGGGAAAAGAGAAACTGGCTAAACAAAAATGTTTTCAATTCCACTGGTAGTCATAGAACCAAATAATGAAACAGTTAAAATATGGACTTTTTTCCTATTAAACTGGTAGATTTTTTTTTTTTTAAGCCAGAGTCAGGACTTGGTGAGTCGGTATTCTCTTACGTTGATGAGTACCAGCATCAACTGATACACTTTTTCCTGAAGCAGTTTGGCTCTCTCTGTACCAAGACCAAATGATCGTATGCATTGATTCTGGAAATCTGTTTCTGTGAATCTGGTTAAGGGAAGAGTTTTAGAGGCAGCTGGAGCTTGAAAAGTTGGTCATCAACATGTGTGATTACAGCAAAAAATCAGAAATAGCCAAAATATCCAGCAGTGAGAAGAGAGTTAAATGATGACATATCTAATTGATAGAATGCTCTTATGACTATTAAAAGTGAATATTAACCACACTTGGGAAAAGATTTTTGTAGTCCATATATTTGACGAAAGACTCACAGCCAGCACATGCAAAGAACTCCTGCCAAAAAAAGGCCGCCCCCCCCCCTTTTTTAAAATAGGCAGGCATTGTAAAATAGCCAAATGATCAGTAAACATTTAAAAATGCCACAGTATCATTGTGCACCAGGGAAATGCAAGGTAACAACCACAGAGGAGCATTACACATTCATTAGAGTGACTAAATTTCAAAGACTGACAAAAATGTTGGTGACCTCATGAAGCAACTGGAATTGTTAACTTATTGCTAGGGAAGCTATAAACTAATTCAGTCACCTTGGAAAGCTCTTTGGCAATATCTCCTCAGGTTCAATACATACCTCTCCTATGACCCAGCACTTCTACTCACAAGTATATATTCAGGAGAATGAAGTCCTATGTGTACCAGAAGACATACATGTACATGGTTGTTCAAAGCGGTTTCCTTCAAACTAGCCCTCAACTGAAAACTACCCCTGCGGTCGTAAGAACAGGAGCATGGGTTAATCAACTGTGGTGTATTCCTATACAGAATCCTGTGCAGCTGGAACAGGAGAACAAATTAGTAATGCACACGACAGCATGACTTAATCTTCTGACATTATCTTGAACAAAACGATGCATATGAAACGATCCCAGTTATGCTATCCAAGAACAAGCAAATGAACTGATGGTGAAAAATCAGAAGAGTAGTTACCACTGGGTGGGAGAACTGACTGGCAGCAGATGCAAGAGAACCTTCTGGGTGATGAAAGTTTTCTAAATGTGCATCTCTATGGGGGTTACATGGATCTTGTTGCAGTTTAGTTCCTAAGTCGTGTCTGACTCTTGCAGCCTCATGGATTGTAGCCCACCAGGCTCCTCTGTCCATGGGATTTCCCAGGCAAGAATACTGGAGTGGGTTACCATTTCCTTCTCTAGGAGATCTTCCTGAGCCAGGGATCAAACCTGCACCTCCTGCATTGCAGGCAGATCCTTTACCACTGAGCCACCATGGAAGCCCACGTAGGTGTAGTTGTTGTTCAGTCACCAAGCTGTGTCTCACTCATCGTGACCCCTTGGACTGCAGCACACCAGGCTTCCCTGACCCTCACCGTCTCCTGGAGTTTGCCCAAGTTCATGTTCATTAAATAGGTGATGCTGTCCAACCATCTCACCCTCTGTCGCCCTTCTCCTCCCGCCTTCAATCTTTCCCAACATCAGGGTCTTTTCAAATGAGTCAGCTCTTTGCATCAGGTGGCCAAAGGATTGGACCTTAGCATTGGCAGGCATTGTAAAATAGCCAAATGATCAGTAAACATTTAAAAATGCCACAGTATCATTGTGCACCAGGAAATGCAAGGTAACAACCACAGAGGAGCATTACACATTCATTAGAGTGACTAAATTTCAAAGACTGACAAAAATGTTGGTGACCTCATGAAGCAACTGGAATTGTTAACTTATTGCTAGGGAAGCTATAAACTAATTCAGTCACCTTGGAAAGCTCTTTGGCAATATCTCCTCAGGTTCAATACATACCTCTCCTATGACCCAGCACTTCTACTCACAAGTATATATTCAGGAGAATGAAGTCCTATGTGTACCAGAAGACATACATGTACATGGTTGTTCAAAGCGGTTTCCTTCAAACTAGCCCTCAACTGAAAACTACCCCTGCGGTCGTAAGAACAGGAGCATGGGTTAATCAACTGTGGTGTATTCCTATACAGAATCCTGTGCAGCTGGAACAGGAGAACAAATTAGTAATGCACACGACAGCATGACTTAATCTTCTGACATTATCTTGAACAAAACGATGCATATGAAACGATCCCAGTTATGCTATCCAAGAACAAGCAAATGAACTGATGGTGAAAAATCAGAAGAGTAGTTACCACTGGGTGGGAGAACTGACTGGCAGCAGATGCAAGAGAACCTTCTGGGTGATGAAAGTTTTCTAAATGTGCATCTCTATGGGGGTTACATGGATCTTGTTGCAGTTTAGTTCCTAAGTCGTGTCTGACTCTTGCAGCCTCATGGATTGTAGCCCACCAGGCTCCTCTGTCCATGGGATTTCCCAGGCAAGAATACTGGAGTGGGTTACCATTTCCTTCTCTAGGAGATCTTCCTGAGCCAGGGATCAAACCTGCACCTCCTGCATTGCAGGCAGATCCTTTACCACTGAGCCACCATGGAAGCCCACGTAGGTGTAGTTGTTGTTCAGTCACCAAGCTGTGTCTCACTCATCGTGACCCCTTGGACTGCAGCACACCAGGCTTCCCTGACCCTCACCGTCTCCTGGAGTTTGCCCAAGTTCATGTTCATTAAATAGGTGATGCTGTCCAACCATCTCACCCTCTGTCGTCCCCTTCTCCTCCTGCCTTCAATCTTTCCCAACATCAGGGTCTTTTCTAATGAGTCAGCTGTTTGCATCAGGTAGCCAAAGTATTGGACCTTCAGCATTGGTCCCTTCAAAGAGTATTTAGGGTTGATTTCCTTTAAGATTGGTTTGATCTCCTTGCTTTCCAAGGCACTCTCAAGAGTCTTTTCCAGCACCACAATTTGAAAGGATCAATTCTTTGGTGATCTGCCTTCCTTAGTGTCCAGCTGTCACATCTGTACGTGTCTCCTGGCAAAATCACAACCTCGACTCTTCGGACCTTTGTTGGCAACGTGACGTCTTTGCTTCTCGGCACACTGTTTAGGTTTGTTGTAACTTTCCTGCCAAGAAGCAATCCTCTTCTAGTTTCATGGCTGCAGCCACCATCTGCAGTGCTTTTAGGGCCCAAGAGAAGGAAATCTGTCACTCCTTCCACCTTTCCCCTTTCTATCTGCCATGAAGTGATGAGACCGAATTCTGTGATCCTAGGTTTTTTTTTTTTTAATATTGGGTTTTAACAGACTACATTTCATACGTATGCCTTCCTTTACATGTCTCACTGATTTTTTAAAAATCGGGAAATAACTAACGCTTGGCCTTGGACCAGTCAGTCACTTCATTTTCTTAAGCTTCTCATCTGTAAATCATCATAAGGATGCTCAACTTGCCGTTGGATAGATTATTCTGAGGTTTAGGGGAGAAACCAGGCTGGCGATTTAAACACTGTGAGTGTTGTTTATGATTTGAACCCCCACAACTCAGGGGAGTACCACACACAACACTACTTTAGAATCGTTTAAAGGTCCCTTGGGAGGACATCAGATTTCTGTTTTGGAGGTGCATTATATAGATCAGAGAAATGAAGCTGCTAGCTTGTACCCAAATTAAAAGTTGTTTGCATTTTTAAAGACAGTGTCTTCTTAAATCACATAGAACTCCTGCTCTTTACCTTTGCTTTTTAGTTTTACTTTATTTTAAAAATAGAACATGCCTCTTTCTCAAGTCAGTGAAACTGACAAAATGAACAGTTTAAGGTGCGTTCTGCTGCCACCTTTAGTCCAAATGTCCATTCCCTTCTTAAAAGTGTGTTCACAGACTGCATGTTAATTTTAACACATCGAATATAATTAGGAAATAGAGGATGTCAGACTGAATTGCCTAATTAATGAATAATAGCTGTAAGAGGCTCAGGAGCTATAAGTCACATATCAGCATTTTTTGTAGCTAAACTCTTTAGAATGTATAAACACTGACACTATTTTTATGGTAGTATTACTTTGAGGGCCCTGAGCAGTATTTACTTTATTAAGGAATTATGAGAAATAGCCATTTTGATACAGTGGCATAAAATGAGGATCTGTTAATAAAATCATTTCCCCTTTTCTTAATATTGAGCCTTCCGCACTCAATTAATTAGCATTTATTAAGTGTATCTGTTGTGGAAAGCATCTGGCCCTGTCTGGGGTTGGAGCAGTTGCCTCAGACACCACCCGTCAAGGTAAATAGAGATATTGAAAGCATGGAACTTTATTCCTTCTTTCTTCTAAGCCTTCGATGTTTCAGGCATTTCATTTAATCTAATAGATGTTAGACGTAGAAAAGCTAGCCTGGAAACAGAACACAATACAATAAATAGAAGTGCTCTGATGGGGAAAACAGAATCCAGAAACCTGGAGGGGCCGCAGCCCAGAGGCTCTGTTCAGCTCCACACCGGCGATGTCGTGACAGGAGCTGACACTCACGTAGCCATATGTGTCCAGCGCAATTGACGCCCGTCACGTGGATCAGCTCTGATCAGCAGCGCCACTGAGGGAGGTGCTCTGTCTCCATTTTGTACTTGTGGAAACAGAAAAACGTGCTCAACTGTCATAGCTGATTGCTAGAGCCGGGATGAAACTGAACAGGAATCACTCTTGAGTACTTCCTTCTGCCAGACACTGTGCTGAATGCCTTAGATACATTCATCTAATGAACCCTTTACTCCAGGTAGAAGATTATATCTTTTGGGGCTGTGTTGTGCTTTTGTTGCGGCAGGTAGGCTTACTCTAGTTACAGCATACAGGCTGTTACCGTGGCTTTCCTGACCGGAAATCTAACCCTTTTAAAAATAGAACATCCCCCAAGTCAGTGAAACTGACAAAATGAACAGTTTAAGGTGCGTTCTGCTGCCACCTTTAGTCCAAATGTCCATTCCCTTCTTAAAAGTGTGTTCACAGACTGCATGTTAATTTTAACACATCGAATATAATTAGGAAATAGAGGATGTCAGACTGAATTGCCTAATTAATGAATAATAGCTGTAAGAGGCTCAGGAGCTATAAGTCACATATCAGCATTTTTTGTAGCTAAACTCTTTAGAATGTATAAACACTGACACTATTTTTATGGTAGTATTACTTTGAGGGCCCTGAGCAGTATTTACTTTATTAAGGAATTATGAGAAATAGCCATTTTGATACAGTGGCATAAAATGAGGATCTGTTAATAAAATCATTTCCCCTTTTCTTAATATTGAGCCTTCCGCACTCAATTAATTAGCATTTATTAAGTGTATCTGTTGTGGAAAGCATCTGGCCCTGTCTGGGGTTGGAGCAGTTGCCTCAGACACCACCCGTCAAGGTAAATAGAGATATTGAAAGCATGGAACTTTATTCCTTCTTTCTTCTAAGCCTTCGATGTTTCAGGCATTTCATTTAATCTAATAGATGTTAGACGTAGAAAAGCTAGCCTGGAAACAGAACACAATACAATAAATAGAAGTGCTCTGATGGGGAAAACAGAATCCAGAAACCTGGAGGGGCCGCAGCCCAGAGGCTCTGTTCAGCTCCACACCGGCGATGTCGTGACAGGAGCTGACACTCACGTAGCCATATGTGTCCAGCGCAATTGACGCCCGTCACGTGGATCAGCTCTGATCAGCAGCGCCACTGAGGGAGGTGCTCTGTCTCCATTTTGTACTTGTGGAAACAGAAAAACGTGCTCAACTGTCATAGCTGATTGCTAGAGCCGGGATGAAACTGAACAGGAATCACTCTTGAGTACTTCCTTCTGCCAGACACTGTGCTGAATGCCTTAGATACATTCATCTAATGAACCCTTTACTCCAGGTAGAAGATTATACTCTTTTTTGGGGGCTGTGTTGTGCTTTTGTTGCGGCAGGTAGGCTTACTCTAGTTACAGCATACAGGCTTAGTTGCCCCACAGCGTATGGGATCTTAGTTTCCTGACCGGAAATCTAACCCGTATCCCCTGCATTGAAAGGCAGATTCTTAGCCACTGGACCATCAGGGAAGTCCTGTAAGCCCTCATTTTTATACCCAAGGGGGCAGAAGCTTAGAGAGGTGACCACCCAGAACAAACAGACAAGAGCTCAAGTCTGGCTCTTGAATCGGTGCCACTGCATTGCTGCAGCTTGAAAAAGCCAAGAGATGGTGCAGGAGGCCTTGCATTTCTGTCTGAGGACAATGCCATGCCTGGTTTCCTGATCAAGCAATTTAGATTCCAGGAAAAAAGCAGCAGGTCAACATGAACTTATGCAAGTATTTAAGAATAATATATAAACCTGAGTGTGAATATCCCAATGTAAGTTATTTTAAGTGTGTAAAAAAAAACCTAATCAAATTCCCTGGGGGCCCACATTGAGTTGAGAAATGCAATACAGTTTCTCTCTCTCTCTCTCTTTTTTTTTTTTTTTGTCTGCATATAATTCTGGTTATTAGTTTGTATCACATCAATAATTTATTACATTGTTTTTTATCTTGTTTATTTAGAATTGAACATGTGTTGCATTGTAACTGATCCTAAGTCTTCACTTTAAAAACAAATTAGTGGAAGCCTGATGACCACATTGCTCTTTAGACAGATATTTTAATGGGATTAGTAAGTATTTCATTATCTGAAAGCACTGAATTCTCTATCAGCATGGGTTCTCCTAAGCAATGTTCACACATTAGCTTGAACAAAAGTGAAATAAATTCCATCTGCGAGGATGTTGGTAGATGGTACATTTTGGAGATTTCCTGCTGTAAAGATTCAGCAGGATCTAACACAGAAAATAAGAAACAAAAAGCAATTTCTTTTTCCTCTAAGTGAAAATTATTTGCTTTGAAAAAATGTTATTCTCTTTCTCAGCAGAATTTGAAAGCATTTTCTGATTAGATTAACACTCATAATTGCTGCTTAGAACTATGCCAAACTCTATTTCCTTTTTTTTTTTTTTTTAAGCAGGCCAATTAACTAGACATTTATTGACCATTCTATTTCCTTTTTAATTTGTTTATTTTTTCTTTTTTTTTTTTTCCTTTTTAATTTGTGACACTGTTTCTTTTCTCTGTATATTGGCCACAAGTCAATAATATATTTATTAAAACCTCTTCTTCCTACGCCTTTTGCAGTCATGTCAATATCTTTTAAAACCTTTTTCTTTTTGTGGGGGAAAATATAAATTGAGTTATTAGGAAAAATAAAAACCTGTAATTCTTCTATTTCATGATTGCCAGTCTTAATATTTTGGGTTTATCTGCCTAAACCTTTTCAGGCATATATAGATACACAGGTAAGAGAAATGCCTGTGACTTTTAAACACGAAAAATGGATTCAAGGGGCTTCCCTGGTGGTCCAGTGGGTAAGGACACCGCCTTGCAGTGCAAGGGGCGCCAGTTCGATCCCTGACCTGGGAAGATCCCACGTGCTGCGGAGCGACTGGACCAATGTGTCCAGTTACCGAGCTGGAGCTCTGGAGCGCGTGCGCCCAGAGCCGGTGCTCGGCGACAACAGAGGCCACTGTGAGGGGAGGCCCACACGGGCCAAAGAACAAAGATGGATGAACATGAATAAATGAAAGACCAATAGAAGTGGCCCACTTGCCCTCCTTCCTCCCCAACCCGCCCCCCCCCCCAAAAAAATGGATTCATGCCATAAATGGGTATAAAACTGTATCTTTCATTTATTACTTTTTAAAAACGTTTCTCTGGGCTTCCCTGGTAGCACAGTGGTAACGAGTTAGCCTGCCAATGCAGGAGACATGGGTTCAATCCCTGATCTGGGAAGATCCCACATGCTGTGGAGCAACTAAGCCTGTCAGCCACAACTATGGAGCCTGTGCTCTAGAGCTGCGGAGCCACAACTATGGAGCCCACGTGCCGCAACTACTGAAGCCTGTGTGCCCTAGAGCCCGAGTTCCACAAGAGAAGTCACCACAACAAGAAGCCTGCTCATTTCAACTAGAGAGTGACACCCACTCTCTGCAACTAGAGAAGAGCCTGTGGCAGCAGTGAAAACCCAGAATAGCCAAAAGTAAATAAATTTAAAAAAAAATTTTTAAGAATCAAATATTAAAAAAAAGAAAATTCTTTCTCACTCCAGTATGTCTCATCAGCCTTATTTTTATCAGCTTCATACTCTGCTCAATTTCAGAGCCTTGCTTCTGCCTATCTTGCTATTAATCATCCCCACTTTAATCCAGTCATAGCAGTTCCTGGGGGTACTTGGCTGTTAAGCATTTTTAGTATCAGCTCAATTCTGTCGCTCAGTTGTGTCTGACTCTTTGCGACCCCATGGACTGCAGCATGCCAGGCTTCCCTGTCCTTCACCATCTCCCAGAGCTTGCTCAAACTCAGGTCCATTGACTCAGCGATACCATCTGACCATCTCATCCTTTGTCATCCCCTTCTCCTTCTGCCTTTAGTATTATAGTCAATGATGAGTGTGTTGTGCTAGTGCCATTTTCATGGGGTGGGGCATTTGGCTTGAATGATGAATGTCTTGATTACACAAATTTGATCCCTGGTCCAAAAAGATCCCACATGCTGCAGAGCAACTAAGCCCATGCTCCATGACAAGAGAAGCCACCTCAGAGAGAAGCCTGTGCCCACGGCTAGAGAGGAGCCCCCGCTCGCTGCAACTAGAGAAAGTCCACACAGCAACAAAGACCCAGCACAGCCAAAAGTAAATAAATAAAATTATAAATGTTACTGCTTTATTGACCTCAGTGACGTAGAACACAGTTGAGGTGAAGCTAAAATAAATGTGTAATCAATTCACCTCATTCTTAGGACACCGCCTTGGGCCTTTATTTGAAGCTTAAATGTAGATATGACTCTGGGACCAGCTACACTAGAAATCAGGGGCTTCAGTCACCCAGAAAATCGGATGGTATTGTCATTTAAGTAACCACACCTGCTAAGTCAGCTCTCCTATCCTTAGAAGGAATGTTTGTTTGAGTAATGGTGAGGAAGATACAGAGACCTGATGATGATGGATCCTATGTGTGATGATGGATCCTTTTCATGATCACTTTGCAGAACCCCCAAGGCAGATATTCCATGGTCTGTGTCTGTGTCTCTCTCTTCATTTCCTCCTTTGCTTAAAAACCAACGGGCGGCTCTTATTTCTACTCCTAGCAAGGGGTAGAACAGGGGCCCAACCTCAGGAATGATGGAAAAGCCCATGGCTCTTGGGTTCATTTAGAGTGTACATGTGTATAATTCAAAGTGGAAAAACTGATTTTTGATAAACACCATTTTGTCCATTCATTGGAAAATGGGTGTCTCTGATGTTCTTTTTTAAATTGCTTTTTATTGGAATACAGTGGCTTTAAAATGTTGTCAGTTTTTGCAATATAGCAACGTGAATGTTCAGTCATTCAGTAATGTCTGACTCCTTGCAACCCACTGGACAGCAGCTCACCGGACTTCCTTGTCCTTCACCATCTCCTGGAGTTTGCTCAAACTCATGTCCATTGAGTTGGTGATGCCATCCAGTCGTCTCATCCTGTGTCGTCCCCTTCTCCTCTTGTCTTCAGTCTTATCCAGCATCAGGGTCTTCTGCAGTGAATCGTCTCTTTGCATCAGGTGGCCAAAGTATTGGAGCTTCAGCTTCAGCACCAGTCCTTCCAATGAATATTCAGGGTACGTTTCCTTCAGGATTGACTGGTTCGATCTTACAGTCCAAGGGACTCTCAAGAGCCTTCTCCAACACCACAGTTTGAAAGCATCAATTGTTCGACCTCAGCCTTTTTATGGTCCAGCTCTCATAGCCATACATGACTACTGGAAAAACCATAGCTTTGACTATACAGAATCAGCTATATGTATACGTATATCCCTTTTTTGGATTTCCTTCTCCTTTAGGTCACTGCAGAACATTGAGTAGAGTCCCCTGTACCACCCAGTAGGTTCTCATTAGTTATCTATTGTATACATAGTATCAGTAGTGTGTATCTATGTCAGTCCTGATCTCACAATCCATCCCATCCCCTTTCCTCTTTTTTTCTTTAATTTTATTTATGCATGTATTTTTGGCTATTCTGGGTTTTCACAGCTGCCACAGCCTCTTCTCTCGTTGCAGGAAGTGGAGGCTCCTCTCTAGTTGAGGTGAGTAGGCTTCTTGTTGTGACTTTTCTTGTTGTGGAACTTGTCCTCAACAAGGACACACGGGCTTCAATAGTTGCGGCCCATGGGTCTCTCTTCATTTCCTCCTTTGCTTAAAAACCAACGGGCGGCTCTTATTTCTACTCCTAGCAAGGGGTAGAACAGGGGCCCAACCTCAGGAATGATGGAAAAGCCCATGGCTCTTGGGTTCATTTAGAGTGTACATGTGTATAATTCAAAGTGGAAAAACTGATTTTTGATAAACACCATTTTGTCCATTCATTGGAAAATGGGTGTCTCTGATGTTCTTTTTTAAATTGCTTTTTATTGGAATACAGTGGCTTTAAAATGTTGTCAGTTTTTGCAATATAGCAACGTGAATGTTCAGTCATTCAGTAATGTCTGACTCCTTGCAACCCACTGGACAGCAGCTCACCGGACTTCCTTGTCCTTCACCATCTCCTGGAGTTTGCTCAAACTCATGTCCATTGAGTTGGTGATGCCATCCAGTCGTCTCATCCTGTGTCGTCCCCTTCTCCTCTTGTCTTCAGTCTTATCCAGCATCAGGGTCTTCTGCAGTGAATCGTCTCTTTGCATCAGGTGGCCAAAGTATTGGAGCTTCAGCTTCAGCACCAGTCCTTCCAATGAATATTCAGGGTACGTTTCCTTCAGGATTGACTGGTTCGATCTTACAGTCCAAGGGACTCTCAAGAGCCTTCTCCAACACCACAGTTTGAAAGCATCAATTGTTCGACCTCAGCCTTTTTATGGTCCAGCTCTCATAGCCATACATGACTACTGGAAAAACCATAGCTTTGACTATACAGAATCAGCTATATGTATACGTATATCCCTTTTTTGGATTTCCTTCTCCTTTAGGTCACTGCAGAACATTGAGTAGAGTCCCCTGTACCACCCAGTAGGTTCTCATTAGTTATCTATTGTATACATAGTATCAGTAGTGTGTATCTATGTCAGTCCTGATCTCACAATCCATCCCATCCCCTTTCCTCTTTTTTTCTTTAATTTTATTTATGCATGTATTTTTGGCTATTCTGGGTTTTCACAGCTGCCACAGCCTCTTCTCTCGTTGCAGGAAGTGGAGGCTCCTCTCTAGTTGAGGTGAGTAGGCTTCTTGTTGTGACTTTTCTTGTTGTGGAACTTGTCCTCAACAAGGACACACGGGCTTCAATAGTTGCGGCCCATGGGCTCCATAGTTGCAGCTCCGAGGCTCTAGAGCACAGGCTCAACAGTTGTGATTCATGGGCGTAGTTGCTCTGCAGCATGTGGGATCTTCCCGGATCAGGGATCGAACCTGTGTCTCTTGCATTGGCAGGTGAACTTGTTACCACTGCACTACCACCCTTTCTTCTTTATTTCTGCTTTGCAAGTAAGATCAGCTGATCAACATCAGCCTCTCACAGAAGGACATAGAAGTGACCTGAGAAGACCTCTCTCTAAAAATGTGCCTGAGAGATCAGTTTCCGTGTTCCATGCCTGCTCCACCCCTCCCTGTGAGTCAGCTCTCTTTTGCTACTATTTCAAGACCTCATCTTAAAAGTCAATGCTTTGCAGTTTATTTTGGCATCCACTAGGGCACATTTTCCTCCTATCGTTTCCATTTGTGCCCCTGCATTCATGTGTCTGCCTCTGTGCCACTGAGGCTATGCCGCTCAGGAAGCCCTGGCCCCAGAGCCAGAACCCAGCGCCCCTCTGCCTCCATCATGTACTATGAGAGGGTGACCTCGAGCAAGGCTCCCAACTTCCATGGGCCTCTCTTTCCACAGAAGCCAAATCGAAATATAATCATGCAGAATCCAAAGAACCCATAATGCAGGATACAACCCCAGAGGGTCCTTGTGACATTCAAATGAGAAAAATGTATGTGGTGATGGTTTGGTCGCTAAGTTGTGTCTGACTCTTGCAATCTCATGGAGTGTAGCCCTCCAGGCTCCTCTGTCTGTGGGACTGTCCAGGCAAAAATGCTAGAGTGCCATCCCTTTCCTCTTTCTTTAATTTTATTTATGCATGTAGTTTATGGCTATTCTGATACATAGTATCAGTAGTGTGTATCTATGTCAGTCCTGATCTCACAATCCATCCCATCCTTTCCTCTTTTTTTCTTTAATTTTATTTATGCATGTATTTTTGGCTATTCTGGGTTTTCACAGCTGCCACAGCCTCTTCTCTCGTTGCAGGAAGTGGAGGCTCCTCTCTAGTTGAGGTGAGTAGGCTTCTTGTTGTGACTTTTCTTGTTGTGGAACTTGTCCTCAACAAGGACACACGGGCTTCAATAGTTGCGGCCCATGGGCTCCATAGTTGCAGCTCCGAGGCTCTAGAGCACAGGCTCAACAGTTGTGATTCATGGGCGAGTTGCTCTGCAGCATGTGGGATCTTCCCGGATCAGGGATCGAACCTGTGTCTCTTGCATTGGCAGGTGAACTTGTTACCACTGCACTACCACCCTTTCTTCTTTATTTCTGCTTTGCAAGTAAGATCAGCTGATCAACATCAGCCTCTCACAGAAGGACATAGAAGTGACCTGAGAAGACCTCTCTCTAAAAATGTGCCTGAGAGATCAGTTTCCGTGTTCCATGCCTGCTCCACCCCTCCCTGTGAGTCAGCTCTCTTTTGCTACTATTTCAAGACCTCATCTTAAAAGTCAATGCTTTGCAGTTTATTTTGGCATCCACTAGGGCACATTTTCCTCCTATCGTTTCCATTTGTGCCCCTGCATTCATGTGTCTGCCTCTGTGCCACTGAGGCTATGCCGCTCAGGAAGCCCTGGCCCCAGAGCCAGAACCCAGCGCCCCTCTGCCTCCATCATGTACTATGAGAGGGTGACCTCGAGCAAGGCTCCCAACTTCCATGGGCCTCTCTTTCCACAGAAGCCAAATCGAAATATAATCATGCAGAATCCAAAGAACCCATAATGCAGGATACAACCCCAGAGGGTCCTTGTGACATTCAAATGAGAAAAATGTATGTGGTGATGGTTTGGTCGCTAAGTTGTGTCTGACTCTTGCAATCTCATGGACTGTAGCCCTCCAGGCTCCTCTGTCTGTGGGATTCTCCAGGCAAGAATGCTAGAGTGGATGGCCATTTCCTTCTCCAGAGAAAAATGCATAGAAAGTTACAGCCTGCCACTTGGCACAAAGCAAGAACTCAGAACTTACACGCTGTGTACTCCGTTTAAGTAATAGGAAGTCACTGATCTCGCCCAGTGGCCTCCACTGCCCACCACTGCCCATCCCTACCTCTCCTGCCTCCACCCATCCTACCCTGGCATACAGAATTAAAGAGAAGCCTGGAATGTGGCGTACCACTGCCAAGAGCCTCCTCCTTCTCTGATCTACTAGTCCCCGTGTGCACCTGTTTCCTGTCTTCTCCGAATAACCCAGAAGAATGAAAACTGACTTACACAAAACAACTGCCTCTTACCCAGAGGCTTTCTGGAAAATAATGCCTGACTTTTGTATTACTGGCTTCCACGTCAGCTTGATCTGCTGAGGTCTGAACCTGACATGTTTTCCAGTGTGCCTTTAGCCTCTCCCAAAGTCAGTGTTTTGTTCTGTGCCCGGTATTTAGCGGTTAGTGGTCATTTTCTTTTGCCAGTGGTGTGGTTCGGACGTGGTAAGAGTTATTTTATTATTATTATTATTATTCTTTTATCTTGAAAGTGCTATCATTTTTCTTCCTTGGTGAAGATGTAGTTAGTATCTGAACACAGGCATTGTCTTACCTGCAACCCAGACTTGCAAAAATATTTTGCAAATATCTGCTTAACTGGGAATTTCTTTTTAAGTTCACTTCTCCCTTATTGCCTTGGCATGAAAGACCATTCCTTGTGTACGTAGTCACTGGCCATCTGTTTTGTGGGCTGTAGATTCTAGAGAGTTTGTCTTTAAACTTAATTATGTCCTTTTTTTCAACTTTTAAAAAAATTAGTTGAGTACATTGGAGGTTGGAAATATAGAGAAGGAAAAACTTCTCTTTTTTGAAAATAATGAAATACTTTCTACTAAATTTGTGCTGTGGTAAAATAAACATAGGGGCTTCCCTGGTGGCTCAGTGGTAAAGAATCCACCTGCCAATACAGGAGATGCTGGTTCGATCTCTGGGTCAGGAAAATCCCCTGGAGAAAGAAATGGCAATCCACTCCAGCATTCTTGCCTGGGAAATCCCATGGGCAGAGGCACCTGGTGAGTTACAGTCCATGAGATCACAACTGAGCAAGGAACACACACACATACACAACATCACATTTTCTTTATCCATTCATCCACTCATGGACACTTAGGTTATGCCCATAACTTGTCTCTTTTAGGTAATGATTCAGTGACCACGGGGTGCAGATCTCTCCGCACAATAGTGATGTTCTTTCCTTTGGAACTGCTGGATCATACGTTCTATTTTTAATTTTTTGAGGAACCTCCATACTTTGTTCCTCAGTGGCTGCACCAGCTTACATGCCCACCATCAGTATACCAGGCTGCCCTTTCTTCCTCATCCTTGCCAACGTTTATGACCGCTGGCCTTTTTGATGAGCACCCTTCTAACAGGGGTGAGGGGATAGTTCTTGCTGTTTTGATCTGCCTTTTTCTTAGGATGCATGATGTTGAGTGCCTTTCCATGCGCCTGTTGGCCATTCATATGTCTTCTTCAGAAAATGCCTGTGCCCGGTATTTAGCGGTTAGTGGTCATTTTCTTTTGCCAGTGGTGTGGTTCGGACGTGGTAAGAGTTATTTTATTATTATTATTATTATTCTTTTATCTTGAAAGTGCTATCATTTTTCTTCCTTGGTGAAGATGTAGTTAGTATCTGAACACAGGCATTGTCTTACCTGCAACCCAGACTTGCAAAAATATTTTGCAAATATCTGCTTAACTGGGAATTTCTTTTTAAGTTCACTTCTCCCTTATTGCCTTGGCATGAAAGACCATTCCTTGTGTACGTAGTCACTGGCCATCTGTTTTGTGGGCTGTAGATTCTAGAGAGTTTGTCTTTAAACTTAATTATGTCCTTTTTTTCAACTTTTAAAAAAATTAGTTGAGTACATTGGAGGTTGGAAATATAGAGAAGGAAAAACTTCTCTTTTTTGAAAATAATGAAATACTTTCTACTAAATTTGTGCTGTGGTAAAATAAACATAGGGGCTTCCCTGGTGGCTCAGTGGTAAAGAATCCACCTGCCAATACAGGAGATGCTGGTTCGATCTCTGGGTCAGGAAAATCCCCTGGAGAAAGAAATGGCAATCCACTCCAGCATTCTTGCCTGGGAAATCCCATGGGCAGAGGCACCTGGTGAGTTACAGTCCATGAGATCACAACTGAGCAAGGAACACACACACATACACAACATCACATTTTCTTTATCCATTCATCCACTCATGGACACTTAGGTTATGCCCATAACTTGTCTCTTTTAGGTAATGATTCAGTGACCACGGGGTGCAGATCTCTCCGCACAATAGTGATGTTCTTTCCTTTGGAACTGCTGGATCATACGTTCTATTTTTAATTTTTTGAGGAACCTCCATACTTTGTTCCTCAGTGGCTGCACCAGCTTACATGCCCACCATCAGTATACCAGGCTGCCCTTTCTTCCTCATCCTTGCCAACGTTTATGACCGCTGGCCTTTTTGATGAGCACCCTTCTAACAGGGGTGAGGGGATAGTTCTTGCTGTTTTGATCTGCCTTTTTCTTAGGATGCATGATGTTGAGTGCCTTTCCATGCGCCTGTTGGCCATTCATATGTCTTCTTCAGAAAATGCCTATTTTTACATTGGGTTACTTGGTTCTTGGCTGTGGAATTTTAGGAGTTATTTATGTATTTTGGATATTAGCGCCTTATCAGACCTATGATTTGTAAATATATTCTTCTACTCTAAGCATGGTTTTTTCATTCTATTGGTGATTTCCTTTGTTGTCCAGAAGCCTTTTAGTTTGATTTGGTCTCCTTTTATTTATTTTGGCTTAGACTGTTTTTGCTTTGGGTGTCAAATCCAAAACAATCATTGCCAAGACCAAGGTCAAGGAGCTTACCCCCTGTGTTTTCTGCTGGGAGTTTTATAGCTTCTGATCTTGCATTTGAGTTTGATTTTTGTCAGTGTTCTAAGGTAGGGGTCCACTTTCATGATTTTGCACGTGGCTGTCCAGTTTTCCCAATTACCATTGACTGACAAGATTACCCTTTCCCCATTGGATATTTTCGGCTTCTTTGTTGTAAATTAATTGACTATATATATATATATGGGTTTATTTCTCGGTATACCCTGTTTCATTGATTTCTGTGTCTCTTTTTATGCCAACATCATATCATTTTGATTCCTATAACTTTGTAATATAGTATTATTCTAGTTTTTTGGGGGGGGGAGGGGGTTGTGCTGGGCCTTCATTGTAGCATGCAAGCTTCTCTTATTGAGGAACCTGGGCTTTAGAGCAACTTATGAGCTCTTAGTTCCCCAACCAGGGATCAGACCCCTGTCCCCTGCATTGGAAGGCAGTTTCTTTACCACTGGACCACCAAAGAAGTCCCTATTGGGGGCTAACTGTCCTTATTCTGTTAAGGAAGTGGCACTTCACTTCTGGCTCAGAAGGTGAAGAATCTGCCTGCCATGCAGGAGATCCAGGTTCAATCCTTGGATTGGAAAGATCCCTGGAAAAGGGAAGCGCTACCCACCCTAGGGTTCTTGCCTGGGGAAGTCCATGGATGGAGGAGCCTGGCGGGCTCCGGTCCAGGGGGTCACCAAGAGCCAGACCCAGCGAAGTGTCTAACACATATGTGCTCAGGGACTAAAAAGTATCAGTAGAATTTCAAAATCTATTGTGAATATGAGCATGTGACCTTAATTAAAATTCACTCTGAGATAAGAAATAACCTGTGTTACAGAGTAATGTAGCATGGATCTTTTTTGTTTTAATAATACTTTGTTTGGCTGTGAAAGTGTTCCACACAAAGCTAAGGAAGCTCAGCAAGTATTTCTAATATCACAATTTTCAAAGAAGCCACAGCTGAGACAACAAAGATATGCTGTTCTTGGATTTAACCTTCTCATCTAATTAGTTTTACCTCTTAGTTACTTTTAATTTGGTGTACTTTTTTATCCTGATTTTATTTTTAATTACTGAAAGAAAAACATCTTTCCAGCAAGCCAAAGTAGATGAAGTAAAATGTGAAATGTCCCCCTCCCACCCGCTCCTGCCACGTGCTAGGTCGATTCACTCGTGTCCGACTCCTTGTGACCCCGTGGACTGTGGCCCTCCGGGGGCCGCTGATCGTGGGATTGTCCAGGCAAGGATACTGGAGTGCTTCCCGTGTCCTCTTCCAGGGGCCTCCCCCGATGCTACTCCCCAAAAGCAAACACTGAAAGCTTGTCATATCTCTTTCCAGAGCATGCAGACCTTTGGACAGTCCACTAGCTACATATATAAGAGGTGGAAGAGAGGAAGAAGAGAGGAGAGAGATTGTGCAAGTGTGTTTGTGGGTGCACACACCCTACCCACACATGTATAGTTTCAAATTTTAAAAAAAAGTTATAAAAAAAACAAACATAAATATTTAAAAAGGACGATGCCATAATAATGTTCTGTAGGCTGGTTCTTTTCCCATTTAATGCAGTATATCCTTAACCTCTTTCAGTGTTCGCATTTTGAATTCTTCCTCACCACCCCCCACTTTTTTTTTTTTTTTTGGCTGCGCTGGGTCTTCGCTGCTGTGTACCGGTTTTCTCTAGTTGCCGAGCGTGGGAGAGCTACTCTGCATTTTCACTGTGGTGGCTTCTGGTAGCGAAGCATGGGCTCTAGGGCACGCGGGCTTCAGGAGGTATGGCACACAGGCTTCGTGGCCCCAGGGCATGTTGAATCTTCTTAGACCAGGGATCAAGTCCCTGTCCCCTGCTTTGGCAGGCGGAGTCTTTTCTTTCTTTCTTTTTTTAATCATATAACATCCCTTTTATGTAGATTCTAAAAAGAAATGATATAAATGAACTTTATTTACAAAAGAGAAAGAGACAAATTTAGAAAATGAACTTATGGTTGCAGGAGGGAGGGTATGCTTGGGGACTTTGGGAACGGCCTGTACACACTGGCAGGCAGGTTCTTAACCACGGGACCACTAGGGAAACCCTGCCTCACTTCACCGGCCTCGTCGTACATCACTGTTTGGATGTAATAATTTCCCAAGTCCTGATTGTTTGTAATGTTTTGGCATCACAAGCCTACTGCCATGAATATCCTTGTGTATGTACTTTTGCACACTTGGGCTAGGAGTTCTGTAGGATAAACACCCAGAAATGTGATTGCCAAGCCATTTGTGGATACACATACTCGTTATTTAAAACTCTTTGACGTATTTTGCCAAACTGTTCTCTCAAATACTTGTGGCCTTGTTCCTTTAACAGTATATTTTGCAGTTGTAAACAACAATTCACCTGATGCTAATCTAACAGGTGAAAAATGCTATGTCATTATTCTTTGGTACATTGTTTCATTGTTAGTGAGGTTGAGTATCTTTTTCTGGGTGTATTAGCTATTTATATGCTCTGAAGTGCCTATTTTTATTAGAGTGTTTGTTGTATTCATATTGATTTTAGTAACTTTATAACTATCACTCCTTCCTACTATGAAAGTCAGAAATACTTTTCATTTTTTTCTTTTAATTTTCTGTGTAGTAACTCCTGCAATTTTTTTTTTTTTTTAATATTTATGTAGTCAGATCTATCAAGTGTTTCCTTTATGGCCTCTGGGTTTCGTGTCATCTCAACAGGATACATCCTAATGCTTGTTCATCTCTATTAATGTATCTTTGAACATAGGTAGCCCTTCAGTGTAAGGGCTTCCCTGGTGTCTAAGACTGTAACGAATGGGCCCACAAGGGGGGAGACCCAGGTTCAATCCCTGGTTGGAAAGATTCCCTGGAGAAGGGAACGGTGACCCACTTCAGTATTCTGGCCTGGAGAATTCCGTGGACAGGGTAGCCTGGTGGACTGCAGTCTATGAGGTCGCAAAGATCTGGACACACTGAGTGACTTACTTTTTCATTTACACCCTTCAGCGAAATAATTTAAGATGACCTCTTGGATTTCTTGTATTATCCCTGGGAGAAAGAAATGATATAAATGAACTTTATTTACAAAAGAGAAAGAGACAAATTTAGAAAATGAACTTATGGTTGCAGGAGGGAGGGTATGCTTGGGGACTTTGGGAACGGCCTGTACACACTGGCAGGCAGGTTCTTAACCACGGGACCACTAGGGAAACCCTGCCTCACTTCACCGGCCTCGTCGTACATCACTGTTTGGATGTAATAATTTCCCAAGTCCTGATTGTTTGTAATGTTTTGGCATCACAAGCCTACTGCCATGAATATCCTTGTGTATGTACTTTTGCACACTTGGGCTAGGAGTTCTGTAGGATAAACACCCAGAAATGTGATTGCCAAGCCATTTGTGGATACACATACTCGTTATTTAAAACTCTTTGACGTATTTTGCCAAACTGTTCTCTCAAATACTTGTGGCCTTGTTCCTTTAACAGTATATTTTGCAGTTGTAAACAACAATTCACCTGATGCTAATCTAACAGGTGAAAAATGCTATGTCATTATTCTTTGGTACATTGTTTCATTGTTAGTGAGGTTGAGTATCTTTTTCTGGGTGTATTAGCTATTTATATGCTCTGAAGTGCCTATTTTTATTAGAGTGTTTGTTGTATTCATATTGATTTTAGTAACTTTATAACTATCACTCCTTCCTACTATGAAAGTCAGAAATACTTTTCATTTTTTTCTTTTAATTTTCTGTGTAGTAACTCCTGCAATTTTTTTTTTTTTTTAATATTTATGTAGTCAGATCTATCAAGTGTTTCCTTTATGGCCTCTGGGTTTCGTGTCATCTCAACAGGATACATCCTAATGCTTGTTCATCTCTATTAATGTATCTTTGAACATAGGTAGCCCTTCAGTGTAAGGGCTTCCCTGGTGTCTAAGACTGTAACGAATGGGCCCACAAGGGGGGAGACCCAGGTTCAATCCCTGGTTGGAAAGATTCCCTGGAGAAGGGAACGGTGACCCACTTCAGTATTCTGGCCTGGAGAATTCCGTGGACAGGGTAGCCTGGTGGACTGCAGTCTATGAGGTCGCAAAGATCTGGACACACTGAGTGACTTACTTTTTCATTTACACCCTTCAGCGAAATAATTTAAGATGACCTCTTGGATTTCTTGTATTATCCCTGGGAGCCTCTTCATTACTTTGTTCTTTAGAGATATCAACCAGGAGGATGTTCATTCTCCGTTGAATCCTATTGTTTTCCATTGCATTTTTTCCCTCTTCTCAGGCTTGTCTTCCCAGATGCATTTGAGCAGTCTTTGGTCCTTTTTGCTGCTTCCAATGTGGCCTTTTTTTTTTTTAAAAGATTTATTTATTTATTTTTGGGGGGGTGGGGAGGGTAGGGAGCAGGCAGGCTACTTCTATTGGTCTTTCATTTATCTATTTTCATCCATCTTTGTTCTTTGGCCCGTGTGGGCCTCCCATCGCGGTGGCCTCTGTTATCGCAGAGCACTGGCTCTGGGCGCATGCACTCCAGAGCTCCGGCTCGGTAATTGGACACATCGGTCCAGCCACTCCACGGCACGAGGGATCTTCCCAGGCCAGGGATCGAACCGGCACCCCTTGCACTGCAAGGTGGTGTCCTTACCCACTGAACCACCAGGGAAGCCCCCAATGTGGCCTTTTTTTAAAAAAAAAAAATTTATTTATTCATTTGTTTATGGCTGTGTTGGGTCTTCGTTGCCGTGTGGGCTTTCTCTCTAGTTGTGGTGAGTGGGGCAGCTCTCTAGTTGTCGTGCAAAAGCTTCTCATTGCAGTGACTTTTCTTGTTGCGTGAACTTCCCTAGGGTGTGTGGTCTTCCGTAGTTGCAGGCATTCGCTCAGTAGTTTGGTTCCCAGGCTCTAAAGCAAAGGCTCAGTAGTTGTGACGTAGAGGCTTAGTCGCTCCAGCACATGGCATCTTCCCAGACCAGGGATCAAACCCATGCCTCCTGTGAATTCAAGCTGAGCCAGTTACTAGTTGTGGAACCCTTGAGCACCTCACTCAGGGTTCACTATGCCTCGGTTTCTCTTTTTGTAAAACATTAGCTCATATATAATGTTCTGAGAACTAACAATAGTTCATTCACTTAAAGTTCATATAACAAGATCTGACTCATCCTCACAGCGCCATAACTGGTGGCCATTCTTACTATCCTAGTAGGAATTTGGAATTAGGAAACTGAATGACTGAGAGTTATCAGTAGAAATTGAAGCTGTAGAGACATGGGACAGAACAGAGTGCTTTCCTCCTTTTAATGGGATCACGCCTCCTTGAGGAATCTGATGAAAGCACGGACAGTTCCTTGCAGAAGAGGGCGGATGTGAACACACACTCAGTCCATGTTGAATGCTCCTGGTCTGGAGAAGGAAGGGAAGGGCCTCTGGCAAGTCAAAGCCATGTGCAAGTCAAATTTATGAAGGAACAGAAACACGTCAAAGCAAGGGAGCTGTTTCATAAAGGGAGGAGGTGGACTGAGTGAGTAAGAGAAACGGAAGCCAGGAGACAGCTCCCGGTCCCGCAGTTTCTCCCTGCTCCTCCCACCCCCAGCTGGCTTCCCCTGAGACCCCTGCCCTTCTCCTCCCTGTCGGGGACATAACCACACTGGCCCGGCTCTCACATCTTCTAACCAAATTAGCCAGACAAAAGCAGTGAGGATGCCGACTTATACATGATGAAGAATTATGGCCGTGTCGTCTCAGATGACTCTCGGCCAGCATGCTGAAGTTCTGCTGCAGTGTGATTATATCAGCAGCCAGTGCTCCTGGAATAAAGTGAATAACCAGCTGCTGCAACTTTTCAGCGACTGCCGACTTCCTTTTTTGTAGGTTGAACACATTCCAGGCATATCCTATTTTGTAATATTCCAGTTGAAGGAAGAAGCAAGGAAGAGGGTGACATCAGCCTCTTCAGCTGAATTCTTTGTTTATTTTGGTTAATCTTTGCGAGTTCTTGAACTGAAAATGGGGCACAACTTCATATGGTGTTTAGAGTGGGAAAGGATCTTAAGGATTTTCTAGTCTCCCTACTTGTCGAAATAAAGGAAACTGGAGGGCTTTCCTGGTGGTCCAGTGGGTAAGGACACCGCCTTGCAGTGCAAGGGGCGCCGGTTCGATCCCTGGCCTGGGAAGATCCCATGTTCCATGGAGCGACTGGACCGATGTGTCCAATTACTGAGCTGGAGCTCTGGAGTGCATGCTCCCAGAGTTGGTGCTCTGTGACAACAAATGCCACCGCGAGGGGAGGCTCACACGGGCCAAGGAACAAAGATGAATGAAACTAGACAAATGAAAGACCAGTGGAAGTGGTCCTCACCCCACTCCCTCCCCACCCCTGCCTAAATAAATAAATAAATAAATGTTTAAAAAAAAAAGAATGGCTGGGAGGGTTGAACTCCTTATCCAAGATCAAAGATATACCAAGTGGTGAAACCAGGATTTGAACTCAGGTCTTTCTGACTACAAAGCACACTGTAATGGGCTCTAAAACTCAGACAAGAAAAGAGAGAGACTTTTATTTTACATTTCTTTCCCTCAACGTGATCTTTCAACATCTCTTCTAGAAAAGAGGGCTGGAAATGTACAATACCCACTTTTAGATAACTTTATTTAATGTATTTACTTATTTATTTTTGGCTATGCTGGATATTTGCTATTGTGTAGGCTTTTCTCTAGTTGAGGAGAGCGGGGGCCACTCTTCATTGCAATGTGTGGGCTTCTCATTGCATTGGCTTCTCTTGTTGCAGAAGCTCTGGGGCCTGGGCTTCAGCAGTTGTGACTCATGGGCTCAGTAACTGCAGCTCCCAGACTCTAGATAGAGCACAGGCTCCATAGTTGTGGCATATGGGCTTAGTTGCTCCGCAGCAGGTGGGATCTTCCAGGATCAGGGATCAAATCCATGTTCCTTGCATTGGCAGGCAGGTTCTTTTTCACTGAGCCACCCCCCATACAGTACTCACTTTTTTATCCATGAGCTAGGTGGGTCTTTTTTTTTTTTTAAAGATTTATTTATTTATTTACTTTGGGTGGGAGTCGGGTTGGGGAGGGAGGGGAGTGGGTGGGCCACTTCTATTGGTCTTTCATTTCTCTATTTTCATTCGTCTTTGCTCTTTGGTTCCTATGGGCCTCCCGTCGCGGTGGCGTCTGTCATTGCAGAGCACCGGCTCTGGGCGCATGCGCTCCAGAGCTCTGGCTTGGTAATTGGACACATCAGTCCAGCTGCTCCATGGCACGTGGGATCTTCCCAGGCCAGGGATCAAACCGGCGCCCCTTGCACTGCAAGGCGGTGTCCTTACTCACTGGACCACCAGGGGAAGCCCTAGGTGGGTCTTGAACATAGCCACAGACCACCTGCCTCCAAAGCAGTGAAATACTCACCAATTACAAATCTTCTAGGGCCTCCCTGGTAGCTCAGTGGTAAAGGGTTCTCCTACCAATACAGGGAACACGGGCTCAATTCCTGATCTTGGAAAATCGCACATGTTGCAGACAACTAAGCCCATGAGCCACAGCTATGGAGCCTGTGTCAATTACACTCCTTATCCAAGATCAAAGATATACCAAGTGGTGAAACCAGGATTTGAACTCAGGTCTTTCTGACTACAAAGCACACTGTAATGGGCTCTAAAACTCAGACAAGAAAAGAGAGAGACTTTTATTTTACATTTCTTTCCCTCAACGTGATCTTTCAACATCTCTTCTAGAAAAGAGGGCTGGAAATGTACAATACCCACTTTTAGATAACTTTATTTAATGTATTTACTTATTTATTTTTGGCTATGCTGGATATTTGCTATTGTGTAGGCTTTTCTCTAGTTGAGGAGAGCGGGGGCCACTCTTCATTGCAATGTGTGGGCTTCTCATTGCATTGGCTTCTCTTGTTGCAGAAGCTCTGGGGCCTGGGCTTCAGCAGTTGTGACTCATGGGCTCAGTAACTGCAGCTCCCAGACTCTAGATAGAGCACAGGCTCCATAGTTGTGGCATATGGGCTTAGTTGCTCCGCAGCAGGTGGGATCTTCCAGGATCAGGGATCAAATCCATGTTCCTTGCATTGGCAGGCAGGTTCTTTTTCACTGAGCCACCCCCCATACAGTACTCACTTTTTTATCCATGAGCTAGGTGGGTCTTTTTTTTTTTTTAAAGATTTATTTATTTATTTACTTTGGGTGGGAGTCGGGTTGGGGAGGGAGGGGAGTGGGTGGGCCACTTCTATTGGTCTTTCATTTCTCTATTTTCATTCGTCTTTGCTCTTTGGTTCCTATGGGCCTCCCGTCGCGGTGGCGTCTGTCATTGCAGAGCACCGGCTCTGGGCGCATGCGCTCCAGAGCTCTGGCTTGGTAATTGGACACATCAGTCCAGCTGCTCCATGGCACGTGGGATCTTCCCAGGCCAGGGATCAAACCGGCGCCCCTTGCACTGCAAGGCGGTGTCCTTACTCACTGGACCACCAGGGGAAGCCCTAGGTGGGTCTTGAACATAGCCACAGACCACCTGCCTCCAAAGCAGTGAAATACTCACCAATTACAAATCTTCTAGGGCCTCCCTGGTAGCTCAGTGGTAAAGGGTTCTCCTACCAATGCAGGAGACACGGGTTCAATTCCTGATCTTGGAAGATCCCACATGCTGCAGACAACTAAGCCCATGAGCCACAGCTATGGAGCCTGTGCTCTAGAGCCTTGGAGCCACAACTATTGAAGCCCGAGAGCCCAAGTTCCACAAGAAGAGAAGTCACCACAAGAAGCCTGCTCACCTCAACTGGAGCATAGCCCCTACTCCCTGCAACTAGAGAAGAGCCTGCAGCAGCAGGGAAAACCCAAAAAAGCCATAAATAAATAAAATACTTTTTTAAAAAAAGAAAGAAAGAAATTTTCTAGCTACTGTTGGAGATCTAGTCAACCTTCCTTCCATACAGTGGCCTCACATGGAACCATAGCCAGTTGGTGCTGGGTGGAGGGATGGTTCGAGATTGCTGGGGCAACCGTGTCCAGCTTGAGGATGACCTGAATCATATTTGATGACAGAGCACTTGCAGGATGTAGGAGTGGTTAAGAGCCCTGGCTCTAGAGGTAGACTGCTTGGGTGAACCACAGCTCTTCTGTTTGATGCTTGTGGGACCCTGAACCAGAATCTGTTGCTTCTCAAAGTCATGGTTTCTTTATCCATAACAGAAGAGGCACATGATACATTGGATTGATGTGAGGATGAAATGCAATCATGTATCAGCATATAAAGGGGCTTCCCGGGTGGTGCTAGTGGTAAAGAATACACCTGCCAATGCAGAAGACACAGGAGACCTAAGTTCAATCCCTGAATCAGGAAGATTCTCCTGGGTGAAGGCATCGCAACCCAATCCAGAATTCTTGCCTACAGAATCCCATGGATAGAGGAGCTCGACGGGCTGCCATCCGTGGGGTTACAAATAGCGACATGACTTAGCAACTAAGCACACACATCAGTCCAGCTGCTCCATGGCACGTGGGATCTTCCCAGGCCAGGGATCAAACCGGCGCCCCTTGCACTGCAAGGCGGTGTCCTTACTCACTGGACCACCAGGGGAAGCCCTAGGTGGGTCTTGAACATAGCCACAGACCACCTGCCTCCAAAGCAGTGAAATACTCACCAATTACAAATCTTCTAGGGCCTCCCTGGTAGCTCAGTGGTAAAGGGTTCTCCTACCAATGCAGGAGACACGGGTTCAATTCCTGATCTTGGAAGATCCCACATGCTGCAGACAACTAAGCCCATGAGCCACAGCTATGGAGCCTGTGCTCTAGAGCCTTGGAGCCACAACTATTGAAGCCCGAGAGCCCAAGTTCCACAAGAAGAGAAGTCACCACAAGAAGCCTGCTCACCTCAACTGGAGCATAGCCCCTACTCCCTGCAACTAGAGAAGAGCCTGCAGCAGCAGGGAAAACCCAAAAAAGCCATAAATAAATAAAATACTTTTTTAAAAAAAGAAAGAAAGAAATTTTCTAGCTACTGTTGGAGATCTAGTCAACCTTCCTTCCATACAGTGGCCTCACATGGAACCATAGCCAGTTGGTGCTGGGTGGAGGGATGGTTCGAGATTGCTGGGGCAACCGTGTCCAGCTTGAGGATGACCTGAATCATATTTGATGACAGAGCACTTGCAGGATGTAGGAGTGGTTAAGAGCCCTGGCTCTAGAGGTAGACTGCTTGGGTGAACCACAGCTCTTCTGTTTGATGCTTGTGGGACCCTGAACCAGAATCTGTTGCTTCTCAAAGTCATGGTTTCTTTATCCATAACAGAAGAGGCACATGATACATTGGATTGATGTGAGGATGAAATGCAATCATGTATCAGCATATAAAGGGGCTTCCCGGGTGGTGCTAGTGGTAAAGAATACACCTGCCAATGCAGAAGACACAGGAGACCTAAGTTCAATCCCTGAATCAGGAAGATTCTCCTGGGTGAAGGCATCGCAACCCAATCCAGAATTCTTGCCTACAGAATCCCATGGACAGAGGAGCTCGACGGGCTGCCATCCGTGGGGTTACAAATAGTCAGACATGACTTAGCAACTAAGCACACACACGTAAATAGTGCTGTTGTCATAATGAAACGAGTGTGAAATCTACCATAAAGTTGCACAGTACAGAACGCAGTTGCTCCATCTTCTCCTGCGTGAATGTATGACTCTTCAGGTTAGTGATGTCGTTGTCATTGTTTTCATTGAATTGGAATTATCCCGTCACATCTAAGACCCCTCCGTCACTCCAGATCCTCCTCTGTTTCCCCTCACAGTTCTTCATGTTCCTTTCTTTCTTTCACGCTGATGATCCAACTTGTATGAGGCTGACAGCTGGTCACACATGGTGCTGTTCAGGCCCGTAGACGTCTTCTACACACTGTACACCAGCGCCGTGAGCACCCTGAAAATGGGGGCTGGATACACACTTGGCCATCTGTTTAAGCAAAGGTTGTTGGAGTTTAACAAATTGTGAAGGTTCAGTCGCTTCCCATATTTCTTCCAGCTCCCCAAGGAATCATGACCTCTTTTTGACGACATGTCTGGGGCCAACATTTCATTAACCCCCTGATAACTGGTTCTGTGCTTGAAGAATCTTCCTTCAAACTGTACTCTGCAGTAGGCCAGCTGGGCATGAAAGAGTGATAAACAAGTCATTCTATGAGTGCCTGGAGCAGAGGCCCACCCCCTCTCCCCAGAAACATTTGTGTTGGACTAATGTGTGAATAACAAATACACTTCTCTTATTAAGCCACTGGGAAGCTTCAAGTTTACTATTTCAACTACCATCACCCTAAGGCAGTGTTTCCTAGCTAATGCAGCACTTTCAGAATAAATATTGAACATTTTAAGAATGATGAACGTATGTCTTCATTTGTCGTGTAGCTTAGAAGAAACAACAATTTCGTTGTAAAAGAATCTGTTCAGTCTTAGTCTTTCGTTATGCCAAACCACTTGGTTCTTCCTGAAACTGCTGGCTAATGGCTTCATGGATTAAGTAGGTTCTCTGTGTATCCTTCTTCCTCTCACATCATTTTATAAGGTCACGTTCTGTGTTTATGCATCTAGAGAGTCTTTGCTCTTACTGACAAGTGCAGTAGGAGAAAAAGAAGAGGTACAGATTTACAATGTCAACACAGAGGTCTAACTTATGTGGCTGATACAGGCTCTGGCAAGCCACTTTTCTAAAACATGTGGCTGTCTTGAGAAACTGACCAACACGTAAAAACTACTCAGCCTTCCACCTAGGGCCCATACCAGAAGTCCGGTGGTTTCTGATTGATCTATCTTCTTACCATCTCTACCCCCAGTCTCATCAGTTACCACGTGAGGTCTGTTCAGTCTCCTAAGTGTCTCTTGAGTCTGCCTCCTACCATGGTCTAGGTGAGGTCTCTGTTAAGGGTCCCATGGATGCACCTCTCTCCTAACTGACCTTGTAAGTTGTCTCCTGTCTTAATACTTCCATGCCGTAGCTAGAATTTGCTTTCTGAAATGCAAAACTCAACACCTATGTCTCTGTGTTGAGATTCTTCATTGACTCTACTTAACTTTGGGGATAAACAAACTCCATTTCTTTTTTTTTCCCAAGCAGAATGAGTATTTATTCATTTGGCCATGTCGTGCAGCATGCAGGATTCTTGTTCCCTGACCAGGGATTGAACCTATGTCCCCCGCACAGTGTCTTAACCATTGGGCAACCAGAAAAGTCCTAAGCCTAAACTTCTTACCAGGATTTAGAAAGCCCTGAGTCATCAGCAGTCAGTTGTCCTTTCTTCCCTTTCCTTGTCTTTGCTTCCTTTACCTGCACCGTCTTTTCTGGATCCTGTGCCACAACCTTCTGGAATTTGTTTTCTTTAAACATGCCTTCCTCTGTCTTAAGCTTCTCAGCTTTGGTTCCCACTTCTCAACTGTGCCCTGTGTGCTGGAGCACTGCTTTCCCACCCGCCACCCCGTCTGTATCCCCTGATTGTTCCTGCCCATCCTTCAGTTCTCAGTTTAGATATTACTTCCTGGATCACCTTCTCAGATCCTCCAACTCTGGGCTTAACCGCCCTTCATTTGTACTCCAAGATCACCCTGGATTTCCTCTATCGTAACAGCTTCTGTTCTGTATTTCCTTCATACTGGTTTGTATGCCCTAGGCTGTTCAGAGGATCTTAGGCTGTGATTCTATTGAGGACCACTGAGTATAAACCCTTAGCACGTTGTGTAGCACCAAAAACGCTTGGATAAATGAGGTGTAGGATGTGTAAGAGCCCAGTGTCTTTCAGATTTATCTACGAAGGGATATTTGAGGACATACTGAGGACAACTCAGTGCCAGAATCTCTTTCCAAACATTGGGAAATCATTGGTGCTGAAGACTGTTTATAGGAGAAATGATTGATTCTGGATATATCTTGAGGATGAAGCTAACAGGTTTTGTGATGACTTTGCTGATGGAGGTAAAGGACTCCAGGCTTAAACACTATAGTTGCTTGGTGAAATTGTTCATGAAAAGATAATGTCACAATTAATTGTTAAGGTAATTGTGAGGATTAAATGATACAAAGTTTCTGCCTCGCTGAGCACTCGGCACTTGGGTAGGCATTCTATTCATATTATTTTCCTGTTTGTGAGTGAGTTAGTATCTTGTTAAGACAAGAAGGTGACATGCATTATGGCACTCTGCTTCTCCCCGTGAGTGTGCAGGCTTCGTGGGTGCAGCAGGGTCCAGCCTCTGCAGTCTTCTCTCCTCGGGACCAGAGCTCGCCCCTGACCTGGGACTCGGGTTGTCTCCCCAGCTCCCTCACTTTCAACTTGTGGCGGCCACCCCTCACTGTTTCCCTCCTGTCGAAGCTGCTCCCTTAGACATGTTGTGCTCTGTCTTCCATTCTCTAATGACTGTTCTTCATGATGCCATTGTTTTCTCCTCCTGAGATTTAAGCCTAGGTAACATGGCAGAGAGAGTGAAGTCTGTTGACTCTGTCATCAGCCTGCCGGTTGTGAACGGACTGTGGCACTGATGTTCCACTTTTATAACCTTTGGCAACTTTCTAAACCCCTCCGGTCCTCACTTCTGCCATAGATAAAGTGGAAGTGGAAAATCACATTGTTGTTAGTTGTGAGGACAAGAGAGAGATTCTTGTATTAGTGATGCATTTGGAACGGGGCCGAACTCTTAAGAAGCATCATTAGCCATCATGAGTCATAATCATACTGGTGACTGCAGCTGAAGTCACTGGAAATGTCCCTTCTGTGCTGAAATCTCCTCTTCTCTCTCCCGCTCTCATCCTTTGATCTTGTTTCCACTTGGACGTCCCACAATAAACTGAAACTCAGTCTTCATAGCTAAGCTTATCAAACTGTTCTCTGTAGCAGGATGCTTTGGCTACAAGTAACAGAAAACCCAAATAAAAGTGGCTTAAACAACAAGGGAATTTATTTTTCTGCTATCCCCAGAAGTCTGGAGGTAGGATAGATCCCAGCTTGGATAATCCAGTTGCTCAGTCATGCCCTCAGAGACCCAGGTTCTTTCTGTCCCCTTGGCAGTTTCACTTACATTTCAAAGGTAGCTCCCCTGACCTCAAGATGAAAATCTAGGAACTGTGCACAACATTCTAAAAGGATTGCCCCCCTCATCTTCGCTCAGATCAAGAAAACCTTCCTATCTGATCACTGACAAGGGGGTTGGAATTTGCAGTTTTAACTTGCACTATGCAAGATCCATTCTCCTGGAACTGGGGAGAGAATTCCACTCCCTGAGCAGTCTCGAGGGGGCTGTGTGTGTGGCAGGAGCCGGAGGGCTGGAGGGAGCGTGGAGCACCTGTACAGAATCAGGGCTCTGCTGGCAAAGAAAAAGGATTGGGGAATGAATTTGGGTAGAGATCATGCAGTCTGCTACTGTGTTAAATACATCATACTCGGAGTGGGGAATAAAATCTACAATGAAGATCTGGGAGTTACCACTGAAGTCAGAAGAAAACCAAGTCAGACAGGAGTGAGGCCAGAGCAGAGGCGATGGATTTGAGAGATGTGTCTGGCACCCTCAGTGCCTGGCACAGGGATGGGGAAGAGGGTCTTATTTGTTTTCCAGTTTCTTTGTGGCTAAGTGGATAGCCCTTCATGTAGATGTGGAAAAGGGCAGGATTTGCAGGCTTAATTGGTAGGGACTGAAGGAAATGGCAACCCACACCAGTATTCTTGCCTGGGAAATCCCACAGACAGAGGAACCTGGCGGGCTACAGTCTGTGGGATTGCGGAGAGTCGCGCATGACTTAGTGACTAAACAACAACCAGTGGAATTAAATTTCAAACAGATTGAGGCTAAGTTCCCTGGAAGACATCCTGGTGGAAATGTTCCATAGGCATTTGGAAGCAGTGTCTGAACTGGACGTCCCACAATAAACTGAAACTCAGTCTTCATAGCTAAGCTTATCAAACTGTTCTCTGTAGCAGGATGCTTTGGCTACAAGTAACAGAAAACCCAAATAAAAGTGGCTTAAACAACAAGGGAATTTATTTTTCTGCTATCCCCAGAAGTCTGGAGGTAGGATAGATCCCAGCTTGGATAATCCAGTTGCTCAGTCATGCCCTCAGAGACCCAGGTTCTTTCTGTCCCCTTGGCAGTTTCACTTACATTTCAAAGGTAGCTCCCCTGACCTCAAGATGAAAATCTAGGAACTGTGCACAACATTCTAAAAGGATTGCCCCCCTCATCTTCGCTCAGATCAAGAAAACCTTCCTATCTGATCACTGACAAGGGGGTTGGAATTTGCAGTTTTAACTTGCACTATGCAAGATCCATTCTCCTGGAACTGGGGAGAGAATTCCACTCCCTGAGCAGTCTCGAGGGGGCTGTGTGTGTGGCAGGAGCCGGAGGGCTGGAGGGAGCGTGGAGCACCTGTACAGAATCAGGGCTCTGCTGGCAAAGAAAAAGGATTGGGGAATGAATTTGGGTAGAGATCATGCAGTCTGCTACTGTGTTAAATACATCATACTCGGAGTGGGGAATAAAATCTACAATGAAGATCTGGGAGTTACCACTGAAGTCAGAAGAAAACCAAGTCAGACAGGAGTGAGGCCAGAGCAGAGGCGATGGATTTGAGAGATGTGTCTGGCACCCTCAGTGCCTGGCACAGGGATGGGGAAGAGGGTCTTATTTGTTTTCCAGTTTCTTTGTGGCTAAGTGGATAGCCCTTCATGTAGATGTGGAAAAGGGCAGGATTTGCAGGCTTAATTGGTAGGGACTGAAGGAAATGGCAACCCACACCAGTATTCTTGCCTGGGAAATCCCACAGACAGAGGAACCTGGCGGGCTACAGTCTGTGGGATTGCGGAGAGTCGCGCATGACTTAGTGACTAAACAACAACCAGTGGAATTAAATTTCAAACAGATTGAGGCTAAGTTCCCTGGAAGACATCCTGGTGGAAATGTTCCATAGGCATTTGGAAGCAGTGTCTGAACTGGAAATGTAGATTTCACCGTGCTGCTCTTGGGATGTCCCTGGCGGTCCAGTGGTTAAGACTTTGCCTGCCAGTGCACAGGCTGCAGGTTCAATCCCTGGTCGGGGAGCTAAGATCCCCCGTGATTTGCAATCAAAACATAAAACAGAAGCAATATTGTAACAAATTCAATAAATACCTTTAAAAAATGGGGGAAAATGCTGCTCTTTGGGCCCCTTCTTCTGCCCCTCTCCATTCCTTCCCTCTCGAGCACCCCTCTTCCCGGTCACCTGTCTCTGATCAGTAGGCTTCCCCTCAGTGACAGCTTCTCCCTTTCTTCTTAGGGCTGACTTTCTCTTTTGGTGAAGCCAATGTTCAGCAAAAGAGAAAGTGGCCACTCCGTGCCAAGGTTTCATTGTCAGGATGTAAGTCAAGTAACCATCCGCCATTAAGATTAATTCAGAATTTACAAAGCCAAATGATTTAGTTGACCTACTTTTTAAAGGACCTATAAACATTATTAAATTGCAAAAAAAAAAAAGAAGCTCCCATACTAGAATATCTCTCTGCTCATGCCCAGGAAATCGTGATATGTGGACAGAGCTGCTTAAAGGTGTATTAAACGTTATAGTCTTACCTAATAAGTCTGTCTCCAATATTGCAACCGTGGAAATAGTGTCCAGTGACTTCTCTGCTGGTCAAGTGGTGAAGACTCTGCCCTCCCAGTGCAGGGGAATGGGATGTATTTGATCCTTGGTCAGAGAACTAGATCCCTCATGCTGCAACTAAGGCCTGGGGCAGCCAAATACATAAATAGTGTAAAAAAGAAAGAAAGAAAAAATAGAGTATCTGTTTTCAGTTTGCTATTTAGATGTAAATGACCTGGGAAGATCTCTCAGTAGGTGCCAACGGAGGGCACCCAACGGCTCTGTGCTTTTACTGAGTCCGGGAATCCTGACCTGCAGGGTGTGCGTCTTCCCTTCTGTTTTTCTTGCCAACAGCTCCCCAGCCTGCCCTTTCCCAGCCCCAGTCTGGGCATCAGGACTCTTCTCTTCCGTTTCCTTGTCCTTCATAAGCAGTCCATTGTCACTCTGGTCCGTGGCACCCGTCACTACGTCTCAGTTTCCCACCACTTCTTTGCAGTGTTTGCAGAAATCTTTGAACCACGTCAGTGTCCTTTGGGTTTCCCGGTCAGACTTTTCCACTCATCTTTAGGCCACTGCTCTTGCCTTTTTCCCACCTGCGCTGCGTTACCCTCATCCTTTACTTGGTCCATTTCCCTGGCCTTCGGGTAGAAGAGAAGCATGAACCTAGTTTGAGCTATCATTGAGGCAGCTTGATCGCTGTGAATTCGTTTAGCAAATATTAATAGTATGTAAGTTCACCTGATGATTATAGTCAGGCCTCTTCTAAGATATTGCAAAAAGCCTGCCCAAATATTAGCAGTTGTTATTGCTGTCACAGACACAAAGCATGAACACCTCTTCTTTTAAAGACAGCCCTAGAGAAGTGCAGAGAAACAGCCATTCTTTTTCTTTGCTTTTTAATTTGTCTACTTAGTTTTGGCTGTTCTGAGTTTTCACTGCTACTGCGGGCTCTTCTCTAGTTGCAGGGAGTGGGGGTTACTCTCTAGTTGAGGTGAGCAGGCTTCTTGTTGCAGTGACTTCTCTTGTTGTGGGACTCGGGCAGGCTTCAGTAGTTATGGCACATAGGCTCCACAGTTGTGGCTCCGAGGCTTTAGAGCACAGGCTCCATAGTTGTGGTTCACGGGCTTAGTTGCATCGCAGCATGTGGGATCTTCCCGGATCAGGGATCGAACCCGTGTCTCCTGCGCTGACAGGTGAACTCTTCACCACTGAGCTACCAGGGAGGCCTGAAACAGGCACTCTTATTGAGAGGCAATTTAGAAATATCTCTTAGAATCTAAATATACATATGTACATTCATGTCCTTATAAATGCACATACATATATCCATGCAGACCTATACAATTTTCCATGTATTTGTGTGTGTATGTATATATATTTTTGAGATCTCTCAGGGTACATAAGAAAGTGACAGCATTGGTTATAGTTCAAAGAAGGTGCAGAGATAAGGTGTAAAAGGGACTTTCATCGGGTTATTTTGTGTGCCTTTTTAAGTTTGATCGCTGAAATATTACTTATTTGAAACAATATTTTTAGTGCACTGTGCTAGGCCCAGCGATTCTACTTTGAAGAATCTCTCCCACAGAAACATTTGTATCCATGTTAGTAAGACTGTATGTAAAATGGTGCTAATGATGACATGTCTCTAGTAACAACAGTAACAAAACTGAGGGACTGACACACACGAAGATCATACCACTGTTAACGCCGTAAATGAAATCAGTGTACAGCTCCAACATGGATGCATGTATATAATATGAACAGGCTAGAGGACAGTAAGGTCCGCCTACATTTGTGCTCCCTTGTTTCAGCTTGATCGCTGTGAATTCGTTTAGCAAATATTAATAGTATGTAAGTTCACCTGATGATTATAGTCAGGCCTCTTCTAAGATATTGCAAAAAGCCTGCCCAAATATTAGCAGTTGTTATTGCTGTCACAGACACAAAGCATGAACACCTCTTCTTTTAAAGACAGCCCTAGAGAAGTGCAGAGAAACAGCCATTCTTTTCTTTGCTTTTTAATTTGTCTACTTAGTTTTGGCTGTTCTGAGTTTTCACTGCTACTGCGGGCTCTTCTCTAGTTGCAGGGAGTGGGGGTTACTCTCTAGTTGAGGTGAGCAGGCTTCTTGTTGCAGTGACTTCTCTTGTTGTGGGACTCGGGCAGGCTTCAGTAGTTATGGCACATAGGCTCCACAGTTGTGGCTCCGAGGCTTTAGAGCACAGGCTCCATAGTTGTGGTTCACGGGCTTAGTTGCATCGCAGCATGTGGGATCTTCCCGGATCAGGGATCGAACCCGTGTCTCCTGCGCTGACAGGTGAACTCTTCACCACTGAGCTACCAGGGAGGCCTGAAACAGGCACTCTTATTGAGAGGCAATTTAGAAATATCTCTTAGAATCTAAATATACATATGTACATTCATGTCCTTATAAATGCACATACATATATCCATGCAGACCTATACAATTTTCCATGTATTTGTGTGTGTATGTATATATATTTTTGAGATCTCTCAGGGTACATAAGAAAGTGACAGCATTGGTTATAGTTCAAAGAAGGTGCAGAGATAAGGTGTAAAAGGGACTTTCATCGGGTTATTTTGTGTGCCTTTTTAAGTTTGATCGCTGAAATATTACTTATTTGAAACAATATTTTTAGTGCACTGTGCTAGGCCCAGCGATTCTACTTTGAAGAATCTCTCCCACAGAAACATTTGTATCCATGTTAGTAAGACTGTATGTAAAATGGTGCTAATGATGACATGTCTCTAGTAACAACAGTAACAAAACTGAGGGACTGACACACACGAAGATCATACCACTGTTAACGTACCGTAAATGAAATCAGTGTACAGCTCCAACATGGATGCATGTATATAATATGAACAGGCTAGAGGACGAGTAAGGTCCGCCTACATTTGTGCTCCCTTGTTTCTTAAGCTAAGCCTTACATGTTGCCAGTTCTTTAAAATGGGAACTGCCCTTCACTGTTTGCTCTGTACCACTCCTTTCCTGAACATGCTGGAATGAAAAAGGCAGGCAAAAAAAATCAGCAATTCATTCATTGTGAATGAGCAAGGAACTGCCTCTCATTGCCTTGGAAAGCCAAACATCCAGTGAGCTACAAAAATACAGTCACAGATGACATAATCCTTACTCCTACGAGAAATACCTTAAAATACTTTAATCTCTTTAGGCATTCAACACATGAGGTTCATTTTTACCAGTTAATGCCCTCTTTCTACGAAACAGGATATTTGCATTTACAAATGGTTTATATATTCAAAGTCCATTTAAAAAATACATTTAAACTCTTAATTAAAAAAACAGAACAGTGTAACACCTCAGATGTGGTAGCCTTAGGTTTCTTATATAATCACCTCCTCTCTCTCATCAAACTCTCAGAGGACCATGTAATCCCTGCAGGTACCTATGGCTTGGAAAGAATAATCTAGCTTGATATTGTGTGTCTATCAGAGGGACTCTCTGAAACCCCAGGTGAGGGCCCACACACAGCCTCTGGAATAGCTGTTCCAGGGTCAGGTGCGTGACCAATGCTTCTTTGCCCAATTCCTGTCTTGATGTCCATATGGACTGGGGTTTTTTTGTTGTTTGCTTGTTTTATTGATTTAATTTATTTCTTTGGCTATTCTGGGTTTCCACTGCTGCTGCAGGCTCTTCTCTAGTTGCAGGGAGTGGGGGCTACTCTCCAGCTGAGGTGAGCAGGCTTCTTGTGGTGACTTCCCCTGTTGTAGAACTCCGGCTCTAGGGCACACGGGCTTCAGGAGCTGCAGCACAACCGCTCCATAGTCATGGCTCCGCGGCTCTAGAGCACAGGCTCAACAGGAGTGGCTCACAGGCTTAGTTGCTCCACATCATGTGGGATCTTTCCAGATCAGGGATTGAACCCGTGTCTCTGGCATTGGCAGGCAAACTCTTTACCACTGAGCTACCAGAGAAGCCCCATATGGGCTGTTTTGAGCAGGTTGAGCCTAGCCTGTAAATATCAGCTTTTTTCTTTCAAATAATACTTTTGGTTTTGAAGTTAAGTCTTTATGCATAATTACTGCCTCTTTTTGACGTTTTTGTGGCTTCATTAGTCATTTCTGACAATAACATATCTCCCCATGAGCTGTGGCTTCCAAACTAGACTCAATATAGTCAGACAGAGAAGGAGAAATATCATATGGCATTCCTTTTATGTGGATTCTAAAGAAAATGATACAAATGAACTTACTTACAAAACAGAAAGAGACTCATGGGCTTAGAAAACAAACTTATGGTTGTACAGGAGAGAGGATGGTTGGGGACTTTGGGAAAGGCATGTACACACTGCCATGTTTGAAATGGATAACCAACAAAAATTTGTTGTATAGCACATGGAAGTCTGCTCAACGTTATGTACTAGCCTGGATGGTAAGGGGGTTGGGAGGAGAATAGATACATGTATGTGTATGGCCGAGCCCCTTCACTGTTCACCTGAAACTATCACAAATTTGTTAATTGGCTATACCTCAATAAAGATGTTTTGGTATCAAAAAATTAAATTAAAAAGACTAGACTCAATATATAAGGGACTTATCCGTCACCGTGAGCTTAGTCCTTTTGGTCTCCATTGTTCTGGACCTGCTTTCATCGTCATCATTTGGTTCACTCAATGACAGCATCAGTCAGGACAGATGTATCTTTTTCTAGACAGAAAAAAAGGCTGTGAAGCCTGTTGGGCCCAGAATTAGGCTTAAGTTAAATTAGATTAAAAATAAATAATACAGGGCATCCCTGGTGGACCAGTGGGTCAAGAGTCCGCCTTGCAGTGCAAAGGGCACCGGTTCGATCCCTGGCCCAGGAAGATTCCCACATGCCATGGAGCAGCTGGACCAGTGTGTCCAATTACAAGCCAGCGCTCTGGAGCACATGTGCCCAGAACTGGTGCTCTGCAGAGAGGCCGCTGCAATGGGAGACCCACACAGGCCGAAGAGTAAAGATGAATGAAAATAAATAGGTAAAAAATCAATAAAAGAGGCCAAAATTTTAAAAATAAATAAATAATACAACTGTTACTTTCCTAACATAGCTAATAGTGCTAGTCTATAAATTCAAAACCAGGCCTGATTAAAAATTTAAACAGTTGTAAACATAGCAAGCAATAAAAATAAAGACATGCTTACATTGCTGAGATTTGTTATGTACTTTGTGCGTTAGAGTTTATAAACTGTTCTTAAGTATTACACATTATAACCTGGTCCTGCTGGGGATGACAGATATCCAGCCTGTGTCATGCTGCTCGACCTGTTGACCACACCGTAAGAATTTAACAGCATCCAAAATGGTCTATACTTTGTTGAACAAAATTACTTCACTGGTGTTGTTCTTGACTGTCACCCATAAGGTCAAATTGCCATGAAAAGTTTCTAAATGCTGTTTCCATACTTGCCACAGACCAAGCAACAAACAGTCTGCACCCTGGAACACTTGCAGTAACGCTTCTAGCAACTATTAGAGACTATAAGGAAATGTAGAAACACTTTAAACATTAAATAACAATAAAAGTCCAATAGTGTAACAAGTTAATAACATAGAGGTCCCTGTGCAGCATCGAGTTAACTGACAAATAATCAATTCTAAAGGAGATCAACCCTGATTATTCATTGGAAGGACTGATACTGAAGCTGAAGCTCCAAGACTTTGGCTACCTGGTCCAAAGAGCCAGCTCATTGGAAAAGACTCTGATGGGGCTTCCCTGGTTGTCCAGTGGGTAAGGACACCTCCTTGCAGTGCAAGGGGCGCCGGTTCGATCCCTGGCCTGGGGAGATCCCATGTGCCGCGGAGCGGCTGGACCGATGTGTCCAATTACCGAGCCAGAGCTCTGGAGCACATGCGTCCGGAGCCGGTGCTCTGTGACCACAGAGGCCGCCGCAATGGGAGGCCCACATGGGCCGAAGAACAAAGATGGATGAAAATGGACAAATGAAAGACCAATAGAAGCGGCCCACCTGCTCCCCTCCCTCCCCACCCCACCCTCCTCAAATAAATAAATAAATAAATCTTTACCAAAAAAAAAAAAAGACTGATGCTGGGAGAGATGGAGGGCAGGAAGAAAAGGGGACAACAGAGGACGAGGTGGTCGGATGACATCACCAACTCAATGAACATGAGTTTGAGCAAACTCCGGGTGATGAGAAGGACAGGGAAGCCTGGCATGCCGGACAGGACTTGGTGAATGAACAAAGACGAACTGACAGATAAGTTGTAGATGGTAAATCTTTAGTGATGAGTGAAGAGAAAGATCCTTCAAGCTAGAAGTGCCCAGGAGAGAGAGAGAGCCATATGGGACGTAAAACACTTCATAAAGGGTAATAAGATGTTTAAAAATACAATTTGGATCAGTTTTATTTTAGTCATTGTGGTATCTTGATTAACTAATTGAATTGTTCTGTAAGCTGCAAGTGAAACTTAAACATGAGTCATACTAATTAGTAATATATAAATACTGATTTCACTACATAAATCTTAATGTCACACTTTGAATGCAAAGGAAATTTCCTTGCTTGTGTTCTTTTTTGAAAAAATAAATTAAAAGTCTTTGTTCCTTTGAATCATTACAAATTTCTTGGTAATTACTGTGTTTGAAGCAGATTATTTGTGAGAATACTCTGTAAGCTTCCTTTAACCAGCTCTGCCTTGCAGATGTTGTTTTGTAATAGCGGACCAGCTCTTGCCAGCTCAGTCTTCCTTTTTCATTTATCCTGCATGTAGTTTCTGTTGCATCACTTCCTTTAACTACAGGATCTGAGGGTAGGGCCAGTTTTTCATTGTTTCTGCACAGTGTCTGTTTCCTATTTATGGAATCAAAACTTTCTGTTAGTCATCACCAAAACTTAAGTAGGAGTTATACACCTGTCAACTGGTAGTGTGGTAAGCTGTCCACAAGTTAGAGGTGATTTTTTCTTTTTAATTTTGGCCTCTTTTGCTGATTTTTTATTTATTTATTTTCATCCATCTTTATTCTTTGACCTGTGTGGGCCTCCCATTGCAGTTGCCTCTCTCTTTGCAGAGCACTGGCTCTGGGCACATGCACTCCAAAGCTCTGGCTTGTAATTAGACACCCCGCTCCAGCCACTCTGTGGCATGTGGGAATCTTCCCAGGCCAGGGATCAAACCAGTGCCCTTTGCACTGCAAGGTGGACTGATGCTGGGAGAGATGGAGGGCAGGAAGAAAAGGGGACAACAGAGGACGAGGTGGTCGGATGACATCACCAACTCAATGAACATGAGTTTGAGCAAACTCCGGGTGATGAGAAGGACAGGGAAGCCTGGCATGCCGGACAGGACTTGGTGAATGAACAAAGACGAACTGACAGATAAGTTGTAGATGGTAAATCTTTAGTGATGAGTGAAGAGAAAGATCCTTCAAGCTAGAAGTGCCCAGGAGAGAGAGAGAGCCATATGGGACGTAAAACACTTCATAAAGGGTAATAAGATGTTTAAAAATACAATTTGGATCAGTTTTATTTTAGTCATTGTGGTATCTTGATTAACTAATTGAATTGTTCTGTAAGCTGCAAGTGAAACTTAAACATGAGTCATACTAATTAGTAATATATAAATACTGATTTCACTACATAAATCTTAATGTCACACTTTGAATGCAAAGGAAATTTCCTTGCTTGTGTTCTTTTTTGAAAAAATAAATTAAAAGTCTTTGTTCCTTTGAATCATTACAAATTTCTTGGTAATTACTGTGTTTGAAGCAGATTATTTGTGAGAATACTCTGTAAGCTTCCTTTAACCAGCTCTGCCTTGCAGATGTTGTTTTGTAATAGCGGACCAGCTCTTGCCAGCTCAGTCTTCCTTTTTCATTTATCCTGCATGTAGTTTCTGTTGCATCACTTCCTTTAACTACAGGATCTGAGGGTAGGGCCAGTTTTTCATTGTTTCTGCACAGTGTCTGTTTCCTATTTATGGAATCAAAACTTTCTGTTAGTCATCACCAAAACTTAAGTAGGAGTTATACACCTGTCAACTGGTAGTGTGGTAAGCTGTCCACAAGTTAGAGGTGATTTTTTCTTTTTAATTTTGGCCTCTTTTGCTGATTTTTTATTTATTTATTTTCATCCATCTTTATTCTTTGACCTGTGTGGGCCTCCCATTGCAGTTGCCTCTCTCTTTGCAGAGCACTGGCTCTGGGCACATGCACTCCAAAGCTCTGGCTTGTAATTAGACACCCCGCTCCAGCCACTCTGTGGCATGTGGGAATCTTCCCAGGCCAGGGATCAAACCAGTGCCCTTTGCACTGCAAGGTGGACTGTACCCACTGGACCACCAGGGAAGCCCAACACTTTACCTTTTTTTTTTCTCTTAACATTTATTTATTTATTTTTTAAACATTTTTTTATTTTATTATTTTTATTATTTTTTATTTATTTATCTTTTGGGAGGTGGGATGGGGAGAGAGGGGACGGGTGGGCCACTTCTATTGGTCTTTCATTTCTCTATTTTCATCTGTCTTTGTTCTTTGGCTCCTGTGTGCCTCCCATCGTGGTGGCCTCTGTTGTCGCAGAGTGCCGGCTCTGGGCACATGTGCCCCAGAGCTCCAGCTCAGTAATTGGACACATCAGTCCAGCTGCTCCGCGGCACGTGGGATCTTCCTAGGCCAAGGATCGAACCGACGCCCCTTGCACTGCAAGGTGTGTCCTTACCCACTGGACCACCAGGCGAAGCCCCATTTATTTTTATTTATTTATCTTTTGGGGGGTGAGGTGGGGAGGCAGGGAGATGGGCGGGCCACTTCTATTGGTCTTTCATTTCTCTATTTTCATCCATCTTTGTTCTTTGGCTCCTGTGTGCCTCCCATCGCAGTGGCCTCTGTCGTCGCAGAGCACTGGCTCTGGGCGCATGCGCTCCAGAGCTCCGGCTCGGTAATTGGACACATCAGTCCAGCCACTCCGCGGCACGTGGGATCTTCCCAGGCCAGGGATCGAACCGGCGCCCCTTGCACTGCAAGGCGGTGTCCTTACCCACTGGACCACCAGGGGAAGCCCAACACTTTACCTTTTTAACAAAGGTAATAGCCTCACCCTTTATCCAGAGCACACATCTGTCTCGTCCCCACCATGCCATTTGCCTGACTTACTTTCTGCTCAACTTGTCTTCCTTGATGCCTGGCCTTCATGGACAGCTTGGTTTGGTCACGTGACTAGTGTGTAAGAGCATGAGTTTACCCACAAAGTTCAAAACCCCTCTAAAACAAAACCTTTAGCTTTACCAGTTACCTTTGCCAACTTGACCTGTGTGTCATCTGAAGAATAAAACTATGTGCAAATCTGTGAGATAAATTGCTTGACCTCAGAAATAAATGATGTAGTTTGTGTCAACAAATATTATGTGTATATGGATATTTACACACACATGAGACTATTATCTGAAAACCTGCTAACCAATGAGGAATCATCCTCATTGGTGAAGAGTATCTGGGAGCTTGTCAATGCCATTCCTCCAGCTCTTAAGTTTGAAATGGTTTCAATATGAAAATTATTTTTAAATGTCAAAGCTAACTCTCAACCACAAATTGTCAACAGTGAGAAACATTTTTTTTTCTTCTCTAAGTGATTAATCTTTTAGTCTGAACTTAGGGAAAGGGAACGTTTAAGGCCAACCTAATTGATACCATGTCTTACAAGTTATATTCCAGAAAAAAATGTTTTTCCTCTAGTTGATATGAAGAATAAGACTTAGAAAAAGGGTTTTTTAGTATGTACGAACAACTGAAACAACTGGTCTCCGCCTGTCATCGTTAGTACCCTGACATAAGAAAGCATTCAACGCATAAATAAATGCAGGCTTCTTTGTGTCCAAAGAAGGACCTTATTAGCAAATTATATCCGTGTTTTTGATGGGTAGACATCTATGTATTACATATTTTAAACAAGCAACCATGCTGTCAAGAGGGCACAGATTTGAGCTGCATGTTCATTTCTGGGGATAAATTTGTGTGAATTGAGTTGGACATGTTGGGCTCATCAGCTTTGTGTGTCTCCTGGAAGGCTGTTGAGGACACCAGCTGTGGTGCGCACAGCCCCAGCAGAGAAGAAAGATAAATCATCAACAACCAAATTCATTCTCCTTTGTTGTTGTTTAGTCACTAAGTTGTGTCCAACTCTTTTGCAACGCCATGGACTGTAGCCTGCCAGGCTTCTCTGTCCATGAGATTTCCCAGGAAAGAATACTGGAGTGCGTTGCCATTTCCTCCTCCACGGGAACTTCTGAACCCAGGGATTGAACCACGTCTCTTGCGTTGACGGATGGATTCTTTACTATTGAGCCACCAGGGAAGCTCAGTGCGTTTTCCTTATTCACCCAAATAAACGAGACAATTGGTCCCAGAATTGGGTAGTGGAAGCCTGTTTCTGCCGATTGCAGTATCCTTTTTTAAAAGTTATTATTAAATATTTATTTATTTGTGTGACTGTGTCAGGTCTTAGTTGCAGCATGTGGGATCTTTCCTTGCAACACGGAGAATCTCTTGTTGCAGCATGTAGGCTTAGTGGCTCTGAGGCATTTGAAACTCAGTTTCCAGACCAGGGATCGAACCCATGTGCTATGCATGGCAAGGCAGATTCCTAACCCCTGGGCCACCAGGGAAGTCCCTGCAGTATCCTTTTAACAGGACGCAGCCATTCGTGGAGAACTTCCCTATTCTCTAGCTCTGAAATTCTGATTCCAGGCTCTTCTAGCACTTTCCCTGGCTTAGTGATGGATTCACACATTTTCCAAAAACCTCGATTGCTCTTGATGGCGTGTGGCTCTTAAAAATCAAGAGGTTGGGGCGTTTAAGGCCAACCTAATTGATACCATGTCTTACAAGTTATATTCCAGAAAAAATGTTTTTCCTCTAGTTGATATGAAGAATAAGACTTAGAAAAAGGGTTTTTAGTATGTACGAACAACTGAAACAACTGGTCTCCGCCTGTCATCGTTAGTACCCTGACATAAGAAAGCATTCAACGCATAAATAAATGCAGGCTTCTTTGTGTCCAAAGAAGGACCTTATTAGCAAATTATATCCGTGTTTTTGATGGGTAGACATCTATGTATTACATATTTTAAACAAGCAACCATGCTGTCAAGAGGGCACAGATTTGAGCTGCATGTTCATTTCTGGGGATAAATTTGTGTGAATTGAGTTGGACATGTTGGGCTCATCAGCTTTGTGTGTCTCCTGGAAGGCTGTTGAGGACACCAGCTGTGGTGCGCACAGCCCCAGCAGAGAAGAAAGATAAATCATCAACAACCAAATTCATTCTCCTTTGTTGTTGTTTAGTCACTAAGTTGTGTCCAACTCTTTTGCAACGCCATGGACTGTAGCCTGCCAGGCTTCTCTGTCCATGAGATTTCCCAGGAAAGAATACTGGAGTGCGTTGCCATTTCCTCCTCCACGGGAACTTCTGAACCCAGGGATTGAACCACGTCTCTTGCGTTGACGGATGGATTCTTTACTATTGAGCCACCAGGGAAGCTCAGTGCGTTTTCCTTATTCACCCAAATAAACGAGACAATTGGTCCCAGAATTGGGTAGTGGAAGCCTGTTTCTGCCGATTGCAGTATCCTTTTTTAAAAGTTATTATTAAATATTTATTTATTTGTGTGACTGTGTCAGGTCTTAGTTGCAGCATGTGGGATCTTTCCTTGCAACACGGAGAATCTCTTGTTGCAGCATGTAGGCTTAGTGGCTCTGAGGCATTTGAAACTCAGTTTCCAGACCAGGGATCGAACCCATGTGCTATGCATGGCAAGGCAGATTCCTAACCCCTGGGCCACCAGGGAAGTCCCTGCAGTATCCTTTTAACAGGACGCAGCCATTCGTGGAGAACTTCCCTATTCTCTAGCTCTGAAATTCTGATTCCAGGCTCTTCTAGCACTTTCCCTGGCTTAGTGATGGATTCACACATTTTTCCAAAAAACCTCGATTGCTCTTGATGGCGTGTGGCTCTTAAAAATCAAGATCGGGGGCTTCCCTGGTGGTCCAGTGGGTAAAGAGTTCGCCTTGAGGTGCAAGGGCCACTGGTTCGATCCCTGGCCCGGGAAGATCCCACATGCCACAGACCGGCTGGACTGGTGTGTCCAATTATAGGCCAGCGCTCTGAGTGCCTGTGCCTAGAGCTGGTGCTCTGCAACGAGAGAGGCCACTGCAATGGGAGGCCCACATAGGCCGAAGAATAAAGATGGGTGAAAATAAATAAATAAATAAACCAATAAAAGAGGCTGAAAAAAATTTAAAAAAAAAATCAAGATCGAGGTAGTGGGTCTGGTTGTTGCTGCTGGTGTGTCATTGCTTCTAGGCTCACTGAAGCAGAGTTTGAAGGGGAACATGCGTACTCGTAAATACCTATGTGCATTTCTATTTCTTTGTGCATGGAGGTTAAGTATCACGAGTTCATCCTGATACCTCCCATTTCAGTCTCATCCCTGGGGTTCACCTTAGCTCTCTTCCTTCTGTATTTGTAATTTCCTTCTGTGTGTTAGTCACTCAGCTGTGCCTGACTGTGTGTGACCCCCTGGACTAGAGCCTATTCTGTCCATGGAATTCTCCGGGCAGGAAGACTGGAGTGGGTTGCCATTCCCTTCTTCAGATCTTCCCAACCCAGGGATCGAGCCCAGGTCTCCTGCATTGCAGGCAGATTCTTTACCATCTGAGTCACCTTCTGCAGAATTAAGAAACCTGGCTCCCATCACCACCAACATATTTATTTATTTTCTTAACCCTCCTGTATGTAACTAAGTTCCCCACCATGCAGCCCCCTCCTTGGCCCCTAGACTGCTAGAAACCCCAGCTGCACTGATGAACTCCTTGTCCTGGCCCCTCCACACATACTGACTGAGCAAGGCAGATTCCTAACCCCTGGGCCACCAGGGAAGTCCCTGCAGTATCCTTTTAACAGGACGCAGCCATTCGTGGAGAACTTCCCTATTCTCTAGCTCTGAAATTCTGATTCCAGGCTCTTCTAGCACTTTCCCTGGCTTAGTGATGGATTCACACATTTTTCCAAAAAACCTCGATTGCTCTTGATGGCGTGTGGCTCTTAAAAATCAAGATCGGGGGCTTCCCTGGTGGTCCAGTGGGTAAAGAGTTCGCCTTGAGGTGCAAGGGCCACTGGTTCGATCCCTGGCCCGGGAAGATCCCACATGCCACAGACCGGCTGGACTGGTGTGTCCAATTATAGGCCAGCGCTCTGAGTGCCTGTGCCTAGAGCTGGTGCTCTGCAACGAGAGAGGCCACTGCAATGGGAGGCCCACATAGGCCGAAGAATAAAGATGGGTGAAAATAAATAAATAAATAAACCAATAAAAGAGGCTGAAAAAAATTTAAAAAAAAAATCAAGATCGAGGTAGTGGGTCTGGTTGTTGCTGCTGGTGTGTCATTGCTTCTAGGCTCACTGAAGCAGAGTTTGAAGGGGAACATGCGTACTCGTAAATACCTATGTGCATTTCTATTTCTTTGTGCATGGAGGTTAAGTATCACGAGTTCATCCTGATACCTCCCATTTCAGTCTCATCCCTGGGGTTCACCTTAGCTCTCTTCCTTCTGTATTTGTAATTTCCTTCTGTGTGTTAGTCACTCAGCTGTGCCTGACTGTGTGTGACCCCCTGGACTAGAGCCTATTCTGTCCATGGAATTCTCCGGGCAGGAAGACTGGAGTGGGTTGCCATTCCCTTCTTCAGATCTTCCCAACCCAGGGATCGAGCCCAGGTCTCCTGCATTGCAGGCAGATTCTTTACCATCTGAGTCACCTTCTGCAGAATTAAGAAACCTGGCTCCCATCACCACCAACATATTTATTTATTTTCTTAACCCTCCTGTATGTAACTAAGTTCCCCACCATGCAGCCCCCTCCTTGGCCCCTAGACTGCTAGAAACCCCAGCTGCACTGATGAACTCCTTGTCCTGGCCCCTCCACACATACTGACTGAGCCAGCAAGTCCTCCATCCGGGCCCTGCCAAGTATCCTGGCCATGCTGGCCAAACCCTTGATGTTTTAAACTTTGATGAATTATCAGCACAAACGCGAGACAAAATATTTCTTGAAATTAGAAAATAAGAGGATTAATATTTTTCATTGTTCAGCCACCTAATTTGACTTCTCATTCACAGAGGATGAGGGAATTTACTGCAATAAAGATTTGGAAATAATGCCATTTATAAGTAGGCTTAGCTTTTCTTTCCTTTTGGACGTGTGACCTTAACAGACCTTTAGGGAGACTGTGTGCTGCTTCCACGAGCAAGGTAGAGCTTGAAGAGCAGCCACGTTCTGAGGACCACTAGAACTTTCCCCATCGGCCTGGTTGGTGGGGGCGCACGGAAGCAAAGAATACACGTGATAGTTGCCTTCCATTGGCGACCCATCTATGCGCATAAGTTCCTTTCTCAGTTTGATCTAGCCATAATAACAAAAAAGGGATTTTCTGCTTGAGAAACGGAGACAGAAAAATAGGGAAAATTATTTGTTTTTTTCCATTTCCTGATGCATTTGATCTGTTTTTCGTTTTAGACTCTCTGCCCTGCCACCACCTTGTTTCTCTCTTGGTTCACTTCCTGACGTCTGTGCTCCTGAGTGGAGACAGCACTTGGTGATTTTCACAAGTGGGGAAGGGCCGACCGGATCAGGCAGGGCCATCGATTATCCACTGTCTGTGTGGCTGTGGAATGTGTTGATTTTTCGCATCTGAATATGGGCTCATTGACGACTTGGTAGTTTTCATCATGAAGCTCTTGTGGTGCCAGGTTCCTCCTCTCTTAGTAAAAATGCCCTTGGGTCCCATGGCAGTGTACTAGGAATAAGTACAAATGTTTTTGTTTTGAAAGTTAGCTTCCAGTTTCTTAGGGAACTTGATTATCATAGAGCAATAAAGCTGGAAAATACAACATCTCAAGTATCATGTAAAGATGAAAACTCTGAACATACATGTCTGTGAACAACAAAACTCTGTAAGACCTTTAAAATAAAGAATTTTTTAAAAAAAGAAAAGAAAAGTAGGATTGTCCTGGCCCCTCCACACATACTGACTGAGCCAGCAAGTCCTCCATCCGGCCCTGCCAAGTATCCTGGCCATGCTGGCCAAACCCTTGATGTTTTAAACTTTGATGAATTATCAGCACAAACGCGAGACAAAATATTTCTTGAAATTAGAAAATAAGAGGATTAATATTTTTCATTGTTCAGCCACCTAATTTGACTTCTCATTCACAGAGGATGAGGGAATTTACTGCAATAAAGATTTGGAAATAATGCCATTTATAAGTAGGCTTAGCTTTTCTTTCCTTTTGGACGTGTGACCTTAACAGACCTTTAGGGAGACTGTGTGCTGCTTCCACGAGCAAGGTAGAGCTTGAAGAGCAGCCACGTTCTGAGGACCACTAGAACTTTCCCCATCGGCCTGGTTGGTGGGGGCGCACGGAAGCAAAGAATACACGTGATAGTTGCCTTCCATTGGCGACCCATCTATGCGCATAAGTTCCTTTCTCAGTTTGATCTAGCCATAATAACAAAAAAGGATTTTTCTGCTTTAGAAACGGAGACAGAAAAATAGGGAAAATTATTTGTTTTTTTTCCATTTCCTGATGCATTTGATCTGTTTTTCGTTTTAGACTCTCTGCCCTGCCACCACCTTGTTTCTCTCTTGGTTCACTTCCTGACGTCTGTGCTCCTGAGTGGAGACAGCACTTGGTGATTTTCACAAGTGGGGAAGGGCCGACCGGATCAGGCAGGGCCATCGATTATCCACTGTCTGTGTGGCTGTGGAATGTGTTGATTTTTCGCATCTGAATATGGGCTCATTGACGACTTGGTAGTTTTCATCATGAAGCTCTTGTGGTGCCAGGTTCCTCCTCTCTTAGTAAAAATGCCCTTGGGTCCCATGGCAGTGTACTAGGAATAAGTACAAATGTTTTTGTTTTGAAAGTTAGCTTCCAGTTTCTTAGGGAACTTGATTATCATAGAGCAATAAAGCTGGAAAATACAACATCTCAAGTATCATGTAAAGATGAAAACTCTGAACATACATGTCTGTGAACAACAAAACTCTGTAAGACCTTTAAAATAAAGAATTTTTTAAAAAAAGAAAAGAAAAGTAGGAAGTCCAAAAAAAAAAAAAAAGATGAAAACCCTTTGCCAAAGTAGTAAGAGTTGACGTCTTTTGACTTTACCATTTTCTCTCTAAACCAGAGGTCCCCAACCTCTGAGATATAAGGGAGGCAGAACTGAGATCATCATACTAGAAATCAGTGCACAATAAATGCATTGCGCTTGAATTATCCTGAAACGATCCCCTCACCTCTCGGTTCATGGAAACATTCTCTTCTATGAAACCAGTCGCTGTTGGCCAGAAAGACTGAGGACCATGGCTGTAAACCCTTCCAAAGTCAGGTCCCTTCTCCTCACCATCGTGGCCTTATCGCCACAGGACTAACCATGAGTGAGAGGTTCAGGAGAGCAGCTCTGGTTACTTCACTTGGAGATGCCATCTCACGTTCTTGATTTCCTTTGGGGGCTTGTTGGCATCCGAGGGGTTACAGGATGAGCAGATTAGCCACCATGAGAGTTCTGTATGCCCCAGACCTTTCCCAAGTGGGATAGGACAAAGTGTGGCAGCTGAATCTCCCTCCCTTCCCTGAGGCTCCTGTCTGCAGCATCAGAGCTAGGCTGCCTACACACTTAGACCCTACACGGCTGGTGGGGGAAAGAAGTTAACCCTCCACTCTGCCTTAGGCACAAGAAGGGTTGTTTTGTTTTGTATTGTTTTTTAGAAAGCAAGCCAAGTGATACTGCCAAATGTAACAAGTATGAGGATAATGCAAAATTAAAAGCTTTATATGAGGAATGTGGCCTTAATAGATGTTGCAGAGGCCAAATTGTGATACGCATCTGAATATGGGCTCATTGACGACTTGGTAGTTTTCATCATGAAGCTCTTGTGGTGCCAGGTTCCTCCTCTCTTAGTAAAAATGCCCTTGGGTCCCATGGCAGTGTACTAGGAATAAGTACAAATGTTTTTGTTTTGAAAGTTAGCTTCCAGTTTCTTAGGGAACTTGATTATCATAGAGCAATAAAGCTGGAAAATACAACATCTCAAGTATCATGTAAAGATGAAAACTCTGAACATACATGTCTGTGAACAACAAAACTCTGTAAGACCTTTAAAATAAAGAATTTTTTAAAAAAAGAAAAGAAAAGTAGGAAGTCCAAAAAAAAAAAAAAAGATGAAAACCCTTTGCCAAAGTAGTAAGAGTTGACGTCTTTTGACTTTACCATTTTCTCTCTAAACCAGAGGTCCCCAACCTCTGAGATATAAGGGAGGCAGAACTGAGATCATCATACTAGAAATCAGTGCACAATAAATGCATTGCGCTTGAATTATCCTGAAACGATCCCCTCACCTCTCGGTTCATGGAAACATTCTCTTCTATGAAACCAGTCGCTGTTGGCCAGAAAGACTGAGGACCATGGCTGTAAACCCTTCCAAAGTCAGGTCCCTTCTCCTCACCATCGTGGCCTTATCGCCACAGGACTAACCATGAGTGAGAGGTTCAGGAGAGCAGCTCTGGTTACTTCACTTGGAGATGCCATCTCACGTTCTTGATTTCCTTTGGGGGCTTGTTGGCATCCGAGGGGTTACAGGATGAGCAGATTAGCCACCATGAGAGTTCTGTATGCCCCAGACCTTTCCCAAGTGGGATAGGACAAAGTGTGGCAGCTGAATCTCCCTCCCTTCCCTGAGGCTCCTGTCTGCAGCATCAGAGCTAGGCTGCCTACACACTTAGACCCTACACGGCTGGTGGGGGAAAGAAGTTAACCCTCCACTCTGCCTTAGGCACAAGAAGGGTTGTTTTGTTTTGTATTGTTTTTTTTTAGAAAAAGCAAGCCAAGTGATACTGCCAAATGTAACAAGTATGAGGATAATGCAAAATTAAAAGCTTTATATGAGGAATGTGGCCTTAATAGATGTTGCAGACTTTTTTGTTTGGCTGTGCTGGGTGTTCCTTTCTTCACCGCGGGACTTTCTGTAGTTGTGAAGGGTGAGAGCTACTCTTCGTTGCAGCATTCAGGTTTCTCATTGCAGTGGCTTCTTGTGTTGCAGAGCACAGGCTCTAGAGTGCATGAGTTTCGTAGGTGTGGTGCATGGGCTCATTTGCCCTGCAGCATGTGGGGTCTTAGTTCTCAGACCAGGGATCAAACCTGTGTCCTTGGCATTGGCAGGTGGATTCTTAACCACTGGGCCACCAGGGAAGTCCCTGTTGCCAATCTCTGACAAAACCAAGGAGAGAGCCCGGCGGCCAAGTTTCAGCTATTGATTCATTCACTCAATAAATATGTTTGCTGATTTTAAAATCCTCTACTAAGTGGCAGCTACTAGTTCACCCCAACAGAAATAATCACCAAGCACATAACTTAGGAGCAGCTGGGCAGATTTCCAGTTTCTTGACTTATGAAATCCCTCCTGTGGTAGAAACAGATCTCCCTCCCAGGCCAGTAAATCTCCCTACCAGGCCAGTGAAAGCCATTCCACTTTGTGGTTCGCGTTTCTCTAAGCAGAGATGATGGTTAGCTGATTATTTCAAATACATGATGACATCCTTCTCACCTATAACTGGGTATGTGATGCCAACAAAAGGAGGATTGGGAAGATTTCCCATGAATATTTAAAACAGAAAATGTAGGTATGATTAGCAACATACACGAAGCACATCCAGCATGCTTCTTGCACAATAGGCATACAATCCATAGAAGACAGTGTGACTTTGCTTATTGAACTTAAAACAGGTGTTCTGACAGTAAAGTGACAAGGAAAGAATGTAATCACTTGCCTACAGAGTCACCTGCTGCACAGCTGTCACCCAGACCCTTTCCCAAAGTGGGATAGGACAAAGTGTGGCAGCTGAATCTCCCTCCCTTCCCTGAGGCTCCTGTCTGCAGCATCAGAGCTAGGCTGCCTACACACTTAGACCCTACACGGCTGGTGGGGAAAAGTTAACCCTCCACTCTGCCTTAGGCACAAGAAGGGTTGTTTTGTTTTGTATTGTTTTTTTTTAGCAAAAGCAAGCCAAGTGATACTGCCAAATGTAACAAGTATGAGGATAATGCAAAATTAAAAGCTTTATATGAGGAATGTGGCCTTAATAGATGTTGCAGACTTTTTTGTTTGGCTGTGCTGGGTGTTCCTTTCTTCACCGCGGGACTTTCTGTAGTTGTGAAGGGTGAGAGCTACTCTTCGTTGCAGCATTCAGGTTTCTCATTGCAGTGGCTTCTTGTGTTGCAGAGCACAGGCTCTAGAGTGCATGAGTTTCGTAGGTGTGGTGCATGGGCTCATTTGCCCTGCAGCATGTGGGGTCTTAGTTCTCAGACCAGGGATCAAACCTGTGTCCTTGGCATTGGCAGGTGGATTCTTAACCACTGGGCCACCAGGGAAGTCCCTGTTGCCAATCTCTGACAAAACCAAGGAGAGAGCCCGGCGGCCAAGTTTCAGCTATTGATTCATTCACTCAATAAATATGTTTGCTGATTTTAAAATCCTCTACTAAGTGGCAGCTACTAGTTCACCCCAACAGAAATAATCACCAAGCACATAACTTAGGAGCAGCTGGGCAGATTTCCAGTTTCTTGACTTATGAAATCCCTCCTGTGGTAGAAACAGATCTCCCTCCCAGGCCAGTAAATCTCCCTACCAGGCCAGTGAAAGCCATTCCACTTTGTGGTTCGCGTTTCTCTAAGCAGAGATGATGGTTAGCTGATTATTTCAAATACATGATGACATCCTTCTCACCTATAACTGGGTATGTGATGCCAACAAAAGGAGGATTGGGAAGATTTCCCCATGAATATTTAAAACAGAAAATGTAGGTATGATTAGCAACATACACGAAGCACATCCAGCATGCTTCTTGCACAATAGGCATACAATCCATAGAAGACGAGTGTGACTTTGCTTATTGAACTTAAAACAGGTGTTCTGACAGTAAAGTGACAAGGAAAGAATGTAATCACTTGCCTACAGAGTCACCTGCTGCACAGCTGTCACCCAGCTTGTACCCAAAGGCGGCCTACCTGGTGGTCCCAAGACTAAAGAGCAAAGCCTCCATGTGTTAAGGAAACTGGGGTAAAGAGCTATAGTTTTTAAAAAGTGATACAGTACATTGATGAGATTGATTAGTATATTGATTAATTAGATGCTCTGTTATTTACTAAGTTAGGCATAGTTGTGAACAAGGGACAGGGAACACCTGTTACTTTTCCCCCCACGCAGAGGACCCTGGGAGCAGGACACCTGTGTGCAGGTGAGGTCGTGGGGCTTCCTACCAGTGCAAATTTGAGGGCGGGCTAGGATAAGAATCCTCAGTTTCCTATCTATAAAACAGATAATCAATAAGGACCTACTGTATAGCCCAGGGAGCTGTCCTCAATATTCTAACCTATATTGGGAAAGAATCTGAAAAAGAATGGATGCGTGTATATGTCCATATAGTAACTGAATCACTTTGCTGTACACCTGAACATAACACAACATTGTAAATCAACTAAACTTCAACAAAAATAAATTTAAAAAATTAAAACACTCAGGTGGGAGAGGTCAGGGATACACCTATGACTGGGGATTATGTATACCTGTAAACAAGAAAACTCTGTAAAAACATATGACAATAACTTTGCTGTACACCTGAAACTAATGCAACACTGTAAAATAAATATACCCCAATTAAAAAAAAAACAAATTAAGAAATAAAACAAAAGATGGTTCAGTACTGTAGTTTAAGTGATATACAGTATTATTTATAATGCATAATTATTATTCATTTATGTAATTGTGCGTTCCTATCAAAGGGTTTTCCAACTCATTTTCCCAAGCAGCGTTGGGTTTATACAGAGGCTAGCTCCTTAGGTAAGGGAAAATGTAGTCAACCGCTTCCCTAGGCATGCCAGGTGCCCAAACGGTGACTGTCATCAAAAATCATTTTTAAATGAAATGGATGTGAGCATTGAGCCCAGTGTTGGATAAATCCTATTTGTTACTTGTCTGATGGAAGAAAAAATGTTGTGTCATGTTATTAATAGGCCAGTTTCCTTTTTATCTTTGCTCTAGATCTTCATGCCTGTCATCAGGCCCTCAGCATCTCACAGCTAAAAAATGCTGTTGGGATTTCGTCATATGCTAACATGGTAGACTATATAACATTTTCATTGTAGGAGGTGTTTGCTTTGTTTTTTGTTTTGACTAATCTTATGGGAATATTTAAACATCCACTCTCTTGGTCTGAGAGTCTCTAGTTTCTACAGACTCTTACAGTCCCTTACAGTGACTTTACTGTGGTTCAGCTCACCAATCTTCATATTTTCTCTACTAGGATTTGAGGAACATCAGTCAATGAAATATTTAAATATTACTGAAAAGCTATAGGGAAGGGACTTCCTTGGTAATCCTGTGTCTAAGACTCTGAGCTCCCAATGTAGAGGGCCCAGGTTCGATCCCTGGTCAGGGAACTAAAGATCCCACATGCCACATCTAAAATGTCACAACTAAAGAGTATGCATGTTGCAACTAAGACCCAGTGTAGCCAAATAAATAAATATTAAAAAAAAATTTTTTTTAAATGAAAGCTTCAAGGTGAAATGATGACCAAACAGACAACGTGAATTCTATGGCACGAGTTTGCAAGCTTACAGACCTTTTTTGATCTCATGGGAAGAACAGCTTCCTCGCAAGACCAACACATGACCATTTCAGATTCATTTTCAACTGTGTGTCCAACCAAATAGTGACACTCTCCCCAGCATGGCCGTGTCCTGATGCCAGCAGTAGTAGGGACTCCCCTGTTGTAAAGGGACTGGTTGTGCCCGGGGAGTGGGCAGCATCCTCGTCGTGACATTGACCGACTTGAGATTTGAACCCTTCCAGCAGGCAAAACAACACACATTGAAAAGCAGTCCATGTACAGATGTCAACTCAGCTGCTCTATTTGACAGATTATGTTTTATAGCCTCAAGACTTAACTTGTTTTCGTTGAAGTATACCTTAAAATAGTCTGTTTCCTTTTGCCAGGTGAATGAATTGTGCTATTCAGTAAACAGCTTCTTCCTAGCCAGGGGATTTAGACGGTGTACTGAGAGCTGGCCGTTGTATTCTTATTTTTAACCAAATTGCCTAGAACTTTAGTACATGGCCTTTATGGAGGAGGGTGTTGGACTGTGTCAGGATTTTCTTATACCAAGAAAGTAGAATCACGGAGTAAACTTGACATGGGCAAATTCAGATGATAAATGTACCAGTGAAAAATTTGTAATAGGACTTGTATCTACTATCTCTTTAAAATCTTCTTGATTTTAAATTGGGCAGTGGAGCATGTGGTCCCCTGGCAAGGCATGCACCTTCACAGGTAAAGATTTCTGGCTGCCCTCTCTGTTTTCTTGATACTCTGTGTTGTTCCCTTTGTGTCCAAGGGACCAGATTTAATTAGATTATGAGAGAAAGGAAAGGAACATCTTCCCTTGGCTGTCTCTCAGGAATTAGCCTGTCAGAATCCTGGTCACTTCCTAAAATTCTTCTCTTCCTCCGCCGTCCCTGTTCTCATTCGTAAGCAGCATTGTGGTCCGCTCAGTTGTGGATGTGAGAAAGCCCGCCTCTGCTCTTTCTCACCTCTCACATCCCGTCTCAGGCATCCCACCTCATCACTTCTGCTTCTGCTCTCCCAGCCTGTCCACTGCTCTAACTCTCCACGGTCCGGTTCCAGCCAAAGCCCTGGTCAGCCCTTCCCAGGGCTAACGCTGCCGCCTCCTTGCCGCTTTACCACCAGGCACTCAGTCCTTTCCACTCTGCGACCAGAGGGGGACTTGCCAGAAAGCAAATGTGATCAACACTACAATTCTGCCCTTGAGATAAAGCCTCAGATCCTTAGGAAGTGCCTGCAAGGCTGGCACACTCTAGCCTCTCCTCTTACGCTCCGGATGTCACTGTCCTTTTGCTCTCTCTCCTGTGATGTCACGTTGTCCTGCTCTGGTCCTCAGGCACGTGTTCCCCCTTCTGCTGGGGCAGGGTACATTCGTTGCCCCTTCTCTGAGCCCTTGTCCAGTACTGTCTTTCTCATGACCCTGCATAAGCGCAGAGATGCCTCTGCCTATCCATTCCTCTCCCCATGGTTCCCAGCGCAGTGTATGACACTCATAGATCATAGACACTCATGATGATTTCTTGAATGAATGAATGAATGAATACAAAAGTATTTAGAGGCAGCAGTAAGAACATCTGAAGTGACTGTTTCTCTACCAGGCATACTTTACTATATAATAGAAATGCGTTTTGAAAAAGCAGTCATGATCTTAAAAGGTATATATCAAAAGCATGTTATTTCCACTGGAAGGGAGGGGGGGAAGGAAGCACTTCAAGGAAGGAGTCAGTGAATGAGTAATTCAGCCAGGTACCTCCCGACCACGCTTGGTGGTTGACTACCTTTTGTGTTGCTCACATGAGGAGATGCTGCTCTGAAGAAGAAAACCAAGAGATGGACTCAAGAAGTCTGTAAACCCACTGCCAATTTCTCATTGTCCTGGAAAAAGCCTAAACATTCTATGGACGGGTTTTGGGTTAAGAGGGACCGTCCTAGGAAAATGCTTTCCAGAAAGTGTCAGACTGGATCATGATTCTTTCCACTAACACGAGTGACGCGTAGCCTGAGAATAAACAGCACAGCACAGATGCAGTGAGCGGGACACTGGGACCTGAGTCGGGGAAAGACGCTTCCTGCCATTCCGAGGGCTGGCGGTGCTGCTCATGGTAAAAATAGGAGCTGATCTTCTGGACACTCACCATATGCCAGCCATGTGTCTCGGGGGCCATGAGTGGAGTGTGTCACTTCTTACCACGGTCTCATGAGGTAGATACTTGCATTGTCCCACCTTTCAGATGAAGAAAGACCCTCTCTACCAGAGAGGTAAGGTCACTCGTAGGTAATTGTAGAGCTACTTGGTATTAAATCGCCCTGTGGTTCCAGAGCGCACTTTCTTCTTTTTCTTCTTCTTCTAATGCTTTATACTGTGTTAACTTCTGCTGTACAATGAAGTGAGTCCACTTTTGTTGTTGTTTACTTGCTAAGTCATATCCAACTCTTTGGTGACCCCATGGACTGTAGCCTTCCAGGCTCCTCTGTCCACGGGGAATCTCCAGGCAAGAATACTGGAGTGGGTTGCCATTTCCTTCTCCAGGGGATCTGCCCAACCCAGGAATGGAATCCATGTCTCCTGCACTGGCAGGTGGATTCTTTACCACTGAGCCACCAAGGAAGCCCCATATATCCCCTCCCTCTTAATTGGAGGCTAATTGCTTTACAACACTGTGCTGGTTTCTGCCGTACATCAGCATGAATCAGACATAGGTGTACACAGGTCCTCTCCCTCTTGAACCTCCCTCCCACCCCACCCCACCCATCTGGGCCACCACAGAGCACTAAGCTGAGCTTCCTGTGCTCTATAGCAGGGTCCCATGAGCTCTGTTTTACACATGGCAATGCACAGCCTCCCGGTTCATCCCCTGACCGCATCCCCACCATGTCCACCAGTCTATCCTCTACATCTCAGAGCATGCTTTCTTGATGTGCCCTTTTGTCTGCTGTGAGGGTCCAGGGAAACCCATCCCCTACAGTCACTGGTGGGCTTCCTTAGAAACTGCCCAAGGCTTTCCTTCCAAGGCTGCAGTCTGTTAATAAAATGTCAGAATAGAGCATCCTATCTCAGATACTCTTAAGGCACTGTAAGCCAAGAAGTGCCTAGAACTACCTATAGGAAGATTGGATAGTCACATAAATAACTTAAATGTCAATCACCTTAATTTTTAGGATGCCTTCTTTGAGCCTTCCCACTCCTAGGCCTGGATTAGGCATCTTTTCTCTCAGCTTCCATAGCATCCTTTCTATCTTGTGATTGCCTTAAATCTTTGCTGAAACAGCATGTGTGTGTGTGTGAGTGTGTGTGAGAGAGAGAGAGGGAAAGAGAAGAAAAGAGGTAAAATAGGAGCAGGAAGGTAATGATAAAAAGAATATACCATTTTTAAACCCTCTTTGATTATTCATGCTACATGAAATTGTCTATTTGTGTAAACCTTTTCATGCAATAATGCTGTGCCTTATCCTTCTTTGTAACTCAGGCTCCTGGCTTCAAGCCTGGCACAAGGCACTTACTAATTACTTTCGTGGGTATAAATGCCCATAATCAGCCATGAGCAGAGCAGAATTCAAACCCAGGGCTGCAAGGCCATATGATTCTTAAAGCTCGTAATCTTTCCAGCATAGTCCTTGCCCGTCTCAGGAATGCAGTGTCTAACAGAGGGGATAAAGCCAATCGACTCCATCACACAGAGACCATGATTTTGCCAGAAGCAGAAACAAGATGCCTTTACCCTTGGGGGACATTCTTCTCTGAGAACTGGGTGGGTGAACCAGTAAATCAGCGTTGCGTAAGTTCGGTGCACTAATAAGGAAGAGGGTCAAAGTTTTGTGTACTTTGGGAAAAAAAGACCTGCAGTATAGACTGCCCTTTTGAAATGGAGCAGCGTCATTGGTTGAAAAAAATTCACACCCAGGAAACAGAAACTGTCATACATTGTAACTGAACAACAATGTAAATTTCCACAACGTCTTTGGAGAGGAATTTGGCAATGATTCAGAAGTTTAAATTGCGACAGTCCTCTGAATTAGCAATTTCAATTCTAGAAATGTCTCTTCAAGTATATATACACATTGACACAAGGAAATATATGCCATTATATTTATAGTTGCATTGTTCATAGTAACAAATGACTGGTAATAACCAATTAAATATTTCCATTTAATTCTAATCAGGCTTTCAATGGTTGGGTGAGGCTCACATATTTTGGAGGGCACTCTGCCTTACGCAGTCTGCTGATTCTAACGTAATCTTAACCAGAAAGACATCACCCAGAATAATGTTTGACCAAATGCCTGGGTACTCCTATGGCCCAGTCCACGCAACACATCAAGTTGATCACCTCAAGCACATAGGTTATCCATGGTTTGTTTCACTATTGGGTGAAAATACTTTTACTTAAGTTGGTTTAAGTGGTTATAAGGTTTCTCCACTGTAAAATCACTGTCTTTCCCTTTTATAATTAAGAAGTAATTTGAGAAGAGATCCTTTGAGTCCGTGTAAACCTCCTCTTTCTTATCACACGTTCAGCCCCTCGTTTTAGCGTGCAGACCATTGTCTAACTCACACCATTCCTTCTGTATTTCTTAAGTGAGCTTCCACTCTAAAGAGCTTTCCCTTGTCTTGTTTCTTTCTAATATCAGTGTGGACGCATAGATTCTTACTGTTTCAAAGGATTACAAGGTTCTTGATATTCTTTCTCGTAACGATCATGTGGTCCCAGACTTGGCCAGGAGACCATTCTCCCTAATCCTCTGTCTTTTAAAACTTTACTTTCTGGCTCAACATGGTACTCCAGGCTCATCTCCTGTTATTCCTGTACAAGCTCTGGTATCAGCTTTTCCCCAAAGAATCCTGGGTCCTTTTAGTTAAGAAGGATGATTTTTATAAGCCAACATCTAGGCATCATTGCTTCTAAGCTCTCTAAGCAGATGGAACTAAGAAATGTGTATGTCCATACATGGTCCCCCATTTACCCCCTGTAAGCCTTCAGTTTGAAACCTTCCAATGCTAAGTCATCCCCACATGTTTTGTTATTTCCTTCTCTAACAGTGAAAAGTGTGTCCTGATTGGAGTAGGTACCATTCAGTGATATTTTCCTAGAATAAAAGTTGCTATTTATATCTGAATTCTGTGAAGTTTCCCACATGAAGGGAAAGATTATCCCATGTTGAATTGTGGGGGTAGGGCCCATGTTTAACCAGGTGGCATCTTGTTATATTTAACACTCCTTCCCCACCCACCCCCAGTTTTTGAAAGTCACAAGGAAATAAGAGAAGTGCAATAAAGTATATAAATAGAAAAAATGGTAATGATGGCAGGTGATTTAAAGTTTTGCATACCCGATAACCTGGATTTTTCTCAGTAAGTAGAATGCAAAAACCCTTTTCTGAGAGAGAGCTGTTGTTCAGTTGCTAAGTCATCTCTTAACTCTTTGCAACCCCATGGACTGCAGCACGCCAGGCTTCCCGGTCCTTCACTATCTGGTCCTATTGCCCAGAGTTTGCTCCAACTCAAATCCATTGAGTCGGTGATGCCATCCAGCCATCTCATCCTCTGTCGTCCCCCTTTCTTCCTTCCTTCAGTCTTCCTAGCTTCAGGTAGAGATGGGCTAAAGGAACTCATTCATTCATTCCTTTACTTTTTCATTCATTAAACATTTAACCACCCCTATAAATTCCAAGACCGCTATTGTGTATTGACAATAAAGCAGTCATCTTGGTGGATATGGCCTGTATTCTTCTGGAGACAGGCAATAAACAAGGAAACAAGAAACTGCTTATGGCAAATACTATAAAGGAACAAACAAGTGTGGAATGGTGGAGGCAGGCAGTTTAGATGAGAAAAGAACTTGCTGTCTTCTCAGTCAGAGCTCTTAGTATCAGATTGCCCTGAGATGGAGGCTTTCCATTGAAAAGATGTAAGGATTTGGAATCATACATATCTGTAAATAACAAAGCTCTGTAAAAGTTAAAAGTAAAATAAAAATTAAAAAGAAAAGATGTAAGGATCGGAATGAATGGTTAATGTTTTCAGATCATGCCTCCTGCTGTATGGAGATTGAAATGGGTCAGACCAATTAAGAGAATACCTGTGTTGGGAAGGATAGCTATGACTCCATGTTCTTTTAAAAAAAAAGTTGTATTGAAGTAGAGTTGCTTTAAAATGTTGTGTTAGTTTCTGCTGTACAGCAGAGTGAATCAGCTATGCATACGTTGCCCCTGTTATTTTGGATTTCCTTCCCATTTAGGTCACCAAAGAGCACGGAGTCGAGTTCCTTGTGCTGTCTGATCAGTTCTTATTCATTATCTATTTAATATTAACGCAGCGTAGTGTATATGTGTCCATCCCCATTGCCTGATTTCATCCTGTCCCCACTTCCCCTGTGACTCCATGTTCTTGCTAACATTGTTCACTATAAACCTCTTGATCTCTAGGTGAAAAGTGGCACCATTGATTTGCATTTCGTTAAAGTGAAATTGAGACATGTTTTCACGGATTTTTTTTTTTTTTTGGTAGAACTAGTTGCATCAGGCTCCTCGAGTTGCTGTAACAAATTACAACAAACAGGGTGGCTTAAAGTAATGGGTACAGATTATCTCAGTGTTCTGGAAGTCCCAAGTGAAGGTGTCAGCCGGCCATACTTTCTCTGAAACCCTTAGAGGAGGGATCTCCTCTCACCCTCCTGGCTTCCAGGGGTGACCCTCCGACCATGGGGTTCTTTGGCTTGTAGCTGCCTCTGGCTTTGTTACCACAGGGCATCCTGTCTATCTATCTGTCTGCACAGGCATTTTCCTCTTCTTGGAAGGACAGCTGTCTACTGGCTTAGGGCCCATTTAATGATCTCATCTTGATCACACTGGCAAAAACCCCACTTCCAAATAAGGTCACCCCAGCTACCAAGGATAAGGACTTCAAGGTACCTTCTTGGGGGAACACAATGCAAGCCATCACACTAATAATCAGGGTGGTGGTGGTGGTTGTTTTTCTAGGTGGGTAGCTCATTTTCAAACACCATTTATGGGCATTCATTATCAGTGTTACGGCTGTTTTGAAATGTCACCATTATCATCTAAGAAGCCTTCAGGAACATCGATTAGGTTGCCTCTATTGCCTCCCGCCTCTCTAATTTCCTTCTTTCTCCTTTAGTTTTGCTTTTCCATTTCATTTTGCTTACACATCTTTGCCTCTCCTCCTTGTCCTTGGCTGTTTCCAGCAGTGCCCATTCCTCTGTTTGTCTCTTAGTGTGACCTTCATTTCAGTGTGTCTTTTTTAATCTTGAGCTCTTTCAGTGTATCTTCTTTGAAAATGATGTTAAATATGAATGCTCTTTAAAAATGATGCTTTCTTGGATTTTTTGGTTTATAGACCTGGATAGCCTTTACACTCTTTGCTTTCATGCAGAAATCGTTTTTCTTAATATTTCTCCTTTGTGATGGATTCTTACTCTCCATGGGTATTCTTTTAAAAAAAAAAAAAAGATTTATTTATTTATTTATTTATTTTTGGGAGTGGGGTGGGGTGAGGAGGGAGGAGGCGGGTGGGCCACTTCTATTGGTCTTTCGTTTATCTATTTTCATCCATCTTTGTTCTTTGGCCCGTGTGGGCCTCCCATCGCGGTGGCCTCTGTTGTCGCAGAGCACTGGCTCTGAGCGCATGCGCTCCAGAGCTCAGGCTCCGTAATTGGACACATCAGTCCAGCCACTCCGCGGCACGTGTGATCTTCCCAAGCCAGGGATCGAACCGGCGCCCCTTGCACTGCAAGGTGGTGTCCTTACCCACTGGACCACCAGGGAAGCCCTCCATGGGTCACTGCCTCTGGCTTTGTTACCACAGGGCATCCTGTCTATCTATCTGTCTGCACAGGCATTTTCCTCTTCTTGGAAGGACAGCTGTCTACTGGCTTAGGGCCCATTTAATGATCTCATCTTGATCACACTGGCAAAAACCCCACTTCCAAATAAGGTCACCCCAGCTACCAAGGATAAGGACTTCAAGGTACCTTCTTGGGGGAACACAATGCAAGCCATCACACTAATAATCAGGGTGGTGGTGGTGGTTGTTTTTCTAGGTGGGTAGCTCATTTTCAAACACCATTTATGGGCATTCATTATCAGTGTTACGGCTGTTTTGAAATGTCACCATTATCATCTAAGAAGCCTTCAGGAACATCGATTAGGTTGCCTCTATTGCCTCCCGCCTCTCTAATTTCCTTCTTTCTCCTTTAGTTTTGCTTTTCCATTTCATTTTGCTTACACATCTTTGCCTCTCCTCCTTGTCCTTGGCTGTTTCCAGCAGTGCCCATTCCTCTGTTTGTCTCTTAGTGTGACCTTCATTTCAGTGTGTCTTTTTAATCTTGAGCTCTTTCAGTGTATCTTCTTTGAAAATGATGTTAAATATGAATGCTCTTTAAAAATGATGCTTTCTTGGATTTTTTGGTTTATAGACCTGGATAGCCTTTACACTCTTTGCTTTCATGCAGAAATCGTTTTTCTTAATATTTCTCCTTTGTGATGGATTCTTACTCTCCATGGGTATTCTTTTAAAAAAAAAAAAAAGATTTATTTATTTATTTATTTATTTTTGGGAGTGGGGTGGGGTGAGGAGGGAGGAGGCGGGTGGGCCACTTCTATTGGTCTTTCGTTTATCTATTTTCATCCATCTTTGTTCTTTGGCCCGTGTGGGCCTCCCATCGCGGTGGCCTCTGTTGTCGCAGAGCACTGGCTCTGAGCGCATGCGCTCCAGAGCTCAGGCTCCGTAATTGGACACATCAGTCCAGCCACTCCGCGGCACGTGTGATCTTCCCAAGCCAGGGATCGAACCGGCGCCCCTTGCACTGCAAGGTGGTGTCCTTACCCACTGGACCACCAGGGAAGCCCTCCATGGGTATTCTTGATCTGCTTTTCTGTCCAGGTTTTCTCCTTTCACATCTGAACATGGGCACCGTTCTGATTCACTTTTTTATTATTCTTTATTTGTATATATTTTACTGAAATATAGTTGGTTTACAGTGGTGTACCAATTTCTGCTGTATAACAGAGTGACTCAGTTATACACACATAGATGTTCTTTTTTGATTCACTTGGGATTATGGCCGTCTTTGAGCAGGCGTGTTCCATTTGGAGTTGGTGCATTCCTGGAAGTGAGTGTGCAAAAGGGCTGGTAGAGCACTGAGTTTGGGATCTGTTACTTCTAGACCCTTTCTCAACAACATTCTGCCTTGAAATGGCAGGCAGTTTGCCCGACTGGCAAGCAGGTCCCATAACAAATGCCGTGGACATTTTGGGAGGTGAGTAGCATTACCTCTTTTCATTTGTGAAGATCAACTGCCGCAGGACAATTCTACTCACTTTTTCATTTTCTCCTCACCATTCTGACAAACTACCTTTTTTCCTTTTGCAAAAAATGTAATTTCCACTCCTGCCTTCATTTAGCTCCACCTTGCAGCTATTTAAAAGTGTCCAGTGGGACTCTGTTTTGCAGCCACTTCATCGCCAGACCCTGCCATGCATATCTAAAGGTTGTTGGTTTGAGAACTTCCCTGGCGGTCCAGTGGTAAGACTCCCTGCTTCTGCTGCAGAGGCTTTGGGGTCGATCCCTGGTTGGGTAACTAAGATCTCGCATGCTGCATGGCACAGCCAAAAACAAAAATAGCTAGTTGGCTTGGCCACTGCAGACCTATAGCCATTTTTGGAGGACTTGTTCAGTGCCTGGGCTTTGCAGAAGCACACCACAAAGATTGTTTCCCAGTGCTTCCACCCTTTCTTTATAGATTGTGTTTCTGAGTTGTGGCTAGTTTTCTCTTTCCTCCTAGATAAAATTTTCTTTCTTGGTTTTGTTTCATCTTGTTGATTTTCAGAGGGTAGAGCAGGGCTAAGATAGTGTTGCTCCAGCCTCCTTAAATGGGCATGCCTTAGGTCAACAGTCCCTGACCTTTGGCACCAGGGACCACTTTTGTGAAAGACAATTTTTCCACGGATGGAGGTTGGAGGCATGCTTTCAGGATGACTCAAGCACATCATATTTATTATGCACTTTATTTCTATTATTATTATATCAGCTCCACCTCAGATCATCAGGCATTAGATGCTGGAGGTTGGGGACTCCTGCCTTCAGTGGTGTTTGATGTTGATACTGGATTCAACCCTAGAGAACTTGAGTGTTCAGAAATCATGAGGAATGAGAAGCCAGCAAAGGAGACTGAGGAAGAGAACCCAAGAGGGTGACATCAGAGAAGCCAGGGTATATTGTAGGGAGGAAATAGAAGTCAGATATTCTGACAAGCCAGCAAGGTGAGGACAGTCAGCCAGCCAATGGATTTAGCAATTTCATTGGGCCAATTGATGTTACTGAGGCAAGCAGGTCCCATAACAAATGCCGTGGACATTTTGGGAGGTGAGTAGCATTACCTCTTTTCATTTGTGAAGATCAACTGCCGCAGGACAATTCTACTCACTTTTTCATTTTCTCCTCACCATTCTGACAAACTACCTTTTTTCCTTTTGCAAAAAATGTAATTTCCACTCCTGCCTTCATTTAGCTCCACCTTGCAGCTATTTAAAAGTGTCCAGTGGGACTCTGTTTTGCAGCCACTTCATCGCCAGACCCTGCCATGCATATCTAAAGGTTGTTGGTTTGAGAACTTCCCTGGCGGTCCAGTGGTAAGACTCCCTGCTTCTGCTGCAGAGGCTTTGGGGTCGATCCCTGGTTGGGTAACTAAGATCTCGCATGCTGCATGGCACAGCCAAAAACAAAAATAGCTAGTTGGCTTGGCCACTGCAGACCTATAGCCATTTTTGGAGGACTTGTTCAGTGCCTGGGCTTTGCAGAAGCACACCACAAAGATTGTTTCCCAGTGCTTCCACCCTTTCTTTATAGATTGTGTTTCTGAGTTGTGGCTAGTTTTCTCTTTCCTCCTAGATAAAATTTTCTTTCTTGGTTTTGTTTCATCTTGTTGATTTTCAGAGGGTAGAGCAGGGCTAAGATAGTGTTGCTCCAGCCTCCTTAAATGGGCATGCCTTAGGTCAACAGTCCCTGACCTTTGGCACCAGGGACCACTTTTGTGAAAGACAATTTTTCCACGGATGGAGGTTGGAGGCATGCTTTCAGGATGACTCAAGCACATCATATTTATTATGCACTTTATTTCTATTATTATTATATCAGCTCCACCTCAGATCATCAGGCATTAGATGCTGGAGGTTGGGGACTCCTGCCTTCAGTGGTGTTTGATGTTGATACTGGATTCAACCCTAGAGAACTTGAGTGTTCAGAAATCATGAGGAATGAGAAGCCAGCAAAGGAGACTGAGGAAGAGAACCCAAGAGGGTGACATCAGAGAAGCCAGGGTATATTGTAGGGAGGAAATAGAAGTCAGATATTCTGACAAGCCAGCAAGGTGAGGACAGTCAGCCAGCCAATGGATTTAGCAATTTCATTGGGAACTTACTTTGAGAAGTTTGATCAAGGTTCACTGAAGTGGTGGAGAGGAACCCAAATTGGAGTTGGTTGAGGAGATAATGGAAGACAAAGAAAATGACAGGGATAGGTGTATACACATTATTTATATCAACTTAAGATTATTTATATCAACTTAAGATTATTTATAGTATGAACATTATTTATAACAACTTAAGATTGCCTTCTTGTTGAAAAGGGAAAGAGGCCAAATTGATGTGGTTAGGCATCACCTATTTGGAAAAAAATAGTATTTGTTCATGAATAAAAATTTTATTAGGTACACAGTAGACTATTCAGAGAATTTTCCTCATGATAATTAATAGTTTAAGAGGTCAATCAAGGGTAACACTGAATTCTGGTAGTGGGCGAAGTTAATTCTCAAGAGTACATTTTGGACTCTAATCATCCAAAATCCCTTTTTCTTTTCCACGCATTAAAGTTAAATATATATTTTTTTAAAAGAACTTTTTTTTCTTTTCCCCATCGTGCCTCTTTTATTTATACTTGTTTTCATCCATCTTTTTATTCTTTGGCATGTGTAAGCCTCCCACTGCAGTGGCCTCCATCGTTGCAGAGCACCGGCTCTGGGCTCATGCGCTTAAGATCGCTGGCTGCTGATTGGACACACTGGTTCAGCTGCTCTGCAGCACACGGAATCTTCCAGGCCAGGGATCAAACCGGTGCCCCTTGCACTGCAAGGCGGACTCTACCCACTGGACTACCAGGGAAGCCCTAAAGTTAAATATATTTTTGTCTTTCATGTTCAGTAAGTGTTTTCAAATTCTGCCCACTTTTCCCTTTAGAACAGCTTACATTTCTCTTTCCCTCATTTCTACCATTGTTCCTTTCCTCGAGACCCAGCCTTACTGATCTCTTTAGCTAGAAAAGTCTTCACTGTTTTCCCTGTTTTCAGTCGCATCCAATTTAGACTTCCTCAGCCTAGGTTTCAAAGCCTTTTGTGTCAGGAAAAAAACCCTGAATGCCCATCTTTAAAAGTGGCACACATTCAGGAGAGAACCCAAGAGGGGGTGACATCAGAGAAGCCAGGGTATATTGTAGGGAGGAAATAGAAGTCAGATATTCTGACAAGCCAGCAAGGCAGCCAGCCAATGGATTTAGCAATTTCATTGGGAACTTACTTTGAGAAGTTTGATCAAGGTTCACTGAAGTGGTGGAGAGGAACCCAAATTGGAGTTGGTTGAGGAGATAATGGAAGACAAAGAAAATGACAGGGATAGGTGTATACACATTATTTATATCAACTTAAGATTATTTATATCAACTTAAGATTATTTATAGTATGAACATTATTTATAACAACTTAAGATTGCCTTCTTGTTGAAAAGGGAAAGAGGCCAAATTGATGTGGTTAGGCATCACCTATTTGGAAAAAAATAGTATTTGTTCATGAATAAAAATTTTATTAGGTACACAGTAGACTATTCAGAGAATTTTCCTCATGATAATTAATAGTTTAAGAGGTCAATCAAGGGTAACACTGAATTCTGGTAGTGGGCGAAGTTAATTCTCAAGAGTACATTTTGGACTCTAATCATCCAAAATCCCTTTTTCTTTTCCACGCATTAAAGTTAAATATATATTTTTTTAAAAGAACTTTTTTTTCTTTTCCCCATCGTGCCTCTTTTATTTATACTTGTTTTCATCCATCTTTTTATTCTTTGGCATGTGTAAGCCTCCCACTGCAGTGGCCTCCATCGTTGCAGAGCACCGGCTCTGGGCTCATGCGCTTAAGATCGCTGGCTGCTGATTGGACACACTGGTTCAGCTGCTCTGCAGCACACGGAATCTTCCAGGCCAGGGATCAAACCGGTGCCCCTTGCACTGCAAGGCGGACTCTACCCACTGGACTACCAGGGAAGCCCTAAAGTTAAATATATTTTTGTCTTTCATGTTCAGTAAGTGTTTTCAAATTCTGCCCACTTTTCCCTTTAGAACAGCTTACATTTCTCTTTCCCTCATTTCTACCATTGTTCCTTTCCTCGAGACCCAGCCTTACTGATCTCTTTAGCTAGAAAAGTCTTCACTGTTTTCCCTGTTTTCAGTCGCATCCAATTTAGACTTCCTCAGCCTAGGTTTCAAAGCCTTTTGTGTCAGGAAAAAAACCCTGAATGCCCATCAGTGGATGAATGAATAAAGATGTGGCACACATATACAGTGGAATACTAAAGAAAGAGATCTTACTGTTGGTGAAATGAGGGTGTTATGCTAAGTGAAATAAGTCAGAGAGGAAAACAAATACCATCCTGTCGCACTTTATATGTGGAATCTTAAAAAGTAAAACAAAAACCCAAGCTCTGTATGGATACAGAGAATAAATGGGTGACTGCCAGAGGTGTAGGGGTTGGGGTCGAGGGTAGGAAATGGGTGAAGGGAATCAAAAGGTACAAACTTCCAGCCACAAAATAAATGTCATGGGGATTGAATGTACAGCACATGGTGACTATAGTTAATAATATTGTATTCTATACTTGAAAGTTGCTTGCATGTGTTTCAGAATTCATGTACAAGACATCGCCTTGGTATTGTCTCCATTGCTACTCGTTAATTCAAAAACTTCTTACAGCCTCTTTGTTTCATTCAGAAGGCAGTGAAAATATCCAGCCCATTCAATACCTATTTTTAATAAATACCTTAAGGAAATTGTTTTAAAAATCAATGACTGTGAAGCTGTTTTCACTATTCGGGATGTTTCAAAAGGGGAAAAAGTGCAAAGAAAGACCACCTAGTCTTAGAGTTGGAGACGAGGTGCTATGAAAGGCTTCCTGAAGGAGCTGGACTTTGGAAGGAGTAGGAATCTGCCAAGCAGAGGAGGGAGAAGTGGAGAAAGGCATTTAGGCAGAATGGACGCCATGGGCAAACCATGCAGTCACTGGGAGCTGTAAATAGCTCATTAATATGAGACCAAGAGTGGCAGGAACTGGTGAAAGGTGGGTGCGTGGGATGGGCTTGGTGGGTGGAAGTGCTAGGAGAGCCAGGTGGAGATCGCTTGAGGAGGCCAGAACCCAAGACACAGGTGCGCTGCTGTTGTTTGTGCATTACCCTCCAGGGTCCCATATCAAAAGGTGGTTTTTTTTGTGATCACCTTTGCCACCATGGGACATACTTTTAGTATCTTACCTATCACACGGTATCATTATTATTTATTTACAATGCTTCCCTGTTCTTTTTTTTTTTTTTAAAGATTTATTTATTTATTTATTTATTTATTTTTGGGCGGGGGTCGGGTTGGGGAAGGAGGGGAGCGGGCGGGCCACTTCTATTGGTCTTTCATTTCTCTGTTTTCATCTGTCTTTTGTTCTTTGACTCTTGTGGGCCTCCCATCGCGGTGGCGTCTGTTGTCGCACAGCGACGGCTCTGGGTGCACACGCTCCAGAGCTCCGGCTCGGTGATTGGACACATCAGTCCAGCCGCTCCGCGGCACGTGGGATCTTCCCAGGCCAGGGCTCGAACCGGCGTCCCTTGCACTGCAAGGCAGTGTCCTTATCCACTGGACCACCAGGGGAAGCCCTTCCCTGTTCTTTTTAATCCCCAGGGTCAGGCCCAGTGTGTGGAAAGTTTATGAAAGGTGAAATATTTCAGACATGCAGAATGAAAAAAGTTTATCGTGAAAGGTTTGCACACAGAGATGATAGAAGCGCCTTCTTCCTTGGTCTCTCACGTAAGAGATGATATCAGGCATTTGTCATCTGGTGTAATGACGGCCTTTCCCCCTGGAGAGGAACCAGCGAGGTGAGGATCACCTCGGTGCTGGCTGCTTCATTCCCCGCGGCTCTCCAAAACAAGTGGAACACTTGGGCTGGTGTTAAGGTGTATGTGGGCACCATCTAGTGGTGATTTTAGTACCTGACCAAATTGAAAGTTCATCTTTCATAACCAAACTGCTGAAACATTGTTTTCATGTTGTATCTGGTTTGGCCTTTGCCACTGTCTTCAAGCTCGTAGCGAGTGCTGGTGGTTTTATATTGTACATTTTACAAAGATGCTCAAAAGTTTTCATAAACAAAATACTCTGAAATAAAATGGAATTTCAGAGAAAGTACCGGCTTGGGACAGACCTGGGATCTGAGAACAACATTCTAATCTCATATGTTATTCGCTGTCTCTTAGTCACAGAGTTCCAGACTCATGAGGTAATTTTTTATTCTTACATCCTCCTCCTTGTCTCTCTTTTTTCTGTTTGGATAGTGTATTTTCAACTGAAGAATTTTGTCCTTTCAGTTCTTATCTTTGAAGAAAACTGTTGAGCGTGTCCTTCACATGTGCAGGTTAAACCAACAAGGCTTAGGCGGTGCATCTTAGCCTCTTCTGGTTTTTGTGGGTCTTTGGCCAGGAGTTATGTGGACAATTTGCTTGTGACTTGTGTTGATTGACGGCTGAGGCTGGGAATCGGATTATGATCACTGCATTAATTCCTCGTGTGGAAGGATGGCTGTGCTTTTAGTAGCAGTGTTAATAAAATAAAAGCGTTTATTAAAAATCTCCTTCATGCAGAACATAATTGGACACATAAGATTAATTGCCATTCTTTTTTAAGTACTTACTCAGTGCCAGAGGGAGGGAAGCATATAATTATCACCATTTTACAGGTGAAGGAGTAGAAGCTCATGGAGGTTAAGCAGCTCTCACAGCCTTGCTGCTCTTCCATTTGTACAAAGGCACGAGCCTTTGGACCCAAGTGTCAAGGACTCTGGGGCTGGTGCTTTTAGCTACCATAGAAGCTTTCCGTCCAACCATGGGAAGGATGCCTAGGAAAACCACTGGAAAAAAATTCACAGAAAACCTTAACATGGCCAAGAACTCTTATTTAAACGTACACCAGCTACCTGATAAAAGTCTTGGTTTTAATTTATGGCCAACATTATCAGCATGTTTGTTTCCATTTCTAATTATAGTCAACAGCCTTCATTCCAGTGTAAAGGGAGTTGAAGGATCTTGCCCTCTGGATTCTGGCTGTGCTGTAGTGATTTCTTTGCTGCCCTTATTCTGTAGTAGGAGTGCTCAGAGACCCAACCGCTGTTCGTGGATGAGCACCCTCCTATGTTGCCATTCCTTTCTTCTAGTTCTTGGAAGTGAGCTCTGTCCGCACGTGCCCCTCAGCAGGTGGCGTATGTAGTAGCAGCCATTTGTGTAGAAATGTCCATAAGGTGTTGGCCTTACATGTGTGTATAAATGTGAGTTGATGTGTCAGTGGTACATACATATGGGCTATCTAAATTATATGTTGAATTTTTTTCTTTGCAAACAAAGGCGCATGATTTTGCACAATTGAAGTCACAGCATATACGCTGGGGGATTTTTACTCCGCCCTCCCCACCCCGAGTTCCTCTGACTTTCTTCCAATGGCCCACATGGCCTTCCTCGTCACCCCACTAGATGTATTTAAAAATATGTAAGATATAACATGATGCAGCCTTCCATGCTTTTCCATGCTCATGCAATCATTTACAAGATATATTTAGGTATAGTTACATACAGTCTATATACAGGCTTCCCAGGTGGCACTAGTGGTAAAGAACCCTCCTGCCAATGCAGGAGACATAAGAGATGCAGGTTCAGTCCCTGGGTTGGGAAGATCCCCTGTCAGCATGGCAACCCACTCCAGTATTCTTACCTGGAGAACCCCACGGACAGAGGAGCCTGGCGGGCAACAGTTCATGGGGTTACACAGAGTCGGACATAACTGGAGCAACTTAGGTTGCACGCCCAGTAATATACACGTCACATACATATACAGGGTGGATTTTTAGCCTCATATGTGTGAGTGGTGGGATCATGTTACACTTTTTAAAATACCCGTACCTTTCAGCCAGCTAGCCCATTCCTTGTGATTCACTTCACAGAAATAAAAGTACTGATTTGTAAGATTATGTGCAAGAGTGTTTTCTGCAATATTGTTCATAGTAGCGGGAAGAAGGGGTGATCAAGGAAATAAGGATGTATCTGCACCATGGAATTTTTGGCAGTCTTTTTTTTTTTAAGTGAATTTGATTTATGCCAGAAATGTCTCCTCTACCACTCTGTCTGATATGGATGTTACTGTTTCCTTTCCTGACATTTTCGAGGAGTTCCAAGAGGGAGAAGAAATGAGCATATCTGGACAGTTTCCCTTTACAACTGAAAATCTGGCTAAACGGATCTCAAGCCCTGAGTTAGCATCTGTATCTTTTTCTCCTAAAGCTCTTAGATTGTCCTCAACCATTTTGAGTTCTTTCTCCTTACCCCTCTGTATTTTGGAAATTAGGAAATCTCCAGTTTCCAGCATTAAATTCTTCCTTCTCTCTTGGTTGATAAACGCTGCTGGTCTTTTCTACCAGCAGCAGCCCCAGGGACACAGCCTAAAGCATTAACTCGATACATCATCAAGTGTCATTTCACAAGTTGTTCCTAGGATAGCTGGATTTTCTTGGAAATAAGAGACATGTAGGAAAGAAATAGCATTTCTGTATTACCGCAGCTGGGCTTCCCTGGTAGCTCAGTGGTAAAGAATCCGCCTGTCAGTGCAGGAGACGTGGGTTTGTTCTGGGATTGGGAAGGTTCCCTGGAGAAGGAAATGGTAACCCACTCTAGTATTTCCTGCCTGGGAAATCTCACGAACAGAGGAGCCTGGCGGGCTACAGTCCATGGGGTCATAAAAAAGTCAGACATGACTTAGTGACTAAACAACAACAACAACCACAGCCGTGTCTTCCTTTTCTCCCGCTTCCATACAGATTTGAAAAAGGACGCATCTACACATTCATTGGAGAAGTGGTTGTCTCTGTGAATCCCTACAAGCTGTTGAGCATCTATGGGAGAGACACGATCGAGCAGTACAAAGGACGTGAGCTGTACGAGAGACCCCCGCATCTTTTTGCCATCGCCGATGCCGCGTACAAGGCTATGAAGAGGCGATCAAAAGACACTTGCATTGTGATATCAGGTATTTAAGGAGAACCCTGTGCTTTCAAGTCAACATGTATTTAACTTGTTTGGGTACTCAAGGCTCCAGTGATTGACTAGATCTTCTTTGAAGTAATGAAACTTGAATAATTTTATCGGAGAAAAAAATGTAACCAATGTTAAACACCCGGTCACCTCTATCATTTCTAACCATCCGCTAATCTTGGGTCATTTACACTTTATAGATTACCTTTGGAAGGATTGCTGGTCAATTCTGTGGACTGATCTGACTCTGGAAATTCATCTTCCCCTCTCAAACACATAAAACTACTGGATAAAAATGTAACAAAGCTTTTTAAAGGAACAAAATTTATTTTAAATAATCAAAGAATGAAACCAGGAAGATGAAATCCTGAGACACCAAAAAGGAAGGCTGAATTCTAAGTCAGACTGGCAAATAGGAGCTGGTGTCAATGGACAGAGAGAGGCATGGGGGCTGGAAATGGACTCTCAGAGCTGGGGGCTGGAGCTTTAAAGCCTGTGGGGGTGGGATAAACAGGTGACAGACCCTGGGTACCCAAGAACAGGAGGCGAGCTCTCTAGGTAAAGTTGAGCTCTTCAAGGAATCGTGTGTCGTGAGCTGGGGAGAAGAAAATAGCTGCCTGCAGACCCATGATAGCCTCTCCCAAACTGTAGACTTCCTCTTGATGTCCACAACACCTCATATTCACATGAGGGGGTTTCTCCTTTTAAAACTCTTTTGTGGTCTTTATTACCTTTTGGTTATCAATGTAGCTTTCTGATTGCTAAGGAGAACAGTTGTGTTTCTCCTTCACAGATGAGAATATTAAGGGTCAGAGAAGTGAGGCAACTTGTTGGAGCTTGAGAATTAAATCCTAGGACTATAAAACACATTTTGAAGTCAATATGGCCTGATGGTAAAAGGTGGGCAGGAGGGAGGCAGTTTTATAAGTGTGTAAACTGAAAGCAGAAAGCCCTTTTCCCTTGAATACCTTGTTCTTTCCAAAATTCTAGCAGTAGCACCTGTGAACAATAAAACATGTATCCTTTTTTCGGCCACACCACATGGCATATGGGATCTTAGTTCTCTGACTAGGGATCCAACGTGTGCCCCCTGTATCAGGCAGAGTCTTTAACCACTGGACCGGCAGGGAAATCCCCAAAGTATTTTTTGTTTTCTCTGTGTGAGCCAACACACATCGTCACACATGTGTGTGTAATTAAATATATAATTCTATTATGGAATTCTGCCATCCCTGTTATTACATAAGTTGGTTTTCAATTTAACAATGTACAGTGGATATCTTTTCACTGGAATACCTACAGAAGTACTGCATTCTCTAACAGCTGTGTAGGCTGCCATCGAACACTTGAATCAGAGTTTATTTGCCCAGTCCTCTACTAACGGCCATATTATTTTCAGATTTTAGCCATCATGTATAGTATAGTCTGCAGAAATAGTTTTGAAATCTTCAAAGAGTCTCATTTGATTAGATTAGTATTTTTCGTATTTCTAGGGTATGAATTTCTACAAGTGGAGTTTTGGGTCACAAGGAATAAACATTTAAGCATCTGGGTGGATGATTATAAACTTACCCCTCTCCTCTCCACATGTCATGCTTTTTCTGTGACACGACATGTCTGGAGTTTGCTTTTTTTTTTTTTTTTTTCACTAAAATTGCTCTAATTTAAAAAAATTTCAGCCCCATTAAGATTTTTTTTTAAGTCTCTGCTATAGAAAACCAAGTTATATAAATTTCACCATGGCCACTGTTAGCCCCTTTCTTGCTGCTTTTCCACTGGACTTCAGAGTCACTGCCAAGTACTAAGACTTTAAGGAATTAGCCTACCATAGCTCATCCCTTGAAATTTTTACAAAGTAAGGCTTGTTCTGTAATCTGTTATTTTGCTTCTATACTAGTTTTAAATTTTTTACGATGTTCTGTTAGGACCAAATCCATTTCAAGACAGGATGAAATAACTAAAGAAAAGAAAAAAAAGATTCAAATGGCTAACATCAAACCTTGACAGATGGGGACTTTCCTGGTGGTTGGGCTAGTGGCTAAGACTCCATGCTCCCAATGCAGCGGGCTCGGATTCAATCTCTGGTCAGGGAATTAGACCCCACATGCTGTAACTAAGACAAAGCACAGTCAAATAAATAAAAATAAATATTATTTACAAAAAGAAACTTGTCACATGTGTGGATGCCAAGGGGAGAAGAGGAGTGCGATGGACTGGAAGATTGGGATTGACGTATATACACTACTGTGTATACAGTAGGTGACTAGTGAGAACCTTCTCTAGAGCACAAGGGACCCTACTCAGTGCTCTGTGATCACCTGAATGGGAAGGAAATATAAAAAGAGGGGATATATGTAACATGTAGCCAACTCACTTTGCTGTACAGTAGAAACTAACACAACATTATAAACAAATGTACTCCAATTAATATAAAAGAAAAAAAGCTTGAAATGATTCTTGAAACATGTGCTTCCTCTTGGTGTAAGTTGGAAAGTAAAACCTCACCCAATTTTCCCTCCAGGGGAAAGTGGAGCCGGTAAAACGGAAGCCAGTAAGTACATCATGCAGTACATTGCGGCCATCACCAACCCCAGTCAGAGAGCGGAGATTGAAAGGTAAGGGTTATCTAACCTTGGGGGACGTTTTACCCTGAAACTTCATTTTCTGTACTGACTGGACTAGGTTAGGCCTGCTCTCTGGTACTTATTAGGCATTTCAGTTCAGTTGCTTGGTTTATGTTGGACTCTTTGTGACCCCATGGACGGCAGCACACCAGCCTGCATCAACAAATTAGAAATGTATTGATGGTTAAACTACTTTGATTCTCTTCTTGCAGATCTCTGTGCCCTTTTCTATAACCAAATTTGAATTATCTTTCTTTTTAAATTAATTCATTTATTTTTGGAGGCAGCGGGTTTCCATTGCTGTCGGGCTTTCTCGAGTTGTGGCAAGCAGGGGCTTCTCTTGTTGTGGAGCACAGGCTCCGTCGTTGTGGCATACGGGCTTCATTGCTCTGAGGCATGTGGAATCTTCCCAGGGATCAAAGCTGTGTCCCCTCCACTGGCAGACAGATTCTTAATGACTGGACCACCAGGGACGTCCTCTCTGTACTTTTCTTTATATCCTTCTATTTTCATATTCGTTTTTGATAGGAAGTTACTGCTATGGTCATTTTAGTCTGTAGCCGCTGCCCTCCGCGTTCCGTGTCCTCAGCAAAGATATGCTACGAGCGCTCTACTGGGAGCCTGTGTTGTTGAAGCACCCGCAGGTTTCTTGCTCTTTCAACGATACCAGCATCTTTTCTCTGCTGTGTTCTACATTGTCTAGACTGAAAGGGGACTCTGGGAGGCAGATCTGCTCCTCCCTCCCTGTGACCACCAGAACCTTGGTATCAGAAGCTCTGCATTGGATTCATTTTCTAAAAGGGTTTCATACCACATCGTGCTGTGCTCACAAGAATATGAGCGATAACGTGGGTGTACACTGTCTGGGACCCAGCGTTCAGTAGTGTCTGGTACATGGGATTCACTTTGTAAATATGTAAGGAATGAATGGACAGGTGGTGGTGATTGTTTTTTAGAAAGCAGGAAAATATAGCTATAAAGCAACATGACTTGACTTTCTTATGTGGTGTGGACTTTTTTTGAAGAGGGAAAAACGGAACTTTCTAAAGGTGCTACTTTGGGACTTCCCTGGCAGTTCAGTGGTTAAGACTTCACCTTCCCACAGTGGGTGTGGGTTCAATCCCTAGTTGGGGAAGCTAAGATCCCACATGCCTCATGACCACAAAACCAAAACATCAAACAGAGGCAATATTGTAACAAATCCCAGGAAACGTTTTGAAAATGCTCCACATCAAAACAAATCCAGAGTTGCTAGTTTGAGGCTTGGTATTTATGGTTAAACTACTTTGATTCTCTTCTTGCAGATCTCTGTGCCCTTTTCTATAACCAAATTTGAATTATCTTTCTTTTTAAATTAATTCATTTATTTTTGGAGGCAGCGGGTTTCCATTGCTGTCGGGCTTTCTCGAGTTGTGGCAAGCAGGGGCTTCTCTTGTTGTGGAGCACAGGCTCCGTCGTTGTGGCATACGGGCTTCATTGCTCCGAGGCATGTGGAATCTTCCCAGGGATCAAAGCTGTGTCCCCTCCACTGGCAGACAGATTCTTAATGACTGGACCACCAGGGACGTCCTCTCTGTACTTTTCTTTATATCCTTCTATTTTCATATTCGTTTTTGATAGGAAGTTACTGCTATGGTCATTTTAGTCTGTAGCCGCTGCCCTCCGCGTTCCGTGTCCTCAGCAAAGATATGCTACGAGCGCTCTACTGGGAGCCTGTGTTGTTGAAGCACCCGCAGGTTTCTTGCTCTTTCAACGATACCAGCATCTTTTCTCTGCTGTGTTCTACATTGTCTAGACTGAAAGGGGACTCTGGGAGGCAGATCTGCGCTCCTCCCTCCCTGTGACCACCAGAACCTTGGTATCAGAAGCTCTGCATTGGATTCATTTTCTAAAAGGGTTTCATACCACATCGTGCTGTGCTCACAAGAATATGAGCGATAACGTGGGTGTACACTGTCTGGGACCCAGCGTTCAGTAGTGTCTGGTACATGGGATTCACTTTGTAAATATGTAAGGAATGAATGGACAGGTGGTGGTGATTGTTTTTTAGAAAGCAGGAAAATATAGCTATAAAGCAACATGACTTGACTTTCTTATGTGGTGTGGACTTTTTTTGAAGAGGGAAAAACGGAACTTTCTAAAGGTGCTACTTTGGGACTTCCCTGGCAGTTCAGTGGTTAAGACTTCACCTTCCCACAGTGGGTGTGGGTTCAATCCCTAGTTGGGGAAGCTAAGATCCCACATGCCTCATGACCACAAAACCAAAACATCAAACAGAGGCAATATTGTAACAAATCCCAGGAAACGTTTTAAAAATGCTCCACATCAAAACAAATCCAGAGTTGCTAGTTTGAGGCTTGGTATTTATTTACAGAAGAGTCATATACTGTATGTACCTCTCAGTCTTCAGTTTTATGAGTAGAGGGAAAGGGAGCTGTCTTGTTATAAAAGAAGTTAGACTAGACTACCCCACATGGGCTTCCTTTTCATCCTAACTGGTATTGATTACCAGGTCAAAGAGGTATTTTTCTTATTAGTAATACAGTCCCAATTCTGATTCTGATTTGCAGCCTAATGTGACAAGGGCCAGGATATAAATACGTTTCGAGAATTTCCTTAGGAGCTCAGGAGAGCAACTGGCTGAGAACTAAATTTTAATTTGTTTTAATAGTTAAAGTCTCAGCCCATTTGGTACGGTAAAGTAAGACGTGTTTACATTTACTGATCTTTTAAGAGCATATCTTGACAGTTTATAAACACTTTCTTTATTTACCATAGCAAGCGGATCCCCTGCTCTACTTGACAGTCTACTTTGATTGGTAGGGAGTTAAGGTTGCCGGGTCACTTACCAATAGTGATGGAAGGTTATTTCAGCAGTATGCCCACCTGAGAGCAAGTTTGTCAGTGAAATAGGAACAAAGATAAGGCCTAGAATGGAGTTAAAATGTATCCATTGGGATAGACTGCTCTATTGAAAGTTAGCATTCGTCCAATTAAAGAACGACTTAACATCTTTTGTTATTAGCTTTATTTAAAAATTGTACCTGGAAAAAAAAAGAAAAAGAAAAAAAAGAAGACTTAAAGACCTGGCACCAAAGAGAGATTCCATACAGCTTCAGACAAAATGATGAGTTGTTTCTAAACTCATCAGGAGCACACTGATAATATATTAACCAATGCAGTCAATTTTACGAGGCCATACTTGTAAGAAAGTACGTTTAAAAATGGAATCATTGTGCATATCACTCATTCTTTTCAGAACATCTCTTTTAAGATTTTCCTCTATGTAAGTATAATATGTTTGTTTAAAAGAAAAGCTAAAGATGAAAGCGTTGCTCAGAACATGAAAGTTCCCTGAAATTCCACCCTACCTACCCCAGCGCTGTCCCTTCTAGATTTGTAAGCACTTACTAACATGTGTGCACACACACACTCCACACAAATATCATATTATTTTGCAACACATATTATGTTGTACCTTAATTTCTCATTCATGACTATATTCTGGACATCTTTCTCTGTCAGTATGTATTATACTAGAAAACAAAAATGTATCCATCCCCGTTGGCGGACATGTAGGTTATCTTTTTTTTTTTTTTTTTTGATGTTGCAAACAATGCTACAGTCAATCTCTGTGTAGACATATTTCATGTCTTTTAATGAAATCTAGTTTCTTTAAAAGTCCGGTCTTCAAAATGTGTTACAGTGACTGTCATTTTTCTGTGTTTAAGAGTGAAGAACATGTTGCTCAAGTCCAACTGTGTCTTAGAAGCTTTCGGAAATGCCAAAACCAACCGCAATGACAACTCAAGCAGGTTTGGCAAGTACATGGATATCAACTTTGATTTCAAGGGAGACCCTATTGGTGGACACATCAATAACTACTTACTAGAGAAGGTAAAATGTGCTCAGTTGCTGAGGGTCATGTTTGCAAATGGTGAATTTTTGAGCAGTGGGGAGCCCTTGAATTGCTTTTTCTTTTTTTTTTTTTAAAGATTTATTTATTCTTCTTTTTTTTTTTATTGGGGGGGGGGGGGGGGGGGGGGGAGCAGGCGGGCCACTTCTATTGATCTTTCATTTCTCTATTTTCATCCATCTTTGTTCTTTGGCCCGTGCGGGCCTCCCATCGCAGTGGCCTCTGTTGTCGCTGAGCACCGGCTCTGGGCGCATGCGCTCCAGAGCTCCAGCTCAGTAATTGGACACATCGGTCCAGCTGCTCTGCAGCACGTGGGATCTTCCCAGGCCAGGGAGCGAACCGGCACCCCTTGCACTGCAAGGCAGTGGGTGTCCTTACCCACTGGACCACCAGGGAAGCTCTGAATTGCTTTTTCAAATTGAGCTATAATGAATGTACAATATTAGTTTCAGGTTTACAATGCAGTGATTCAGTACTTTAATATATTATAAAATAATTACCACAATAAAACCAATTATCATCCATCACCATGCAGACTTACTACAATATTACTGACTATGTTCTCCGTGTGTCCATCACCTCCCTACATCACCTGTGACATCTGTGTAGCTGGTAGTTTGTACCTGTTAATACCTTTCATCTATTTTGTCCATCCCCCCACCACCCCTATACCATCCCCTCTGGTAACCACCGTTTGTTCTCTATTAATCAGAGTCTACTAATGCTGCATGTGTCTTTAAAACCTGATTATATTTATAGAAGTTCTTTTATTGCTCCAAAGTAGCTCTTAATCCTGTTCTCCATCCCTTCCTGGTCCTCAGTTAATATTCTGTGACCAGATACTCTCTTTATGTGCGCTCTTGCTAGAATTTGCAATGTCAAGTTGGGAAACGTTAGAGAATGTGTAAAGATTTAGGGGGGTGTGTGTGTGTGAGGGGGTGGGGATAGTGTATGAACACGTGCCAACTTGGGGGTAAGGTTTAGCAAAAACCCATCACCCATCAGGGATTAATCACTTCTACTCTCTTTACACATCCTCCCATGTTTTTATTTTCATAAGTTTGAAATCTCCTTTTTTTCTAGTTTCTCTTTGTTCTCTGCTTTATAATAACATAGATGTCCTTTGTGGTTTTATAGCCCAGTTGTCAGGCATGCTCCACTTGGTCTGTGAAGGCTTGGAGTATGTTTTTATCTGCCCATGTGAATGATAGGCCCAATTTGTAGAAGATTCCAGTTCAAACTTTACTCTCTGGACTGCTTGAGAGGTTGTGTCCTAACTAATCTTGAGTAGATTCACCTGGTTGTGCAGTTAAGGTTCAACTTCACCAAGTTAAGTTGCCACCTTGAACTGTACTGAGATGAACAGACCTTCTTAGTGTAAGATTTTCCATCTCAGTCATACCGCAGCAGCCTTTATGGCAGCCAAATGCAGTCTAACCTTCATTTTTGTCTGTTAAGCTGAGGTCCGACTGCTCAGGAAATAGTGTTTCATCAGAGTGCGTTGAAAAAGGACAGGAAATGCTAGTTCTTATCAGTCTCATTTTCCAAAATATTTCATGCCTTCACTTTATGTAAATACTCAGTCAAAAGAATCCCCTTACATCTTGAGTCCTTTATTAAGAGCAGTTGTTGTGAAACCATCTAAAGCAGAGGTCGCTGTAGACAGAGCGTGTTCACCTGCCTCCAGTACAAGACATAAGGCAGTGCTCTTGGAAATACCAGCAGACCTTCAGGAAAGGAATGCTGAGATTACTCCTCCCTAACCATTCCTGCCTAATTCCCCACTGCCCATTCCCTCCTCCTGAAAATTGCATCATTAGGCTCCAGGTTTAAAAAAAAAAAATCAATAGCTTCCTTTTCAGAACCTTAAAGGAACTCTGTTTTAAACAATAGAAAGAATTATCAAAAGATTGCACAGAGAACCTCATAGAGTAGACCTAGTTTTAGGTTGGTCCCATCCGTGGAGTCTTTGGGACATTTCAGCACACTGTTGGACAGGAGTCTCCGAGAGAGTGGCTCTCATTTGGCTTTAGGACAACATTCTCAGATTAATGATTTTCATGACTTTCTGTTTTTTTCCCCCTTAGTCTCGAGTTATTGTGCAACAGCCAGGAGAAAGAAGCTTTCATTCTTTCTATCAGGTTAGTAAGCTGTCGTGCAGGTAATCATCCATTTGTTTAGGTGTGCAAGAAAGGAATTTTTATTCTGGGGACTCTCCCTTGCCTTGTGCCTCCCTCACTTTCACTGGCCCATGACAAGTAACACACGTGTGCATACACAGACACCACACCCCAACGGGGTAGCATATACTGAGCATGACTGTTAGAATCATCTGTGTGTGCATGTCCATGACGCCATGGATGGTAGCCCACCACCCCATAGACTATAGCCGGCCAGGCTCCTCTGTCCGTGGGATTTCCCAGGCGAGAATGTCCAAGTGTAAGTTGCAACTTCACCAAGTTAAGTTGCCACCTTGAACTGTACTGAGATGAACAGACCTTCTTAGTGTAAGATTTTCCATCTCAGTCATACCGCAGCAGCCTTTATGGCAGCCAAATGCAGTCTAACCTTCATTTTTGTCTGTTAAGCTGAGGTCCGACTGCTCAGGAAATAGTGTTTCATCAGAGTGCGTTGAAAAAGGACAGGAAATGCTAGTTCTTATCAGTCTCATTTTCCAAAATATTTCATGCCTTCACTTTATGTAAATACTCAGTCAAAAGAATCCCCTTACATCTTGAGTCCTTTATTAAGAGCAGTTGTTGTGAAACCATCTAAAGCAGAGGTCGCTGTAGACAGAGCGTGTTCACCTGCCTCCAGTACAAGACATAAGGCAGTGCTCTTGGAAATACCAGCAGACCTTCAGGAAAGGAATGCTGAGATTACTCCTCCCTAACCATTCCTGCCTAATTCCCCACTGCCCATTCCCTCCTCCTGAAAATTGCATCATTAGGCTCCAGGTTTAAAAAAAAAAAATCAATAGCTTCCTTTTCAGAACCTTAAAGGAACTCTGTTTTAAACAATAGAAAGAATTATCAAAAGATTGCACAGAGAACCTCATAGAGTAGACCTAGTTTTAGGTTGGTCCCATCCGTGGAGTCTTTGGGACATTTCAGCACACTGTTGGACAGGAGTCTCCGAGAGAGTGGCTCTCATTTGGCTTTAGGACAACATTCTCAGATTAATGATTTTCATGACTTTCTGTTTTTTTCCCCCTTAGTCTCGAGTTATTGTGCAACAGCCAGGAGAAAGAAGCTTTCATTCTTTCTATCAGGTTAGTAAGCTGTCGTGCAGGTAATCATCCATTTGTTTAGGTGTGCAAGAAAGGAATTTTTATTCTGGGGACTCTCCCTTGCCTTGTGCCTCCCTCACTTTCACTGGCCCATGACAAGTAACACACGTGTGCATACACAGACACCACACCCCAACGGGGTAGCATATACTGAGCATGACTGTTAGAATCATCTGTGTGTGCATGTCCATGACGCCATGGATGGTAGCCCACCACCCCATAGACTATAGCCGGCCAGGCTCCTCTGTCCGTGGGATTTCCCAGGCGAGAATACTGGAGTGGATTGCCATCTCCTCCTCCAGGGGAGGTGGTCCTGACCCAGGGATGGAACCCAGGTCTCCTGCATTGCAGGCAGATTCTTTACCACCTGAGTCACCAAGGAAGCCCCTAAAGAAAGCCTCACAGACAGAGGTGCCAGTGGTTTAGTCACAAAATCATGTCTGACTCTTGCAACTCCATGGTCAGTAGCCCCCCAGGCTCCTCTGTGCATGGAATTCTCTGCGGCAAGAATACAGGAGTAGGTTGCCATTCCCTTCTCCAGGGGATCTTCCTGACCCAGGGATCGAACCCAGGTCTCCTGTATTGCAGGAGGATTCTTTACTGACTGAGCCACCGGCAAGTGGTTGATCAACCAGACGACGGCCTTAGTTGAGCGTCCTCTGTGTTTCTCTGCAGCATAGCAACAGTTTAATGACCCTAAAAGCTTTTGAAATGGTTCACTCTGAATATGTTAAATGAATTTTATTTTTTAAATTGTTTTTATTTTTTTAAATTTCGGCCTCTTTTATTGGTCCTTCATTTATTTGTTTTCATCCATCCTAATTCTTTGGCCTGTGTGGGCCTCCCATCGCAGTGGCCTCTCTTGTTGCAGACCGCCAGCCCCGCGTCCGTGCTCTCTAGAGCGCTGGCTCGCAGTTGAACACACTGGTCCGGCCGCTCCACAGCACGTGGAATCTTCCCAAGCCAGGGATCGAACCGGCGCCCCTTGCACTGCAAGGCAGTGTCCTTACCCACAGGGCCACCAGGAAAGCCCTAATTTTATTTTTGAGTTGAAACTATTTGTTCCTTCCCAATCCTTTCATTCTTTCTATCAGGTTAGTAAGCTGTCGTGCAGGTAATCATCCATTTGTTTAGGTGTGCAAGAAAGGAATTTTTATTCTGGGGACTCTCCCTTGCCTTGTGCCTCCCTCACTTTCACTGGCCCATGACAAGTAACACACGTGTGCATACACAGACACCACACCCCAACGGGGTAGCATATACTGAGCATGACTGTTAGAATCATCTGTGTGTGCATGTCCATGACGCCATGGATGGTAGCCCACCACCCCATAGACTATAGCCGGCCAGGCTCCTCTGTCCGTGGGATTTCCCAGGCGAGAATACTGGAGTGGATTGCCATCTCCTCCTCCAGGGGAGGTGGTCCTGACCCAGGGATGGAACCCAGGTCTCCTGCATTGCAGGCAGATTCTTTACCACCTGAGTCACCAAGGAAGCCCCTAAAGAAAGCCTCACAGACAGAGGTGCCAGTGGTTTAGTCACAAAATCATGTCTGACTCTTGCAACTCCATGGTCAGTAGCCCCCCAGGCTCCTCTGTGCATGGAATTCTCTACGGCAAGAATACAGGAGTAGGTTGCCATTCCCTTCTCCAGGGGATCTTCCTGACCCAGGGATCGAACCCAGGTCTCCTGTATTGCAGGAGGATTCTTTACTGACTGAGCCACCGGCAAGTGGTTGATCAACCAGACGACGGCCTTAGTTGAGCGTCCTCTGTGTTTCTCTGCAGCATAGCAACAGTTTAATGACCCTAAAAGCTTTTGAAATGGTTCACTCTGAATATGTTAAATGAATTTTATTTTTTAAATTGTTTTTATTTTTTTAAATTTCGGCCTCTTTTATTGGTCCTTCATTTATTTGTTTTCATCCATCCTAATTCTTTGGCCTGTGTGGGCCTCCCATCGCAGTGGCCTCTCTTGTTGCAGAGCGCCAGCTCCGGGCACGTGCCCTCTAGAGCGCTGGCTCGCAGTTGAACACACTGGTCCGGCCGCTCCACAGCACGTGGAATCTTCCCAAGCCAGGGATCGAACCGGCGCCCCTTGCACTGCAAGGCAGTGTCCTTACCCACAGGGCCACCAGGAAAGCCCTAATTTTATTTTTGAGTTGAAACTATTTGTTCCCATTTTGCAGCACTCCAGAGGTGTGAATACAAATTCAGGTTATTTTTGTTTTAAAAAAAGAAATCAATTAAAAGAATCTGATAGTGGTATCTTTTCAGTAAACCAAAGTGTGACGTTTAATATAGAGAATTTCAATGTAGTGCCTTCTAAAATGCATATTCTATAGAGAAAGACAATGTGTATTATATTTGTGTTTTTGTTGATAATTTGCCATGTTTTTAAGAAACTAGTTTTCTGCCAAATAGAAGAGTCTGTTTATTTTGCAAACCCATTCCTGAAACTTCCCTGGTGATGCAGCGGCTAAGACTTCGTGCTTCTGACAGAGGGGACCTGGGTTTAATCCCTGGTCGGGGAACTAGATCCCCCTTGCCACAACTAAGATCTGATGTGGCCAAATAAATAAATATTAAAAGAACATGTAATTTTTTCTGCACTAGGGTGCAAGTTAAAATTTGTCTTTTTCCAACACTAGTTACCCAGTTGTCCTTTCCTGGGATATAGAGTTTGAGGAGGAAAAACTGTCTCCAGTATGATTCAACATATGACTAGCTGCTGACGCCTCTTAGTTTCAAGGCAATACTGACTTTTTCTGAATTCAAAACCCAACTGCGCACTGTCCACATAACAGGGCTGCTAAGCACATGACCGCCACAGAGCACAGGCTTCTGTTTTTACAAATGGCTGCAGTCAAAGCCAGAACCTTTCATGCCAGTTCTGTTGCACAAGGGTTAAGATTTTTGCGTAATTTTCCCCCTGGCTGTCTGACATTCTCCATCACTGATGATGTTGAAACCATTTCCCTTTAAGATAAAAAATAAAAATAAATCTTCAAAAGCCAGAAACAGGAGGAGCTAAGTGAATTAGCCTAGAAAATGAAAAAAAAAATAATAGTAAGGCTAATTTTACCAGTAAGTTTGAAATAGGAAATGGCAACCCAGTCCAGTATTCTTGCCTGAAAAATTCCATGAACTGGAGAGCCTGGTGGGCTACAGTCTGTGGGGGTCGCAAAGAGACAGAGGCGACAGGGTAACTGAGCACCAGTAAGTTAGAATACGGGGGGGGGAGGGGCCAGTGTGTGTGTTCATGTGAAATGAACCACCAGGAAAGCCCTAATTTTATTTTTGAGTTGAAACTATTTGTTCCCATTTTGCAGCACTCCAGAGGTGTGAATACAAATTCAGGTTATTTTTGTTTTAAAAAAAGAAATCAATTAAAAGAATCTGATAGTGGTATCTTTTCAGTAAACCAAAGTGTGACGTTTAATATAGAGAATTTCAATGTAGTGCCTTCTAAAATGCATATTCTATAGAGAAAGACAATGTGTATTATATTTGTGTTTTTGTTGATAATTTGCCATGTTTTTAAGAAACTAGTTTTCTGCCAAATAGAAGAGTCTGTTTATTTTGCAAACCCATTCCTGAAACTTCCCTGGTGATGCAGCGGCTAAGACTTCGTGCTTCTGACAGAGGGGACCTGGGTTTAATCCCTGGTCGGGGAACTAGATCCCCCTTGCCACAACTAAGATCTGATGTGGCCAAATAAATAAATATTAAAAGAACATGTAATTTTTTCTGCACTAGGGTGCAAGTTAAAATTTGTCTTTTTCCAACACTAGTTACCCAGTTGTCCTTTCCTGGGATATAGAGTTTGAGGAGGAAAAACTGTCTCCAGTATGATTCAACATATGACTAGCTGCTGACGCCTCTTAGTTTCAAGGCAATACTGACTTTTTCTGAATTCAAAACCCAACTGCGCACTGTCCACATAACAGGGCTGCTAAGCACATGACCGCCACAGAGCACAGGCTTCTGTTTTTACAAATGGCTGCAGTCAAAGCCAGAACCTTTCATGCCAGTTCTGTTGCACAAGGGTTAAGATTTTTGCGTAATTTTCCCCCTGGCTGTCTGACATTCTCCATCACTGATGATGTTGAAACCATTTCCCTTTAAGATAAAAAATAAAAATAAATCTTCAAAAGCCAGAAACAGGAGGAGCTAAGTGAATTAGCCTAGAAAATGAAAAAAAAAATAATAGTAAGGCTAATTTTACCAGTAAGTTTGAAATAGGAAATGGCAACCCAGTCCAGTATTCTTGCCTGAAAAATTCCATGAACTGGAGAGCCTGGTGGGCTACAGTCTGTGGGGGTCGCAAAGAGTCAGAGGCGACTGGGTAACTGAGCACCAGTAAGTTAGAATACGTGGTGTGTAGGGGCCAGTGTGTGTTTTCATGTGTGAAAGTGAAGTCACTCAGTTGTGTCCGACTCTGCGACCCATGGACGAGCCATGGAATTCTACTGGAGCGAGCAGCCTTTCCCTTCTCCAGGGAATTTCTCAACCCAGGGATTGAACCCAGGTCTCCCACCTGGCAGGTGGATTCTTTACCATCTGAGCCACCAGGGAAGCCCAAGATTAGTGGAGTGGGCAGCCTATCCCTTCTCCTGGGGATTTTTCCCGACCCAGGGATCAAACCGGGGTCTCCCACATTACAGGCGGATTCTTTACCATCTGAGCCACCAGGGAATCCAAAGGTATTTTATATCCTTATATAATTTTAATGTATATTGTTAACTAATTTTTAATTCAATATTTTTCAGCTGCTCCAAGGAGGTTCGGAGCAGATGCTGCACTCCCTGCATCTCCAGAAATCGCTTTCATCCTACAACTACATTCGTGCTGGAGCCCAATTAAAGGTAAGAGTTTCCTCTTTGAGATGATTCAGCTATAGAATCACAGGAAGAAGGGACATTAAATAATTATCTGGCCCAGCCTGCCGCCTCCAGACAAAATGAATGATTCTTTTATTCGGTTCTATTTTTAAAATTCTCGGGGGCAGAGATTTAATATATTATTGGCGCAACAATGTTGCTTAATAACTCATTACTGTATTTTATCACTATCTGACAGGAAAGAAGTTTCTCTCTTGATCTTGTAATTTACAAATTTTTAATCCAATTCTTTTTATTTTAACACTCTAAACATATTGTTACAAGCAGGAAATCCACCACAAAAAAAAGTATCGTATGATTTGCCCAAAGGCAAGTTGATAAAACAAAAGAAATCTGAGGTACACTGCAGTGGTTGAAAATGAATATCAAAGATCACCACTCACTAGTTTTTCAAATCATGATTTTGATGAAATAGTTTTGTGATCCTTGGAGCATTTCTATTCAGCTTTCGATTTTTTTTTTCATTTTTTCCTGCTTCCCTGGTATGTAAACCCTTGCACACACATACACAGATCTTTTTGCCATTTTATTTCTAATCAGCTCTGTGCTATATATATAATTTCTGCTAGCCATTTTGTAGCTCATCCTACTACTATGGTAGTTTGTCAGTGGTAGGGTATGAAACAATCATTATAGTATTAACCAGTTTCATAGGGGAAGGTATATAAACACATGAAATGAGACTGGAGAGGAAATAAACCAGTGTTTTTCTTGTGTACTCTGAATATATAAGATTATAGATATTTGGGTTCTTCTGGTTTTTCCATATTTCATATTTCTTCTGTAATTAAAAATGCATTGCAGGGCTTCCCTGGTAGTCCAGTGGGTAGAGAGTCCACCTTGCAGTGCAAGGGGCACCGGTTCGATCCCTGGCCTGGGAAGATCCCACGTGCCATGAAATGGCTGGACTGGGTGTGTCCATTTACGAGCCAGTGCTCTGGAGTGTTTGTGCCCAGAGTTAGTGCTCTGCAGCGAGAGAGGCCACTGCGATGGAAGGCCTACACAGGCCAAAGAATAAAGATGGATGAAAATAAATAAGTGAAAAACCAATAAAAGAGGCCAAAATTTTTTAAAAAGTTAAAAAAAATGCATTGCATTTGTAGTTGGGGAAGAAAAGAAAAGAATTTATAAAAGGAAAGAGTTTAAGGTGTGGGAGGCATTTCTTTTCAAAAACTTTTTGCTGTTCATCTTAAGCTAATTATACCTATATTACTGGTTTTAGCAGTATTTTTATTATCATGCATATAAATAAATGATATTTAGGCTTTTCCATTGTTTGACATTTAAGTTGCACTAGTTTTTTACTTTTACAGCCATCCAAGAACTGTATGTGTGGCTGGTAATTAATGAAAGCAAACAAAACAACAGAGAGCAACACGCAAGCTTTTTGAGAATAGGTCAAAGGTACTTCAAGATGTATAAAGGATTGCAAAGTCAACACTTAAAAAAAAAACAGTAACTGGAAATAATTATTTTTAATCAAATTGGCTTATTGACCAGGTGACTTTTGGCCAGGCTACACAGAGCCCCTGAAGAAAGCAAATATTAAATGAACATTTAGCCTTTTTTCAAAGCTAAATTTAGCTTAGGTTCCCTTTTCATCACCACTTTCCATTCCTGTCACTCCCCTTCCTTTTTTTCCACCTCATAAAAACCAAGAAGTAATGCATGATCATACTCAAAACCTAAAATAAAGATGAACCAAAAGGAAATTAAAATATACTAAAACTCACCATTTAGAAATAATTATTGATGACAATAGTTTATGCATATGTATTTATATGGAATAATATGATCCCAAATAAACCTTTTATTAAATTATAACATTAATATATTCTCATGTAAACAAAATTAATAGAATGGTTTTAATAACTATGAAGTGTTATACTCTATTTATCATAACCTTACTTAGCTATCCTAAAATATAGGACTCACATCCAGTTACGATACTGTGGAATGCAGGTAAGACCCAATGAAAAGTCTCCAAAAACAGTAAGGAACTTCATCATCTCACATAAAAAGAAGCCCGGTCGGGGCAGTTCCAGAGTCAGTTAATTCACTGCCTTAAATGTTGTCAAGAGCCCTAGGTATTTGTTTCTCCAGCTCACAATTTTGCCATCCTCACTGGATTTGGCTGATCTGCTTAGGTTGATTTTCCTCACGGTCCCAAAATGGCAGCCACAGTTCCAGCAGTCACAGGCAGAAAAAATGTTCCTGGGCACAACTCTTGATAAGCTAGGGAATTCTCATGTCTTATGGACCAGAATGGCTTCTCATGCCCATGTCTGACCAATCACTTGGTAAGGGAAGAAGATCCCGCTATTTTATTTTTTGGCAGTATTTATTTTCATGCATATAAATAAATGATATTTAGGCTTTTCCATTGTTTGACATTTAAGTTGCACTAGTTTTTTACTTTTACAGCCATCCAAGAACTGTATGTGTGGCTGGTAATTAATGAAAGCAAACAAAACAACAGAGAGCAACACGCAAGCTTTTTGAGAATAGGTCAAAGGTACTTCAAGATGTATAAAGGATTGCAAAGTCAACACTTAAAAAAAAAACAGTAACTGGAAATAATTATTTTTAATCAAATTGGCTTATTGACCAGGTGACTTTTGGCCAGGCTACACAGAGCCCTGAAGAAAGCAAATATTAAATGAACATTTAGCCTTTTTTCAAAGCTAAATTTAGCTTAGGTTCCCTTTTCATCACCACTTTCCATTCCTGTCACTCCCCTTCCTTTTTTTCCACCTCATAAAAACCAAGAAGTAATGCATGATCATACTCAAAACCTAAAATAAAGATGAACCAAAAGGAAATTAAAATATACTAAAACTCACCATTTAGAAATAATTATTGATGACAATAGTTTATGCATATGTATTTATATGGAATAATATGATCCCAAATAAACCTTTTATTAAATTATAACATTAATATATTCTCATGTAAACAAAATTAATAGAATGGTTTTAATAACTATGAAGTGTTATACTCTATTTATCATAACCTTACTTAGCTATCCTAAAATATAGGACTCACATCCAGTTACGATACTGTGGAATGCAGGTAAGACCCAATGAAAAGTCTCCAAAAACAGTAAGGAACTTCATCATCTCACATAAAAAGAAGCCCGGTCGGGGCAGTTCCAGAGTCAGTTAATTCACTGCCTTAAATGTTGTCAAGAGCCCTAGGTATTTGTTTCTCCAGCTCACAATTTTGCCATCCTCACTGGATTTGGCTGATCTGCTTAGGTTGATTTTCCTCACGGTCCCAAAATGGCAGCCACAGTTCCAGCAGTCACAGGCAGAAAAAATGTTCCTGGGCACAACTCTTGATAAGCTAGGGAATTCTCATGTCTTATGGACCAGAATGGCTTCTCATGCCCATGTCTGACCAATCACTTGGTAAGGGGAAGAAGATCCCTGTGATTAGTTTAGACCCAAGAAGATTTATCTCCTGAGGCTGGAGGAAACCAGTCCTGAAGAACACATGTACTTGCAGAGGGGTAAACAAATCACTGCCATTAGCAGGAAAGAAGTAGAGCTGTAAAGTATCCCTTAGGTAAGCAGCTGACAGTTCCCCTCAGCAGGACATGTAGACTTTGTGTCTGATTTCTTTGCAATTTCAACACTGGTCCAGTGTCTGACAATAGTAATAATCTGATACTTGAGTGCTTTGTATGTGCTAGGAACTGTTGCTGTTGTTCAGTCACCAAATCCTGCCCGACTCTCTGTGACCCTCCATGGACTACAGCACTCCAGGCTTCCCTGACCTTCACTGTGTCCTAGAGGTTTTCAGGTTCATATCCATTGAGTCAGTGATGCTGTCTGTCTCTCTCATCCTCTGCTGCCCTCTTCTCCTTTTGCCCTCAGTCTTTCCCAGCATCAGGGTCTTGGGAAAGAGTGAAGGCAAGGCCCATATACAAAGGGAGGTGCTTTGTGTAAATTGGCATTTCATAAGAAACGTATTATTATACCCATTGTAACCATGAGGAAATGGAGACTCTACAAAGTTAAGACTCTTACTCAGAAAACTGGAAAGAGGAAGAGGTTGCCTGATTGTGTCCTAGAATTAAAGGAACATGTGCTCATCAGACAGAAGGGACCCCTCTCTCTGCTCTTCCTCAGCTAGTGAGCATCAGGCCAGACATGTGTCCCAGCCAGGGCAGAAACTCACCGAGAAAAGATCAGGCTCTCCACAGCTGCTGCTTTGGAAAAGTACCTAACATAGGCAGTTTCCATAGCTTCACTGTGAATTTTATTGACACACTTGTATTTCCAACAAGAGGGTTACAGATCTTTAAGGCAGGCAGCTCATCTTTGAACCCCTGTCTTGGTCTAACTGGACTGCTACAACAAAAATACCATACATTGGGTAGCTCACACACAACAGAGGTTGATGTTTCATAATTCTGGAGGGTGGGAAGTCCAAGATCAAGGCACCTGCAGAGTCAATTACCACTCTGTTGTGCGAAGGTGGTGCCTTCTTGCCATGTTCTCACAGGACAGAAGAACCAGGAACCTGTCAACTTAAAAGATGCCCAACATGAGAGTTGTGAGTTAAGTTTTACTGGGTGCAAAATGAAGACTCTAGCCCAGGAAATAGCACCCCAGCTCTGAGAAACAGCTCCAGAGAGGTCGTGGGGACAATGTATGTGATTTTGGTGAAGGGAGAGGTTCATGCAATCAGGCACTTATCTTAAATTAGGTTTCCTGCTAGTCATGAGGAGCTGATGTCACCATGAAGAGGTGTAGTGCTTCTCTTAGATATGAGGAGATGCAAGGATTGGGACATGAAATCAGTTTCTGAAAAATATCTACCTATCTAAAACCTGTTCCACCAGTTTCCCTGGATTACAAAGAGCCTCATGTCTGTTCTTCACCCTAAATGCTCTTCAGGACATGTCAAAGGTCAATCGCTGCAGGGTTCAGTCCCCACAGAGGCAGACAGCAAAGGCCCTTGGCAAGCACCAGGTTGTCATTGACAGGTCTCTGAGGTGTCTTTCATAAGACACCCATCTCATCATGAGGGCTTCACCCCCAGACCTAATCACCTCCCAGAGGCCCCACCTCCTAACACCATCACCTTGAAGGTTAGAATTTCAACTATAAACTTGGGCGTGAGGTACTGAAGGTGCTCAGATAGAAGCCTGTGTGTGAGCTAAATCCCTTCAGTTGTGTCCAGCTCTTTGCAACCCCATGGACTGCAGCCCACCAGGCTCCTCTGTCCATGGGATTCTCCAGGCAGGAATACTGGAGTGGGTCACCATGCCCTCCTCCAGGGGATCTTCGGAACCTAGGAATCAAACCCCTGTCTCTTATGTCTCCTGCATTGGCAGGCGAGTTCTTTACCCCTAGCGCCCCCTGCAAACTTGGGGGAGAGACACACACATTTGCTCTCCAGGAACCCTCCTGCATAGTGAGAAGCTCTGATAGACTGAATGTTTAGTGAACGTTTGAAACAGCAAGGTCATAGTCCCAGGCCATTTCCTAGCTCTCCAAAGGATCGAGGCAGGCCCCTGGGCTTTGAGGGGCGTGTCCTTCTTCACCTATGAAGTAGGAAGCCCGACCGCGCCAGCGTGGGAGTGTTGTTCCTAACCTGGACAAGACTAATTGTGGAACCAAAAGCCACAGACGACAATAGCTCGGCGTGTGTCTTGGAGGCTCCGTCAGTCAGAGTTTCCATTTGTGGTCTCATGTCTCATGCCACTTCCTCCACTCGTCCCAGAGCCGCTCTGAGCCAACTCAGGCCTGGTTCCTTCACTGAAGCTTCCAAAAACATGCCCGGGGCTTATGGAAGATGGCAGCTCTCGCACACACGTGGGCATCGTGGATGCTGTGTTATATTTCTACTCCTGAAATCACTTTACTTCCTCTGGTTACTCTGCATCCCTTCAGTGACTTCATCCAAAGGCATCAAGACCTTGGCTGCCCTTGAATTTAGTCTAACGGTTTGGGATGTTCATGTTCATATGAAATGTCAATGACCTCAGTTTCCTGTTTTCATTCCCAGTCGTCTATCAATGATGCTGCAGAATTCAAAGTTGTAGCTGACGCCATGAAAGTAATTGGCTTCAAACCCGAGGAGGTTCAAACAGTGTATAAAATCTTGGCCGCTATTCTTCACTTGGTGAGTGAGGACGCCTCTCCAAATGTATCACCTCTCTCTGGAGCTTAGGATGTGCTTTAAGAAGGTTTGGGGTTTTGTCAAAGTAATTCATGTTGAGAAAATTTCTGTGACATGTTGAAGAAATTACGATGTCTCTCGTTTTCTCCATCATTTTATAACAGTGTGAGAGATTTTCCAAGCCACTGTGAAACTGGCTTTTGTTTACTGCCTTCCTGGTATGTTAAGACTTTGAACTGGTCGTTCTCAAAGGTATAAGAATTCCCCAGTGATGTGACCACCAATGGAATAAGCTAAAATCTTCTGAACAGAATAGATTTCTAATGGCTTTTGAACCAAAATCATAGATTTCTAGAACTGGAATTTTATTGTCTCATTTACAGGTTGGAAATGACTGGCTTAAAAGAACGGCTAGCTCATCGCAGCCGGCATCACAGACCAACTGAGCGCATTTAGGCTCAAGTTACTTTCCACAGGTCACACTAAGCGTAGAAGTAAGGAACTGTCAGAGGGAGTCCATTCATTACTGTGTATATGATGAAATGTTGAAAACACAGTGAATATGTAACCTGCTAGTAAATGTGTGACAACATGAATACAGATCTGGACTAAAAAGGACTTTTCACTCTCCTGGGGAGAGATTTAACTCTTAGTGAATCAGAAATGTGCAGGACCTGGGACTTCCTGGTGGTCCAGTGGTTAAGAATCCGCCTGCCAATGCAGAGGACATGGGTTCGATCCTTAGTCCCGAAAGCTCTGAGATGCTGCAGAGCCCCTAAGCCTGTGCACCACAACTACCGAGGTCACGCTCTAGAGCCTGTGCTCCACAGAGATGCCAGTGCAGCGAGAAGCCTGCACCCTGCAACAAAGACTAGCCCCCGCTCACCGCCACTAGAGAAGACCCACAGGCAGCAACGAAGACCTAACACAGCCCCCCAAAACAGATGGAAATGTTCAGGATCTATATGAAAAATATTATATAACATTATATAAAGAGTCTCATAAATAAATGTTCCTGATTAGGGAAACTTTAACATTCTAAATTGTCTCATTCCTTAAAGTAGTCTATAAAAACAGTGTGACAATAATGCTTCAGTATGGAAAGAAGAATTCTGTTTTTTTTTCCAGTTGACCTAATTCTAGAATTTACCTAGATCAGCATGTAATAAAATCGAATAAAATGTGTTAAAGAAGAATAGTAGGGGGATGGAGCTAGGGAGACGAGGAGGCCTCACTAATTCCCCCAGGGTCAAGATGGTCATAAAAATCACAGTACTTTAAAATCTGCTGGATACATTCTAGCACCGGAGCAGTCAGTAGCTTAGTTCATGTGCTGGATGCTTGGTATATGGCTAATAACTATTTATTCCTTCTTGAATGAACGGAATATAAATAGACTCAAAATCTCAGTGGAAATTGTTGTGCAATAAAGGTTATATTTCAAATCGGGAGGAAAAGCTGAGACTATTCAATGAATGGTGTTGGAGCCATTAACCATCTGAAAAAATAAAGTTAAATTCTTACTGCAGTCCATGTACTGACCTACCTTGTAGGTGGACTCAAAGCTTAAAGGTGAGCAAAACTTATAAAAGGAATAGAAAAATCTATTAAATATGTATAAAAGCTTCAGAGTAGGAATGATCTCAGCATGACAGCAAAGAAAGAGAAACCCTGGAGTAAATGATTCATAGATTTGACGACATAGAAATGTCAGATTTCCACCCATCAAAAACATGCACTGAGAATTGAAAGAGAGTTGTGTGTCTGGAGAAGGACAAAAATGGAGAAAGTACTCGATTTTTGTGTGTTGAGAGATTCGTGTATTTAGGAAGATGGGTGTTACAGGAAAGGTGCCTTCAATTCTCTCAACATGCCAATCTTTTCCTGACACCGTGTTTCCGAGTCTTACTGGCAATGGTGTGTCTCGGTTTTTCTCCTTCGACCCAGGGAAATTTAAAATTTGTCGTGGACGGTGACACCACGCTGATCGAAGACGGCAAGCTTGTGTCGATCATTGCAGAACTGCTGTCCACCAAGACGGACATGGTCGAGAAAGCCCTCCTTTACCGGACGGTGGCGACAGGCCGAGACGTCATCGACAAGCAGCACACAGAGCAGGAAGCCAGCTACGGCAGGGATGCCTTCGCCAAGGTGGGACCCTAACCGGCACCCGGTCGGCCTTGCCTAGTCTATGTTTTCCAAAGAAGAATTCGCTAATTCTAGAATTTACCTAGATCAGCATGTAATAAAATCGAATAAAATGTGTTAAAGAAGAATAGTAGGGGATGGAGCTAGGAGACGAGGAGGCCTCACTAATTCCCCCAGGGTCAAGATGGTCATAAAAATCACAGTACTTTAAAATCTGCTGGATACATTCTAGCACCGGAGCAGTCAGTAGCTTAGTTCATGTGCTGGATGCTTGGTATATGGCTAATAACTATTTATTCCTTCTTGAATGAACGGAATATAAATAGACTCAAAATCTCAGTGGAAATTGTTGTGCAATAAAGGTTATATTTCAAATCGGGAGGAAAAGCTGAGACTATTCAATGAATGGTGTTGGAGCCATTAACCATCTGAAAAAATAAAGTTAAATTCTTACTGCAGTCCATGTACTGACCTACCTTGTAGGTGGACTCAAAGCTTAAAGGTGAGCAAAACTTATAAAAGGAATAGAAAAATCTATTAAATATGTATAAAAGCTTCAGAGTAGGAATGATCTCAGCATGACAGCAAAGAAAGAGAAACCCTGGAGTAAATGATTCATAGATTTGACGACATAGAAATGTCAGATTTCCACCCATCAAAAACATGCACTGAGAATTGAAAGAGAGTTGTGTGTCTGGAGAAGGACAAAAATGGAGAAAGTACTCGATTTTTGTGTGTTGAGAGATTCGTGTATTTAGGAAGATGGGTGTTACAGGAAAGGTGCCTTCAATTCTCTCAACATGCCAATCTTTTCCTGACACCGTGTTTCCGAGTCTTACTGGCAATGGTGTGTCTCGGTTTTTCTCCTTCGACCCAGGGAAATTTAAAATTTGTCGTGGACGGTGACACCACGCTGATCGAAGACGGCAAGCTTGTGTCGATCATTGCAGAACTGCTGTCCACCAAGACGGACATGGTCGAGAAAGCCCTCCTTTACCGGACGGTGGCGACAGGCCGAGACGTCATCGACAAGCAGCACACAGAGCAGGAAGCCAGCTACGGCAGGGATGCCTTCGCCAAGGTGGGACCCTAACCGGCACCCGGTCGGCCTTGCCAGGGTTCCGGTACCAGCGTTTCTAACAAATCCCTAAGTATCTGTTTCTGGTTGTTCGTGGTTAGAAGTAGGGGTGCTGAGTGGTAAAGAATCCACTTGCCAAGCAGGAAAGGAGGGTTCGACCCCTGGGTGGGGAAGAAGGAAATGGCAACCCACTCCAGTATTCTTGCCTGGGAAATCCCATGGACAGAGGAGCCTGAGGGGCTATAGTCCATGGGATTGCAAAGAGGCAGACGTGACTGAGTGATGGAGCAACAACAAGAGGAGGAGACCTACTAAAAGTCACCGAGAAGGAGCAGCCCGTGAAATAAGAGGAAAATTAAGAATGTGTGATGTCACGACTCCTAGAGGGCAGAAGGTTTCAAGACAGGAGTGGGGAGCTGCGTTGGGGGCTGCTGAGTATCTGGGTAAGATATCCATATAGAGGTACAAGAAAGTGTCCTTGGAGAGGGGTCTGGGGTCCTTGGTGAGCCATTTCCGTGGAGTCCTGAGAGAGAATGGAGAGTGGAGTGACTGGGAGAGGAGATGAGGAAGGAACTGATGTGTAGAGTAGTGTGTCAGTGAAGAGAGCGGGTGTCCGGAGGAAGGTGTTAAGGAAAGGCTTTCTGGAGACGTGACCTTGCAGGACATGTGTGTATCAGAATGTGACTGTGTGAGGCTGTGGCACCGCTGCCCGTGTGTGTGTCTTCACGTACTGAATGTGTGTTTGATCCTCAAAGAATTTGAAATGCTCTCCTTTGGGCTTTGATTTTTATTTAACATTCTATATCTACGTTAATATATTTAGAATCCACAGAGCATAGAGCTCATTGGTTCTCTGAGTTTCATAGTTGATGAAATTAAAATAAAGCAACAAAGTGACTTATACAAGGCAGTAATCAAATTATTGGTATTGGTGGGGTACGGAAACACTCCTAAGGAATTTTTTTGGAATCTAGCCCGTATGTGCATGCATGCTCAGTCACTCAGCCATGTCTAGCTCTTTGCAACCCATGGACTGTGGCCTGCTGGGCTCCTCTGTCCATGGAATTCTCCAGACAAGAATTTTGAAGAAGGTTGCCAGAATTCCAGGGGAATGCCAGGGGATCTTCCCAACCCAGGGATTGAGCCCACAACAGGTGGATTCCAACAGGTGGATTCTTTACCTGCTGAGCCAGTGGGGAAAGCCATAGTGCATGTAGTGATCAGTAATGATCTTTTAAAACTTCAAGCGTCATGTAATTGTTTAGCAGATGATCTGCATTTCTCATTTTTCTGCTTAGAGGATTAGCAGCTATGCTAAATGGTAAGGAGGAGGTCAGTAGGAATTTAAAATTTATCACAAATCCAGGGCTTCCCTAGAGGCAAAGTGTATAAGAATCCACCTGCCAATGCAGTAGACATGGGTTCAATCCCTGGTCTAGGAGGATTCCACGTGCCATGGAGCAGTTGGGCCAGTGTGCCATGATTATTGAGCCCGTGCTGTAGAGCCTGGAAGCTGCAACTATGGAGCCCATGTGCCACAACTACTGAAATCCATGTGCCTTAATGCCCATGCACCACAATGAGGTGCAGAAGGGGTAGCGCACCACAATGAGAAGCCCTTGCATCTTAGCAAAGAGTAACCCCCACTCCCTGCAGCTAGAGAAAAGCCCACACAGTGATGAAGAGACAGCACAATAAAATAAATAAATGAATAAAATTTTTAAAAAAATTTTAAATCCAATTTTTTTTTAATTTAAAACAAAAATCCAAAAATTTACGATGTTGTTTTCATCACAGGCCATATATGACCGCCTTTTCTGTTGGATTGTGTCTCGCATCAACGATATTATTGAGGTCAAGAACTCGGACAGTACCGTCCATGGGAAGAACACCGTGATTGGTGTCTTGGATATCTACGGCTTTGAAATCTTTGACAACAACAGGTATACCGGAGAAAACGTGGAAAACTGTATTTTTCTGTTTTTATTTGTTTGAGCCTAATTGATGCCTTTCCTTGCAGCTTTGAGCAATTCTGCATCAATTACTGCAATGAGAAGCTCCAGCAGCTGTTTATTCAGCTGGTCCTGAAGCAAGAACAGGAGGAGTACCAGCGGGAAGGGATCCCCTGGAAGCATGTGAGTGGCTTCCTGATAACCTCATCTCTTAGCAGCCTAGCCATCTGCTGATCTTCTTGGGGACTTGAAACACCTCAATCTTACCTTTCCTTTTGGAGTATATACATACAGTTCGTTTTCACAGTTGACAGTTGGATTTCTCCAGTTCCATCAACTCTCTCGTTGGTACCCAGAAAAGGTTGAGTTGAAATCAATAAATTTATGTTCACTTTATAGCTGATACCCCTCTAGTTTGGGGAGGGGTTCTTTCTAACTTTATTGAGGTACAATTAACATATAGCACTGTATAAGTTTTGAAGGAGGAAATGGCAACCCACTCTAGTATTCTTTTATTTTTTCCACTCTAGTATTCTTGCCTGGAAAATCCCATGGACAGAGGAGCCTGGCAGGCTGCAGGCCAAGGGGTCAATCAGAGTCAGACATGACTTAGTGACTGAGCCTGCGTGCATGTACTGTATAAGTTTAAATTGTACAGCATAATGATTTGACTTACATACATCATGAAATGATTATATAATAAGTTTAGTGAATGTTTATCATCTTACATAGATATAAAAGGAAAAATGTTTTTAATTGAAGTATAGTTGATTTACAATGTTGTATTAATTTCCGCTGTAGAGCAAAGTGATTCAGTTATGCATATATATATATATATATATATGTAATTTTTTAAAATATCTTTTCCTGTTGTGGTTTATCATATGATATTGAGTATAATTGTCTATACTGTTCCATAGGACCACACAGTTTCTTTTTTTTTTTTGTAATTTTTTTTTTTCCTGCAGGCCACTTCTATTGGTCTTTCATTTGTCTATTTTCATCCATCTTTGTTCTTTGGCCCATGTGGGCCTCCCATCGTGGTGGTCTCTCTCATTGCAGAGCACCGGCTCTGGGTGCATGCGCTCCAGAGCTCCGGCTCGGTAGTTGGACACATCGGTCCAACCGCTCCGTGGCACGTGGCATCTTCTCAGGCCAGGGATTGAACCGGCGCCCCTTGCACTGCAAGGCGGTGTCCTTACCCACCAGGGAAGCCCCAGGACCACACAGGTTTTTGATTCACATCTGTCTATTCGAGTTTAGCATCATTTATATGTCATTCAGAGCAGCAGTTTTTTCCTTGAACTGGCTGAAGTTGGCTTCCAAGTAGGGTTTCTTCTCCTTCCTTCCTTTCTAGTTTTACTCATAGTTTTCCTTTTATCTTCCTCTACTCTGTAAGCTAATCGGCCCTTTATTGTTTCTGGTCAATGAAGTTCGTATTCCCTGAAACCCGTACATGAAAACAATGCTCTCCTTTGTATCAACAACAGTTACCCCCTCTCTTCTCATGGCTCTTCGTGAATATTACTAGTTCGATAAGATATAGCCAGTCAGTATGATGGATGGAAGGTACAGCCCCAGAGATCACAGCTAAAAACATGATAGTTAGACCTCCTGCTCATGATCAAAGTGGGACCTCGTAATTTTCTTTGAAATTTGTATTAGTAAACGATTTTGAGAACCGACTTGAAAAATTCAAAAACTTGGGGGTTTTCATAAATTTCTGTGTTCATCCTTTGCCAAATAGTATAGACAATCAAGTCCATATTTCTCTTTTGATATTCAAAGTAAGGAGTAAGAAGCTATTTGAAATGCTGTATTTTTCTTTCTGTCTCTTCTCATTCAGAAAAAGGAGATACTGGTGTGTGTGTATGTGTGTGTGTGTGTATGGATAGATAGATAGAAACAGTATAATAACCAGCTTTCCTGCTTCAAATTGCTTCTTTGCCCTTTACTGTACCATAAAAATTTTTTGTTCAAATATATTAGTATAAATGTTATCTATTTACAAATACTCTTTTATTACTTTCTAGTAGGATTACCTATAATTTTGATTTCAATCAAGTTTTATGCAACTTTTATATTAAGACCAGTATATGAACCTTGCAGACCATAATACACAATTATAGCTGGGGCTTCGGTTTTTATAACAAATGTAATCATAAAACTTGTTATTCAGATGTGGTACAAAGATACTGGTCAAGGGCTTCCCCTGGTGGCGCAGTGGGTAAGGACACCGCCTTGCAGTGCAGGGGGCGCCGGTTCGATCCCTGGCCTGGGAAGATCTCACGTGCCGCGGAGCGCTGGACCGATATGTCCAGTTACCGAGCCGAGCACTGGAGCTCTGGGCGCATGCGCCCAGAGCCGGCGTGATTCGATTCGGCTTTTTAACTGGCTGAAGTTGGCTTCCAAGTAGGGTTTCTTCTCCTTCCTTCCTTTCTAGTTTTACTCATAGTTTTCCTTTTATCTTCCTCTACTCTGTAAGCTAATCGGCCCTTTATTGTTTCTGGTCAATGAAGTTCGTATTCCCTGAAACCCGTACATGAAAACAATGCTCTCCTTTGTATCAACAACAGTTACCCCCTCTCTTCTCATGGCTCTTCGTGAATATTACTAGTTCGATAAGATATAGCCAGTCAGTATGATGGATGGAAGGTACAGCCCCAGAGATCACAGCTAAAAACATGATAGTTAGACCTCCTGCTCATGATCAAAGTGGGACCTCGTAATTTTCTTTGAAATTTGTATTAGTAAACGATTTTGAGAACCGACTTGAAAAATTCAAAAACTTGGGGGTTTTCATAAATTTCTGTGTTCATCCTTTGCCAAATAGTATAGACAATCAAGTCCATATTTCTCTTTTGATATTCAAAGTAAGGAGTAAAAAGCTATTTGAAATGCTGTATTTTTCTTTCTGTCTCTTCTCATTCAGAAAAAGGAGATACTGGTGTGTGTGTATGTGTGTGTGTGTGTATGGATAGATAGATAGAAACAGTATAATAACCAGCTTTCCTGCTTCAAATTGCTTCTTTGCCCTTTACTGTACCATAAAAATTTTTTGTTCAAATATATTAGTATAAATGTTATCTATTTACAAATACTCTTTTATTACTTTCTAGTAGGATTACCTATAATTTTGATTTCAATCAAGTTTTATGCAACTTTTATATTAAGACCAGTATATGAACCTTGCAGACCATAATACACAATTATAGCTGGGGCTTCGGTTTTTATAACAAATGTAATCATAAAACTTGTTATTCAGATGTGGTACAAAGATACTGGTCAAGGGCTTCCCCTGGTGGCGCAGTGGGTAAGGACACCGCCTTGCAGTGCAGGGGGCGCCGGTTCGATCCCTGGCCTGGGAAGATCTCACGTGCCGCGGAGCGGCTGGACCGATATGTCCAGTTACCGAGCCGGAGCACTGGAGCTCTGGAGCGCATGCGCCCAGAGCCGGCGCTCTGCAACGGCAGACGCCACCGCGATGGGAGGCCCATAGGCGCCGAAGAACAAAGATGGATGAAAATAGAGAAATGAAAGACCAATAGAAGTGGCCCGCCCGCTCCCCTCCTTCCCCAACCCGACCCCCACCCAAAATAAATAAATAAATAAATAAATCTTTAAAAAAAAAAAGATACTGGTCAAAAATATCCTTTAACAGTCAGAACATCAAATTCCACAGGCATAGTTGATAAAGGGAAAAGTCAGCAATGGCAGGAGGCTATTACAAACATCTGAAAAAGGATTGCCCTTTGAACAGTTCTTTGTGAAATAGACCAAGAGAAATGTGTCCTAAAGGAAGCAAAAGACTCACTCTAGGGTAACAGTTACGGAAGACAGGCTGGGTCCCCAAATTAGAATCTTTATTCTGGGCAAATATTTCCTTTAAAAACCCCAACCTTATTGACATAGACACACGGGTTGTTGTTGTTCCGTTGCTAACTCGTGCCTGACTCTTCAACCCCACGGACTGCAGCACGCCAGCCTTCTCTATCCTTCACCATCTCCCGGAGCTCGCTCTAACTCATGTCCGCTGATTCGGACCATCTTGTCCTCTGTCGTCCCCTTCTCCTCCTGCCTTCATTCTTTCCCAGCATCGGGATCTTTTCTAATGAGCCGGCTCTTCCCATCAGGTGGCCAAAGTATTGGAGCTTCAGCTTCAACATCAGTCCTTCTCATGAATATTCAGGGCTGATTTTCTTTAGGATTGATTGATTTGATCTCCTTGCCGTCCAGGGGACTCTAAAGAGTCCCTCGTGGTTAGACAATTGGAATTTGGGGAACTGAATTCTTTTGTCCATGGGACAGAAGGCTTAGTCTTTAATTCCATAGTTGCAAAGTCTAGGATTTCAGCTATTAATTAACAAGAGTTCCTACTTTTTGAACATTTTAAAAATATTTTTTCCAAAGATGCAAATGAGTTTTCTCCCTAATGAGAAATGTAATAAGTGCCCACAGTAAACGTAAGTACATAGACCAGGGCTGACCTATCTCTATAGTAACATTTTGGACCAGATAACTGTTGTGAGGGCTTCTCAGGTGGCTCAGAGGTGAAGAATCCACCTACCAATGCAGGAGATACAGGTTCAATCCCTGGGTCAGGAAGGTTCCCTGGATGAAAATAGAGAAATGAAAGACCAATAGAAGTGGCCCGCCTGCTCCCCTCCCTACGCAGCCTGACCCACACCCAAAATAAATAAAAAAATAAAGAAAACATTAAAAAAAAAAAGATACTGGTCAAAAATATCCTTTAACAGTCAGAACATCAAATTCCACAGGCATAGTTGATAAAGGGAAAAGTCAGCAATGGCAGGAGGCTATTACAAACATCTGAAAAAGGATTGCCCTTTGAACAGTTCTTTGTGAAATAGACCAAGAGAAATGTGTCCTAAAGGAAGCAAAAGACTCACTCTAGGGTAACAGTTACGGAAGACAGGCTGGGTCCCCAAATTAGAATCTTTATTCTGGGCAAATATTTCCTTTAAAAACCCCAACCTTATTGACATAGACACACGGGTTGTTGTTGTTCCGTTGCTAACTCGTGCCTGACTCTTCAACCCCACGGACTGCAGCACGCCAGCCTTCTCTATCCTTCACCATCTCCCGGAGCTCGCTCTAACTCATGTCCGCTGATTCGGACCATCTTGTCCTCTGTCGTCCCCTTCTCCTCCTGCCTTCATTCTTTCCCAGCATCGGGATCTTTTCTAATGAGCCGGCTCTTCCCATCAGGTGGCCAAAGTATTGGAGCTTCAGCTTCAACATCAGTCCTTCTCATGAATATTCAGGGCTGATTTTCTTTAGGATTGATTGATTTGATCTCCTTGCCGTCCAGGGGACTCTAAAGAGTCCCTCGTGGTTAGACAATTGGAATTTGGGGAACTGAATTCTTTTGTCCATGGGACAGAAGGCTTAGTCTTTAATTCCATAGTTGCAAAGTCTAGGATTTCAGCTATTAATTAACAAGAGTTCCTACTTTTTGAACATTTTAAAAATATTTTTTCCAAAGATGCAAATGAGTTTTCTCCCTAATGAGAAATGTAATAAGTGCCCACAGTAAACGTAAGTACATAGACCAGGGCTGACCTATCTCTATAGTAACATTTTGGACCAGATAACTGTTGTGAGGGCTTCTCAGGTGGCTCAGAGGTGAAGAATCCACCTACCAATGCAGGAGATACAGGTTCAATCCCTGGGTCAGGAAGGTTCCCTGGAAAAGGAAATGGTAACTCACTCCAGTATGCTTGCCTGGGAAACCCCATTGACAGAGGAGCCTGGCGGGCTACAGCCTATGGGGTTGCATAGAGTCAGACATAACTGAGTGACTCACACTTTCACACTTTCATCAGAATAAACAGGTGTAGAAAAGGATTGTTGCACATACCTTGTGTATATTGGAGTACCTGAAGACCCAAAAGTTGTTTATAACTTCTTTTCAGCTTGTGGAAGCAAATGAAAAGCTTATTCTTAACCCTTTATGGATCCTTATATCTGACAATTAAATTTTTTCTTAAATTTTGGCCTCTTTTATTGGATTTTTATTTATTTATTTTCATCCATCTTTATTCTTTGACCTCTGTGGGCCTCCCATTGCAGTGGCCTCTCATTGCAGAGCACCGGCTCTGGGCGCATGCACTCCAGAGCGCTGGCTTGTAGTTGGGCACACCAGTCCAGCCACTCCGTGGCACGTGGGATCTTCCCAGGCCAGGGATCGAACTGGCACCCCTTGCACTGCAAGGCAGACTCTTTACCCACTGGACCACCAGGGAAGCCCTGATAATTAAAATTTTTATATTGTATCCTGAAAAACTCTGTCAGATTCATATATACTTTTTTTAAAAAAAAAAATTATTTATTGAGGGGGGCGGGTTGCGGAGGGAAAGGGTGGGTGGGCCACTTCTATTGGTCTTTCATTTCTCTATTTTCATCCGTCTTTGTTCTTTCGCTCTTGTGGGCCTCCCATCGCGGTGGTCTCTGTTGTCGCAGAGTACCGGCTCTGGGCGCACGAGCTCCAGAGCTCCGGCTCGGTAGTCGGACATATCAGTCCAGCCACTCCGCAACACGTGGGATCTTCCCAGGCCAGGGATTGAACCGGTGCTCTCTGCACTGCAAGGCGGTGTCCTTACCCACTGGACCACCAGGGAAGCCCCATATATACTTTTTAACTTTGGGGAAACCAGAGGTGATGTTCCTTGGGATTTTAGTCAGCCAGCATTTCATAACTAAAAATGCAAGTTCTGCATAACACCTTCACTTCATCAAGTTAGGTATCAAGTGTGCTTCCTGGTAGTTTGTGGGCAGTTAGTAGAATCTGGGTCTGTGGGTGACAGCGAGCAGATGAAGGAGGTGAGAGTCTGAAGAGTAAGGTTAGGTACAGGACATGAAGGTAGATTAATGCCTCATGAAGGGAGAAATGTTAACTACTTTACAATTTTTGCCTTGAACTATACAGTAAGTCCCCTGCATTCAAATCTTCAAGCTGCAAACTTTCAAAAATGCAGACATGCATGCCAGCTAGTCTATGCCAGCAGTTGTACTGTACTATTGTGCATTTCAAGGTACTGGACTGTGTACAATTAAACATGTTTATCTTTTGCGGGGTTTTTTATGTGTGTATTATTTGTGTAAAAAATATTATAAACCTGTTACAAGCGGGTAACGTATTACGTAGCCGATTGTGTTAGCTGAGTGCCTTGGCTGACTTTGTTACAAACGCTCTGAGAATGGAACTCGTTCATATGGCGGGGATTTCCTGTGCTCCTTTAAGGCAATTTTTTTGGGGTGGCGGGGGTGGCGCAGGTTGGGGAGGGAGTGGGGCGGGCCACTTCTATTGGTTTTTCATTTATCTGTTTTCATCCATCTTTGTTCTTTGGCCCGTGTGGGCCTCCCATCGCAGTGGCCTCTGTTGTCACAGAGCAGACTCGGTAATTGGACACATCGGTCCAGCCGCTCTGCAGCACGCGGGATGTTCCCTGGCCAGGGATCGAACCAGCGCCCCTTGCACTGCAAGGCAATGTCCTTACCCACTGGACCACCAGGGAAGCCCCGTTTAAGGCAGTTTTTTAAAAATCTTGACCAAGTCTTACAGCTTGTGGGATCTCAGTTCCCTGACCAGGGATTGAACCAGGGTCACGGCAGTGAACGTGCCAAACCCTAGCCACTAGACCACCAGGGAACTCCCAAGACAAAATGTTTTATAATTAAAAAGTCAACAAATACATCTTTTAAAAAACCTCGGTTAGAACATATGCTCATTTTAGCATTATACCTCATTAAATGTGATTCACATATCTGACATCGACGTGACTTCAACTCCTGGTCCCCACGAGGCATGGATGTTGCACCTCGTCCTGATTTCCGTTCCCCTTATAAGTGCCCCTTTGCTGTGTCCTCCAGATCGATTACTTCAACAATCAGATCATCGTGGACCTCGTGGAGCAGCAGCACAAGGGGATCATCGCCATCCTGGATGACGCCTGCATGAATGTCGGCAAAGTCACCGACGAGATGTTCCTGGAAGCACTTAACAGCAAACTGGGCAAACACGGTCATTTCTCCAGCCGCAAGGTACTGTGTATAGTGAGAACGTCCTCTCATTTTGATCTGTAAAATTTTCTTCATTGTTTGGCAAAATGAAATGAATGTATATATTGGGTTGAAAGAATGTCATTGCTATACAGTAAGTCCCCTGCATTCAAATCTTCAAGCTGCAAACTTTCAAAATGCAGACATGCATGCCAGCTAGTCTATGCCAGCAGTTGTACTGTACTATTGTGCATTTCAAGGTACTGGACTGTGTACAATTAAACATGTTTATCTTTTGCGGGGTTTTTTATGTGTGTATTATTTGTGTAAAAAATATTATAAACCTGTTACAAGCGGGTAACGTATTACGTAGCCGATTGTGTTAGCTGAGTGCCTTGGCTGACTTTGTTACAAACGCTCTGAGAATGGAACTCGTTCATATGGCGGGGATTTCCTGTGCTCCTTTAAGGCAATTTTTTTGGGGTGGCGGGGGTGGCGCAGGTTGGGGAGGGAGGGGGGCGGGCCACTTCTATTGGTTTTCATTTATCTGTTTTCATCCATCTTTGTTCTTTGGCTCCTGTGGGCCTCCCATCGCAGTGGCCTCTGTTGTCACAGAGCAGACTCGGTAATTGGACACATCGGTCCAGCCGCTCTGCAGCACGCGGGATGTTCCTGGCCAGGGATCGAACCAGCGCCCCTTGCACTGCAAGGCAATGTCCTTACCCACTGGACCACCAGGGAAGCCCCGTTTAAGGCAGTTTTTTAAAAATCTTGACCAAGTCTTACAGCTTGTGGGATCTCAGTTCCCTGACCAGGGATTGAACCAGGGTCACGGCAGTGAACGTGCCAAACCCTAGCCACTAGACCACCAGGGAACTCCCAAGACAAAATGTTTTATAATTAAAAAGTCAACAAATACATCTTTTAAAAAACCTCGGTTAGAACATATGCTCATTTTAGCATTATACCTCATTAAATGTGATTCACATATCTGACATCGACGTGACTTCAACTCCTGGTCCCCACGAGGCATGGATGTTGCACCTCGTCCTGATTTCCGTTCCCCTTATAAGTGCCCCTTTGCTGTGTCCTCCAGATCGATTACTTCAACAATCAGATCATCGTGGACCTCGTGGAGCAGCAGCACAAGGGGATCATCGCCATCCTGGATGACGCCTGCATGAATGTCGGCAAAGTCACCGACGAGATGTTCCTGGAAGCACTTAACAGCAAACTGGGCAAACACGGTCATTTCTCCAGCCGCAAGGTACTGTGTATAGTGAGAACGTCCTCTCATTTTGATCTGTAAAATTTTCTTCATTGTTTGACAAAATGAAATGAATGTATATATTGGGTTGAAAGAATGTCCACACAGGTATGCAGGGCCATAAACATCTCTGAAAGGATTGATTGTTGTGGATAAATTCTGCCTCTCTGGTTTACTAGGATAAGGCGATGGATAAAACTCATGATTTCCAGCAGAGGGCGCCCTAGACTATCCAATTGGCTAGAGATAGGGAAAAAAAAGAACATGATTCTTCGGAAAGCATGATGTCATTTATAACCAATAGGTACAGAGTCCTTGTTCATGTGCTGGATTTTTGCTCCTACATCCGATAATTCTGGCACCGAAAATAGCTTTTGTCCTTGACTTTCTACTGTAATCCTCAGTTATAAAAATATAGTATGTATGTTCTGCTGTAGTTCTTCAGACTCTTGTGACTTTCTTGAAAACAGAGAAATTCTAGCTGAAATTCTCGTGTTACAAGGAAACTCATTCCTTAAATGAATGGGTATCCTTTTTAACTCCCTGTTTTGCACATTCTAAAAATGTTACAAACAGATCACACTTCCATAATAACGATTGGCGGTTGTAGTTATCAGAGCATTGTGCCGCCTCTTGCGTATGGTGTGTTTGCGAGAGATAGACTATCATCCCCAGGAGCTCCCTACACATGCAGGCTTGTCTGGCAACCATAAAGCTGAAGGAAAAACAGCCCCCATGCTTCTCCTCTTCTGTAAAGAAGGGGGCAAACGTTTCTGCTCCTCCATAATCCCATGTAAATCAATGACGCACTGCCAATTTTGGCATGAGTAAATTTATATTCTAACTTTGTTCCTCTTGACATTATGTAATCAGAACAGTAAGATTCCACAGTTAACTTGAAAAAGCACAAATCCTCAAGAAATAGGCTACTAGCTGATACTTATTTCAGACCAGTTTATTTCTAAAATATTCCCCTTGTCTATTTCTGAGGACTAACTGGTAGCCTGGGGCCTCAGACGGTAAAGAATCCACCTGCGATGCGGGAGACCTGGGTTCGATCCCTGGGGTGGGACAAACCCCTGGAGAAGGGAAAGGCTACCCACTCCAGTATTCTTGCCTGGAGAATTCCACGGCATGTCCACGGGTCGCAAAGAGTTGGACACAACTGAGTGGCTTGATTTTCACTTTCAACTTGTAGCCTGCTATTAAGTTGGCTTTCAGATACTACGGTCCGATCTTTGTTTGGTTGTTTGAATCTTTACTTTTGACTGCACTGCATGGCATGTGGAATCTTAGTTTCCCAACCAGGGATCGAACCTGCACCCTCGACACTGGAAGCACAAAGTCTTAACCTGTGGACCACCAGGGAAGTCCTGCAGGCTGATCTGTGCTTCTTGTTTTCCAGGTAGGGACAGAACAGCGAGCAAAGTTAGAAGCCACATAAATAATTTAGAGTGATGCTTTTAAAGATGGCCTGAGGACAGGAGCAGACGCCCCATCTCTGAGGGGTTGGGTAAAAACGTCCTTTATAGTCACAATTCAGGTTTTGGAGACTCGCCTTGTATTATGCCTACCAGATGGTAGACAATCCTCGTTTATCAAATTGAATGGGTCACGATCATAGCAAGTAATTCTTATGAAATACTGAATTCTAAACTAAAACAGGAAAATCTCCATTTGATTTAGATAAATAGCACTGATTCTCACCTGAGAAATCACTTCATCTTGTTATGTTTCACCTTGGCCATTTATACACCTGCATTTACCAAACAAATATTTTGAAATATAATTTCATATTTAAAACTGTAGAAACTGCACCTGCGGTACTTTTAAGCAGTTGCTACTGACTTGATAGGCTAAACAGCAATTTATCTGTGAAGAGAGAAATTTTCTTTTCTTCTTTATTTCTCTTTTTCAAGTGGTAGCCCAGGTTTTCCCACCTCTCACGCCAGGTGGCTTCTTTGTCCCTCAGCGTTGCCATCTCCTGGACACATCTTGAGTTGGAAATTTTCTGTATGTTCTTTTCTGGGATTTTTGCCTAATGAAGGAAAGAAATGAAATAACCAAGCTGTCAGGATATTTTCATCACTATGAATCTTTCTGTTAAATAAATGCTTTTATCCTGTATGTCACAGCAGGTATTATCATTTGTTACTGGTTACTAATGATTAGCTTTATTGGTGGGTTAAAGAAGAGGATTTTGGCTTGTGTTTATTTAAGGGCTAAATTGTTTCCCATGCATCAGAGTTGCTATGGCAGGCAGATGATTCAATAAACTATAAAATTACTGTTAAAAGTATTGTTAGCATGTAAACTTGAATGATAAATGTATTTTATTTTTTTTATGAAGAAAAGTCTAACAAGTTCTGTGTTTAGATTAATTAAGACTTTGCAGTATCTAAATGTAAGAATATTCCATTGGTATAGATGTCTCTTGAGTCCTTCCGTTGGAGGTTTTGGAAATAGAAGGGTTTTGTAAAAGTGGTTGATAAGAGAGAGGAAGGAAAGAGGAATTAAGTATTTCGGAGACCCCTCTGAATGTTGGATGGTTGGTTCCCCTGGTTGGTTTAACCTCTAGGACAACTCTTTAAAATAAGTGATAGCAGACGCCCCATCTCTGAGGGGTTGGGTAAAACGTCATAGCAATAGGGAGACTCGCTTGTATTATGCCTACCAGATGGTAGACAATCCTCGTTTATCAAATTGAATGGGTCACGATCATAGCAAGTAATTCTTATGAAATACTGAATTCTAAACTAAAACAGGAAAATCTCCATTTGATTTAGATAAATAGCACTGATTCTCACCTGAGAAATCACTTCATCTTGTTATGTTTCACCTTGGCCATTTATACACCTGCATTTACCAAACAAATATTTTGAAATATAATTTCATATTTAAAACTGTAGAAACTGCACCTGCGGTACTTTTAAGCAGTTGCTACTGACTTGATAGGCTAAACAGCAATTTATCTGTGAAGAGAGAAATTTTCTTTTCTTCTTTATTTCTCTTTTTCAAGTGGTAGCCCAGGTTTTCCCACCTCTCACGCCAGGTGGCTTCTTTGTCCCTCAGCGTTGCCATCTCCTGGACACATCTTGAGTTGGAAATTTTCTGTATGTTCTTTTCTGGGATTTTTGCCTAATGAAGGAAAGAAATGAAATAACCAAGCTGTCAGGATATTTTCATCACTATGAATCTTTCTGTTAAATAAATGCTTTTATCCTGTATGTCACAGCAGGTATTATCATTTGTTACTGGTTACTAATGATTAGCTTTATTGGTGGGTTAAAGAAGAGGATTTTGGCTTGTGTTTATTTAAGGGCTAAATTGTTTCCCATGCATCAGAGTTGCTATGGCAGGCAGATGATTCAATAAACTATAAAATTACTGTTAAAAGTATTGTTAGCATGTAAACTTGAATGATAAATGTATTTTATTTTTTTTATGAAGAAAAGTCTAACAAGTTCTGTGTTTAGATTAATTAAGACTTTGCAGTATCTAAATGTAAGAATATTCCATTGGTATAGATGTCTCTTGAGTCCTTCCCGTTGGAGGTTTTGGAAATAGAAGGGTTTTGTAAAAGTGGTTGATAAGAGAGAGGGAAGGAAAGAGGAATTAAGTATTTCGGAGACCCCTCTGAATGTTGGATGCTTTGTTCTCCATGGTTGGTTTAACCTCTAGGACAACTCTTTAAAATAAGTGATTACTGAAGGAAACAGAGCAGGTAAATGGTAGAGCCAAGATTGGAACCTCAAACGTCTGACTCTTAACTGCCTGTAATTTTTCACTTGTTGAATTAATAGACTGAGTACTCCCTTAACAATCTACCTCCACAGAGAACTCACCATCCTGTTTGGGGTTGTTTGTTATCTAACATGACAATCCAAGGGGTATTTGTAGGTAACTGTAATCAATGCTTATGGATTCTTTTTTAAGTTTTCTTTTTTTAAATGTGGACCATTTTTAAAGTCAGTATATGGCTTCTGCTTTACGTTTTGGGGTCTTTTGGCCACGAGGCATGTAGAATCTTAGCTCCCCAACCTGGAATCAAGACCACCGCTCCTGCACTGGAACGTGTCGTCTTAACCACTGGACCACCGGGGACATCCCAATGCTTGTGCATTCTTAGATGTCCGCTTTTGAACCTAAAGTATATCAAGTGGTCCTTTCCAGGGAAGTCAAAGAATCTAGGTGCTTCTGTAATAAGAAAATTGCAGAAAGTTAGAGAGATACAGGGTTATCCAAAAGCTGCCTTCTCATAGAGGTCCTCTTCAGTGAGAAACAGCTGCAGAAGGTTGATCTTCTGTGAAATGATACCTGGAGTCCCAGCTTAGCAGAAGACAGATGAGCCAGGCCCTTGTGTACATAGCAAAGGACAGACATTGCTTTTGGTCCCAAGAATTCTTCCCAGAGCTACCAATTATCAGCTACAGGACCTTGGGCCAGTTACCTAACCACGTTGAGCCTAAATTTCCCTGTATGTAAGGGAGAGCTCATACTACTTAGTTTAAATATCAGCTGTGAGTCTTGAATGAGATATCCATGCCTAGAAGATCCCAAATTCTCAAAATGGTCTTTAAGTGGGCATGCAGGAGAAAGAGGCTTTATCAGTCAAGATGGGTTTAGGCTGTGTTAAGATATCAGCCGAGATTTATATCATAGACAACAGAAGTCTATTTCTCTCCCGGGGTCCCAGACTTCTCCCATCTTCTGGCTCTTCCACTACCTTGGGATATCTTCTGCATCCACCTAGTGGGAGATGAAAAGAAAGTACAGAGGTAAATCGTCCACTTCTCACCAGCTCTTACTGTGAAGAGCCTCACCCCCTTGCCCTCATCTTCCCTTGGCGAGAGCTTGGTCACTCGGCCATTGCCATTCACCAGGGTGGCCAGGAAATGCAGTGTGGCTCATGGATTTCTGGGCAAAGTTCTCAGTCTTTACCGTATTTGTCACATTACATCAAGCCCCGCACTGTGACTTCTTGACGATATCATGATGATATCATGATTTGTGGCATGATTATCTTCTCCTATGAAGTTGGAATAGATTTTTTGGAAAATGAAAATGTTTCAAGATCATCTCCTTCTCATTTTTTTAGCTCTGTGCCTCGGACAAAATCCTGGAGTTTGATCGAGACTTTCGAATTCGACATTACGCGGGGGACGTGGTGTGAGTATCTCACTCCAGGCCCGACATGGTGGTCTGTATGCAGCCTTGCTGCAGAAAATACAGCCAAGGAAAACAGACATGGTTTTCCTATTCATTTGCATGCTCCAGCCATTCCTGATGCCAATGTATTTTAATTTATTTACTTAAAACATTGGGGTAGCTTCATTCATCCCTTGCTTTTCAAACATTTATTAAAGACACATCATGTGTGGCCATACACAGTTCCTGGCATAGTTGGTGTTCAGTTAGCATCGACTGGTGGTTAAATAAACCATGGAAATATGTTAAGAATCGGGACAGGAGGGTGAGTAACATGGACTGTGCCCTGAAGAAGCTCACAGTTGAGTGGAGGATACAGGCAGATACATGATGTCATTATAATGAAGAACAAAAAGGCTTACATTGGAGACACACAAGGCATGATGGGAACGCTGTTGTTTGCTGTTGCTGTTTAGTCACTCAGGCATGCCCAGCGCTTTACCAGTCCATGGACTGCGGCCCGCCAGGCTCCTCTGTCCATCGGATTTCCCAGGCAAGGATACTGGAGTGGGTTGCTATTTCCTTCTCCAGGGACTCTGCCTGACCCAGGGATGGAACTCACATCTCCTGCATTGGCAGGTGGGTTCTTTACCGCTGAGCCACCAGGGAAACCTTATGGGAACACTGAGGAGGAATAGAATTCCCAACATAAAATTCCCAGAGTGAGGAATGTGGCCAAGCCTTGAAGGAAGTAACATCCCAGATGGGTCTAAGAAAGTCAAAGAGGCTTCATCAGAAGAGAGAATTAGGAAGCGAAGAAGGAGACAAGACGCCATTCCAAGCAGAGAGAGGGCAGGCGTGTGGGCCCAGAAGCGAGAGTGACCACTGTGCGTGAAGACCTGCCAGTAGCTGGGTAACTATAGGAGAAAAAACCAGTTTTAGCATATGAGTTTTCAAGTGTTATTGGAAAAAGTAAAAGTCTCACAAGAGCCGTTTTCTGGCTACAATACAGTAAAAGTAAAAATCGGTAAGAAAATAAAACTAAAAATATAACTACCTTAGTCTTTAAAGTTTCCCAGGGTTTCAGAAACAAATGACCACAAATTGGTGGCTTAAAACAACAGAAGTATATTCTTTCACAGTTCTTCCCAACCCAGGGATTGAACCCATGTCTCCCACGTTGCAGGCAGATTCCTTACTGTCTGAGCCACCAGGGAAGCCCTATTCTGGAGGCCAGGAGTTCTACATCTAGGTGCTAGCAGGGCCACACTCTGGAGGTTTTAGAGGAATGTTGTTTCTTTCTTTCTCCAGCTTCTGGAGGCTGCCAGCTTCCCTTGGCTTGTGGCTGCGACACTCTAGTCTCTGCTTCCGTGTTCACATTGCCACCTCCTCTTTGGAGTCTCTGCGTTAAATACCCCTCTGCCTCTATCTTAAAACTATACCTGTGAGTGCATTTAAGGTCCACCTGAATAACAGGGGATAAATTTCTCCTACCAATGCAATCGTATGTTTAAGTATAGAATGTAACATTCACAGGTTCCAGGGAATTTGACATGGTTATCTTTCAAGAGAGGCATTTTTCAGTTTACTCTACTTGGCATGCTTTGTCCACCCTGCTCTGCTTATTATCTGGTCCTTGTTTAAAGTCCCCTTTTTTCCTTTGTCCTTTTTTTTTATGTTGGGAATTCTATTCACATAACCCATTACAGGCAGAGATTAAGCAACAAAAAATGGAACTAATCATCTCTATAAGTGCCAAAAAAGACATTTGAAGAAATGTTCATAGCTGTTCCTGATTTAAATTAAACCTCTAGAATCACAGAATACTATGACTCAAGATGATCACCCCATCTGTCAAGCTAGCCGTGAGTGCCGGGATGGCACTGCTCTCCACTTTTTCTGGTGCCATCTCCAGATTCCAGAATACTCAAGAGAAAAGGTTGATCCAGGAGCCTCCGGAGATCCGCCTCTAACCCCCAAGCCTCACTCACAGGGCTCTTTCATACCACTCGGATCGGCCTCACTGCAGAGTTGGACAGAGAGGCCTTAGAGGCCGTGCGGGGCAGCCGCTGGTTTACAGATGGAGACATGTATGCAGAGTGGGTAGCGTTCTTACCCAGGGTCCCGCAGCAAGTTTATGGAACAGCTGAAACAATCGCTAGGGGTCCAGTCTCCCAGTCCAGAAAGCTGGCCAGCCCCGTGGAGGAACATTTGATGCCTGTGGCTTCTCTTCTCGCTCTCCTTAAGCCTTTCAACCCCTTTCTAGATTTTTACTGGGTATCTTTTGTGTGCCCAATACTTTATGAAGTATGGTCCCTGCCCACAAGGAGTGTTCCGTGTGAGATGCATACGTATGTGGTTTTGTGTGTGTGTGGTTATGAACATAGTATGTATACATATATACACATACACACATTTGTATGCACACATTGATATTGTGAAAGATGGTTGAAAGTATTGCCATATTAGTAATAACCTGTGTTTTCAGAATATGCAAATACTTTTAACTGTGTGTGATAAACCCAGATAGGCAGATGCTGATCGTTAGGTGCTAGAAATAATTTTTCTCGGAAAAAGTAGGAAGGATACTAAAAATATTCAGGAGATAGCAGCTCGGCCCATTTGGACTCTGTCCTTTTGGTGGCATAGAGACATAGAAATACCTAGAAAAGAAGATTGAGATAAAAACACGAAGAGTCTGAAAGGTCAAATCAATACAGCCTTTGAATTTATGGATCTGATGGTATATTAAGAGTCAGGTGACTTTAAGGGTTCAGTCAAAAGTGACTTGAAGGTCAAAAGTGACTTGAAGTGACCAAGGTTAGAGGAGGCAAGGAAATGATCTTGGACCTGGTGACCTAAACCTATGCCCGTGGGCAGCACAGAGCTTTCTGGCAGAATGAAACGTGAGACTGGAACACGTTGAGATGAGTGTGGAGCCAGGGTTAGAGATCAGAGACTTGTCTACAGCAGGGATCCTCAGGGCTTCTCTGGTGGCTCAGCTGGTAAGGAACCTGTCTGCAGTGCCGGAGACCTGGGATCCATTCCTGGGTCAGGGGGTAGGGCATGGCACCCCACTCCAGCGTACTTGCCTGGAGAATCCCATGGACAGGGGAGCCTGCATTCTGTGGGGTCACAGAGTCAGACATGACTGAGGACCTAAGCACACAGGGGTCCCCCACCTCCGGGATCTAAGACCCAATGATCTGAGGTGGAACTGATATAATAATAATAGAAATAAAGTGCAGCATAAAAGTAATATGCTTGAATCATCCCCATACCATCTCCCTGACTGCAGTCCGTGGAAAAATTGTCTTCCACAAAACCATTCCCTGGTACTGAAAAGGCTGGGGACTGCTGGTCTGCAGGGATGTGATTTTCCAGGAAGAAGATTCAATCAGGCAAGACAGGAGAGCTGTAAGGAGCAGCCATCTCTAGAGTTACACTTTCCCCAGCCTCCTCTTAGCCTGTGTTGATTACACAGACTCCCCCTTCCTGTTACCGCTCCCCACAGTCTACTCCCTCTAGATCCATGCCAGTCTCTCCAGCAGAGCAGCCCCTGTTCCTGCCTTGGCCACCAGCTGCAATTTTGGCTTCAAGACCTTATTCACGTCCCTTCCTCCGAACCATGACTGCTCACCTTTTCGTTTTTGCTCAACGACTCCACGCATGTGCCTGCTTCCACACCTTCGTTTCATGCTTCCCTGTGTAACCTGCCTTCCTGTTTCTCTTCTGCTTATCCCAATCTTAGCATCCTTTGCAGTTCTTCTGGATCTTTTCTCCCACCCCGAACACAGTGAGCGAGCCTTAGGCAAGTCCTTTCACCTCCCCGGATGAGACTCTTAGATCCTGTCCGTTGCCGTTTGCTTTTATCTTAGGAATGCGGGATGACACGTCCAGCTATCTCTTTAAAAGTCATCATCTTGAGGTAGCGACAAACCAGTAGAGAATGATGATCTTAGTCTTAATGACGTTTTCCTCCTTTTGAGGAATAGAGACAGCATCCCCTCTATAGTGTCAGTAGATCTGATATTCTCTAGCTCAGCACTGGGCAGACAAGCCTTATAGATGGTTGAGGGCATAATTTAATAGTAGAAAGGCCTGTAGATGTCTTGGAAAGCTTAAAAGTGGCTCTCCCTTGGTGAATAAAGTGTGTTCTATGTTTTTTTCAACTAGGTATTCGGTCGTTGGTTTTATTGACAAAAACAAAGACACTTTATTTCAAGATTTCAAGCGCCTCATGTATAACAGGTAGGACACGGGAGAGTCAGACATGACTGAGGACCTAAGCACACAGGGGTCCCCCACCTCCGGGATCTAAGACCCAATGATCTGAGGTGGAACTGATATAATAATAATAGAAATAAAGTGCAGCATAAAAGTAATATGCTTGAATCATCCCCATACCATCTCCTGACTGCAGTCCGTGGAAAAATTGTCTTCCACAAAACCATTCCCTGGTACTGAAAAGGCTGGGGACTGCTGGTCTGCAGGGATGTGATTTTCCAGGAAGAAGATTCAATCAGGCAAGACAGGAGAGCTGTAAGGAGCAGCCATCTCTAGAGTTACACTTTCCCCAGCCTCCTCTTAGCCTGTGTTGATTACACAGACTCCCCCTTCCTGTTACCGCTCCCCACAGTCTACTCCCTCTAGATCCATGCCAGTCTCTCCAGCAGAGCAGCCCCTGTTCCTGCCTTGGCCACCAGCTGCAATTTTGGCTTCAAGACCTTATTCACGTCCCTTCCTCCGAACCATGACTGCTCACCTTTTCGTTTTTGCTCAACGACTCCACGCATGTGCCTGCTTCCACACCTTCGTTTCATGCTTCCCTGTGTAACCTGCCTTCCTGTTTCTCTTCTGCTTATCCCAATCTTAGCATCCTTTGCAGTTCTTCTGGATCTTTTCTCCCACCCCGAACACAGTGAGCGAGCCTTAGGCAAGTCCTTTCACCTCCCCGCGGATGAGACTCTTAGATCCTGTCCGTTGCCGTTTTGCTTTTATCTTAGGAATGCGGGATGACACGTCCAGCTATCTCTTTAAAAGTCATCATCTTGAGGTAAGCGACAAACCAGTAGAGAATGATGATCTTAGTCTTAATGACGTTTTCCCTCCTTTTGAGGAATAGAAACAGCATCCCCTCTATAGTGTCAGTAGATCTGATATTCTCTAGCTCAGCACTGGGCAGACAAGCCTTATAGATGGTTGAGGGCATAATTTAATAGTAGAAAGGCCTGTAGATGTCTTGGAAAGCTTAAAAGTGGCTCTCCCTTGGTGAATAAAGTGTGTTCTATGTTTTTTTCAACTAGGTATTCGGTCGTTGGTTTTATTGACAAAAACAAAGACACTTTATTTCAAGATTTCAAGCGCCTCATGTATAACAGGTAGGACTGGAATTTTGTTGTCTTTATATTAAGCTCGTTGACACATATGTTATGTAATATGTATGCACACAATTGTTTCTCCGTACAGGACTGAGCGACTAAGTACACACACACATACACATACACATATGCACTTGATTGTTTCTATGTGACAATTTTAAGAGTTTTCTGGCAGTTTTTCTACTTCTGCTTGATCATATTTCGGTTCCTCGGTTCCCTACTGCCATCCTCTGGCCCCTGCCAGTGTGTACTCAGCAGCCCTCAGGCCAGTGGCGTTGGGAGGGTGTTAGGTAACCTCTGGGCCAGCAGAAAGCTTTACACGCTTAGATTCCCACTGTAGTGTCTTTGCCTCCAGCCAAGGGACCATCCTCATACCAGAGTGGCTTTTGGGTCAGCGGTCATCGATCCTGAGTGGATAGAATCTTCTCATGATCCCAGAAAACATGAAAAAGTCATGGAGAAATAGAACTAGGCACAGGAAAGCCAGTTCACACCCAGGAAAGATATTTTGTAAAGAAGGCCCACGAAGAGAAGCTTCCTAGCCAGCTGTTTCATTTAAATAGGTGTCATCGTTCAGGTATTAAGTCAGCTCAGCCCACTGGCCCATAAGTTGTCAAAGATGTGTGGAGCCCCTCTGAGCCACACACTCTCCTGTGCTCTTGGGGTTCAGCTGTTGAAAAAGCTTCGACAAAGTGCCTGCCCTCCGAGGTCTTTTATTCAGTGAAGATGACAGTTACTAATGAAAGAATGAACGAGTGTCAAGTGCTGTGAAGAAAAACAAAGTTGGGTGAGAAATTGAAGGAGACAGACCAGGAAGGGCTGGGGAGGCATTACGAGTAGGGAGATTGGAAAAGGTTTCTTAAAAATGGGGTACCTTTGGAGCTGAGACCTGAGTGAAGTGAGGGCATAAACCATAAATACAGGGGGAACATTCGAACAGAGAGAAGGGCTAGGTTACCAAGTCGCTGTGGGGAGAACGAGCCTGGCTGTGTTGACATGGCGGGAAGGCCAGTGTGGCTGAAATCAGTGAGGGGAGGGGCGAGCGGTCGGGAATGACAGCAGAGAGGTCCACAGGCCTGGCTCAGAAAGAGTCTGTGAGCCAAAGAAGACAGGAAGCCATTGGAATGGATGATATGATCTCCCTTCTAAAGAAATCACTGGAACCACTGTGTGCATCTCAGACTATGAAGGGCAAGAGTAGACATGCGGGACCAGGCAGGAGGCTCACTAAGTGATCCAGGCTGACAGAGGTGAAGAAGAGGGGTCCAGGTGGTGACCTTTTGTAAGTAGAGCCAACAAAAGTTGCTGATGGATAGGAATATGTGATGGGAGGAAAACAGAAGCCAAAGACGATGCCTGAGTCATGGGGAAGGGATGCTGGGTTGTGGGAAAGACAAGAGGAGGTGTTCGTTTTGGGGGCAAATCGAAAGCTCCACTCTGAACATGTTTTGTGGGTGGCGCCCTCCAGACATCTATCCCCATCGGCTCTTCTGTGTGTGCTTTTGGAACTCAGAGTAAAGGCGGGAATAGAGAAATAAATTCATGGTCGTCCATCTGTTGACAGTACTAAAAGTCATTGTCCTGAGTGAGATTATCTAGGGTAAGCACAGACAAAAAAGAAAAGAAAAGAAAAGAAGAGATTGGAAGATGAATCCCAGAGAGACACGCTGCCATTTCCGAGTCAAGCAAGGAAGAAGGGACTCTCTAAGGAAGCTAATAGCATGCCTGTGTGTGAGGAAGAAAGCTGGGAATCTGGTGTCAGGGAGGCCAGGCCCAGGAAAACTGATAAACCATGTCAAATACCATCAAGAGTGGAGGGATGTGAGGACCAAGATGCACCACTGGATTTGCTACCGTGAAGGTCAGTGGAACCTGGACGCTACTGGCTTCAGTAGTGTCGTAAAGACAGATGTCTCACGCAAATGAGACTGTGGAGACAGTGGATTTCCACCGGGAGNCATTACGAGTAGGGAGATTGGAAAAGGTTTCTTAAAAATGGGGTACCTTTGGAGCTGAGACCTGAGTGAAGTGAGGGCATAAACCATAAATACAGGGGGAACATTCGAACAGAGAGAAGGGCTAGGTTACCAAGTCGCTGTGGGGAGAACGAGCCTGGCTGTGTTGACATGGCGGGAAGGCCAGTGTGGCTGAAATCAGTGAGGGGAGGGGCGAGCGGTCGGGAATGACAGCAGAGAGGTCCACAGGCCTGGCTCAGAAAGAGTCTGTGAGCCAAAGAAGACAGGAAGCCATTGGAATGGATGATATGATCTCCCTTCTAAAGAAATCACTGGAACCACTGTGTGCATCTCAGACTATGAAGGGCAAGAGTAGACATGCGGGACCAGGCAGGAGGCTCACTAAGTGATCCAGGCTGACAGAGGTGAAGAAGAGGGGTCCAGGTGGTGACCTTTTGTAAGTAGAGCCAACAAAAGTTGCTGATGGATAGGAATATGTGATGGGAGGAAAACAGAAGCCAAAGACGATGCCTGAGTCATGGGGAAGGGATGCTGGGTTGTGGGAAAGACAAGAGGAGGTGTTCGTTTTGGGGGCAAATCGAAAGCTCCACTCTGAACATGTTTTGTGGGTGGCGCCCTCCAGACATCTATCCCCATCGGCTCTTCTGTGTGTGCTTTTGGAACTCAGAGTAAAGGCGGGAATAGAGAAATAAATTCATGGTCGTCCATCTGTTGACAGTACTAAAAGTCATTGTCCTGAGTGAGATTATCTAGGGTAAGCACAGACAAAAAAGAAAAGAAAAGAAAAGAAGAGATTGGAAGATGAATCCCAGAGAGACACGCTGCCATTTCCGAGTCAAGCAAGGAAGAAGGGACTCTCTAAGGAAGCTAATAGCATGCCTGTGTGTGAGGAAGAAAGCTGGGAATCTGGTGTCAGGGAGGCCAGGCCCAGGAAAACTGATAAACCATGTCAAATACCATCAAGAGTGGAGGGATGTGAGGACCAAGATGCACCACTGGATTTGCTACCGTGAAGGTCAGTGGAACCTGGACGCTACTGGCTTCAGTAGTGTCGTAAAGACAGATGTCTCACGCAAATGAGACTGTGGAGACAGTGGATTTCCACCGTTCCTTCGAGAGGATTTGCTGCAAAACGGTTCATCTGTGTGGATGAAGCCCCCAAGAGCAGAGAGAGAGCTGTCAGCACTCGAAAGTCACAGAGACATGGGGGTCTAGAGGGAACCCACAGAAGAGCCAATCTGGGAAGACGAGACTTTCAGAAAGGAGTTTCCATGCCTGGTTTTTCAGGTAAAATGCACCCATTTTGAGGGAGAAACCAAAGAATCTGGCATTGCTCATATAAAAAATGTCCAGAAGTCAAATTGGAAAAACAGCCTCGGTCGTTCAGTGGTGAAGTCAGGGAGCATTGCCCAGGGAGGGCAGCGAGCCTGTATACCAGGAGGCTGCACAGGGAGGCGTTCATTACCTTCGTGAATTATCATGGCTCACAGGTACAGCTCACTGAGAACAGCTCCACCTTCTCGTGGTAGATTCATGTCACCTCCAGCTCACAGGACTGATGCCAAGACTGAACCCTGAGTAGATTTATTTCCAGTAGACAGTCTAACTGTCTCATGGTACAGAACACTTGCACTGGTTTACCAGGCTCTTTGGGAAACCTGCCTGAGAAGTTCCATAGAACTCTAGTTTATTCATTGAGAATGAAAAATATCATCCAAAGAATACTTAGTTGCGTAAGCATAATGCTAAGTCGGTAAACCTGGAATCAGAGGAGCTTAGATAAATCCAGTAATTCAAGACATTTCACAATAGGAATGGTCTTGCCAAAGGTATAAAAACATTAAAAGTCTGTTCATTGCAATGCGTAGCATATATTGCATAGTAGGAAAGGTCTTGCTCGTGAGATGGAAAGTCTTGAAATGATTTTGATTAAAACCGTCCTCTTAGATAGTGTTTTAAATGGTCTTAAAACACCTTTGCTTCTGAATATCTTTTGCTTCTTCCATGGCTAAATGGCCTCCCTAAATTTTAATATTTTCTTTGTATCTATTTAAAGAGTAATCCCTGGATCTCTAGTTCTAGATAGTATGCATGCGTGCACGTGCTTGTGCGCGTGTGTGTGTGTGTGTAAAGGGAACAAGGAGCGAGCAAGCAGGTGGCATGCCACGTGCACAGACAGTTCTTTCCCACTCTCTTGTTAGCCAACTCAGCTTTGCCTTCTCTGCAGTACATACTGGACTTCTGGATAAATAAGCTTCCCCTTTAAGAAAAAAGGTTCTTTTAAATATCTGAAAACTATGTTGACTTACCAGCCTGAAAGTTCTTTCTCTTTGAAAACAATTGTATATGTCTGTTTTGATTCACTACACATCAGTTCTACTATTTAATAATGTAATAGTAAAAGGGACTTGCCTGGTCCCTAAGTGGCTGAGAGTCCCCAGCTCCCAATGCAAGAGGCACAGGTTTATTCCCTGGTCACAGAACTAGATCCCATATGCTGCAACTAAGACCCAGCACAGCCAAATAAATAATAATAATGTAATGATGATAAATATCGTATTTCCTTCATTTCCAACACTCACTCCTCCCTTCATTTGTAAGGTAGTGTCTGTGAGAGCCACTAAGGCATGTCCGACTCTTTGCCACCCTATACACTATAGCCTTCCAGGCTACTCTGTCCATGGAATTCTCCAGGCACGAATACCAGAGTGGGTAGCTGTTCCCTTCTCCAGGGGATCTTCCTGACCCAGGAGTTGAACCAGGGTCTCCTGCATTGCAGGTGGATTCTTTACCAGCTGAGCTACCAGGGAAGCATGAGGTAGTGTCTAAACAAGGTCAAAAGTGAGTAGGGTGGAACTGGGAATAGAAACTGCATAGACCCAAAGCCAGTGACTTTCTGTCTTTGACATGCATTAGCATTTTCAAAGTGCACATGCTCTACTTTCTGGAAATTCTGTTGATATTCTGTTAGTGTTAGGAAGGCATTCAGGCACCATGGGCACTGAAGGCTAGGAACCATTGCCTCAAGTTCTCTTTCTGCTAAAGATAGGAAAGGATAGGAAGGAAGATCAATATACATTTATATGGTCATTTTCATTGACATAAGTATCAGTGGAGAAGTATGGAATAGGACTGGAACATAGTAAACCTGGGTCCATGAACGCAGGTCATGCATTATTTTATAGCCACAGTTGATGGTGGTTGGCACAGCTTGCTGGCAACAGCGAGGGTTAGGAGTATTTCTCTGCCTTCATTCATGACAGACTAGTCAGTCTTCACCTTGCTCTTTATTTTCTTCGCTCTTGTTATCTGGCAGTTTGCTGCTGTTATTTTGAGCCTCTGTGTACAAAAATTTAATAGATGTTTGGGGAACCAACTCAATTTTCTCAATTTTATATCAGGGAAAGAAAAGTGGGTAAAATGATGCCAGCAGTAAACACAATTAGCCGAAAAAGATCCATGTTAAAGCTTTTCTGTTCTCAACCACCAATTAAAGAGGAAAAAATTCTGACAAGAGAAAAGTTTCCAGAAAGCAAGCTACATTTTGAATTCCAGTTAGTTTAAAATCAAAAGCACCCAATGGTGTATTAGTTTCAGGTAAGCAGCAGAGTACATCAGTGGATACGTATATCCACTCTTCTTTAGATTCTTTTCCCTTATAGATCATTACAGCATATCTAGTAGAGTTTCCTGTGCTGTACAGTAGGTTCTCATTACTTATCTGTTTTGTAGATAGTAGTGTGTGTGTATGTGTGTGTGTGTGCGTGTGAAGTCGCTTCAGTTGGTCCAACTCTTTGCAAACCTGTGGACTGAAGCCCACCAGGCTCCTTTGTCCATGGGATTCTCCAGTCAAGAATAATGGAGTGGGGGCTTCCCCTGGTGGTCCAGTGGGTAAGGACACCGCCTTGCAGTTCTAGGGGCGCCGGTTCGATCCCTGGCCTGGGAAGATCCCACTGCATAGACCCAAAGCCAGTGACTTTCTGTCTTTGACATGCATTAGCATTTTCAAAGTGCACATGCTCTACTTTCTGGAAATTCTGTTGATATTCTGTTAGTGTTAGGAAGGCATTCAGGCACCATGGGCACTGAAGGCTAGGAACCATTGCCTCAAGTTCTCTTTCTGCTAAAGATAGGAAAGGATAGGAAGGAAGATCAATATACATTTATATGGTCATTTTCATTGACATAAGTATCAGTGGAGAAGTATGGAATAGGACTGGAACATAGTAAACCTGGGTCCATGAACGCAGGTCATGCATTATTTTATAGCCACAGTTGATGGTGGTTGGCACAGCTTGCTGGCAACAGCGAGGGTTAGGAGTATTTCTCTGCCTTCATTCATGACAGACTAGTCAGTCTTCACCTTGCTCTTTATTTTCTTCGCTCTTGTTATCTGGCAGTTTGCTGCTGTTATTTTGAGCCTCTGTGTACAAAAATTTAATAGATGTTTGGGGAACCAACTCAATTTTCTCAATTTTATATCAGGGAAAGAAAAGTGGGTAAAATGATGCCAGCAGTAAACACAATTAGCCGAAAAAGATCCATGTTAAAGCTTTTCTGTTCTCAACCACCAATTAAAGAGGAAAAAATTCTGACAAGAGAAAAGTTTCCAGAAAGCAAGCTACATTTTGAATTCCAGTTAGTTTAAAATCAAAAGCACCCAATGGTGTATTAGTTTCAGGTAAGCAGCAGAGTACATCAGTGGATACGTATATCCACTCTTCTTTAGATTCTTTTCCCTTATAGATCATTACAGCATATCTAGTAGAGTTTCCTGTGCTGTACAGTAGGTTCTCATTACTTATCTGTTTTGTAGATAGTAGTGTGTGTGTGTATGTGTGTGTGTGTGCGTGTGAAGTCGCTTCAGTTGGTCCAACTCTTTGCAAACCTGTGGACTGAAGCCCACCAGGCTCCTTTGTCCATGGGATTCTCCAGTCAAGAATAATGGAGTGGGGGCTTCCCCTGGTGGTCCAGTGGGTAAGGACACCGCCTTGCAGTTCTAGGGGCGCCGGTTTGATCCCTGGCCTGGGAAGATCCCACGTGCCGCGGAGCGGCTGGACTGATGTGTCCAATCACCGAGCCGGAGCTCTGGAGCGCATGTGCCCAGAGCCGGGGCTCTGCAATGACAGATGCCACCACAATGGGAGGCCCACAGGAGCCAAGGAACGAAGACGAATGAAAATAGAGAAATGAAAGACCAATAGAAGTGGCCCGCCCACTCCCCTCCCTCCCCAACCCAACCCCCGCCCAAAGTAAATAAATAAATAAATCTTTAAAAAAAAAAAAAAAAAGAATAATGGAGTGGGTTGCCATGACCTCCTGCAGGGGATCTTCCCAACCCAGGGATCAAACTGGCATCACATTACGTCTCCTGCATGGGCAGGCGTGTTCTTTACCACTAGTGCCACCTTGGAAGCCAGTGCATCAATTGTACTCCACTAAAGTTTTTAAAAAGTGGGGGGAGGTGGGAGGTTCTTCCCTGGTGGTCCAGTGGGTAAAGAGTCCGCTTTGCAGTGCAAGGGGTACAAGTTCAATCCCTGGCCCAGGAAGATCCCACGTGCCGCGGAGCAGTTGGACCGGTGTGTCCAGCTATGAGCCAGTGCTCTGGAGCACATGTGCCCAGAGCTGCTGCTCTGCAATGAGAGAGGCCGCTGCAATGGGAGGCCTGCACAGGCCAAAGAATAAAGATGGATGAAAATAAATAAATGAAAAACCAATAAAAGTGGCCAAAATTTAAAAAAAAAAAAAAAGGCACCCAAAATGAAACAGGAAGAAGATCAGAGTTGAGACCACCATACACATTAGCAAAAAGACCTCCTCTGGGCCTCATAGGGAATATATCATTTTTATCCTGAAAACTGGCCTGACGTTCACTTTAAAAATTAGATTGTCGGCCATCCTAGTATCACATCAATAAAATATTGGAATTGCCAGTGCGACCTATAAATGTCATAATTCAGCGGCCTTCAGGGGTTTACTAGAACACAATGCAAAATTGGTTCTTTTCTACTCCTGTTTGTATTTTCTGAGAGACCTGGCTTTTTGTGACCTATACTGCAGATGCTTTCTCAAGACAGAGAGAACAGACTTGTGGACCCAGCAGGAGAAGCAACAGCTGGAATGAGCTGAGAGAGCCACGTGGACATGTAGACACTACCGTGCATCAAATAGCTCGTGGGGAGCTGCTGTCTGGCACAGGGCGCTCAGCTGGGGCTCTGTGATGCCCCAGAGGGGTGGGCTGGAAGCAAGGTTCAGGAAGGAGGGGATATATGTATACATGTAGCTGATTCACGTTGCTATACAGCAGAAACTAGCACCATATTATAAAACAATGATCCTCCAGTTTAAAAAAAAATGCTCTCTCTTTCACGATTTCTGACATGACATTGAGGATTGTTTTCCTGCTTGTGGTTGATTTTCATTCTTAGAACCACCACCAAAACTGTTCAATTTCAGGTATGTGGTATGAGAGCTGTGGAAACCATTTGAGGCTGGTACATAGTAATAACGCCACGGTGACTTTAAAGAAATTTAAAGAATGTTTCGTATGTGGCCTCGTTCAGACACCTCTTCTCATTTTGTGGTGTGGTATCTACCGTTCAATGCTCAGCCCAATTTTTTGGGTGGAATCATTTTTCCAGTCAGGCCTGGTGCATCGTGTCTGCAGGGCATTTGTGGCTCCCTGGATACAAGTCAATAGGAATGCTTAGCAATGCTTATTCTGCTTATTTGAATGGCACATTCAGATCACTTTTTCTGTGCTTCTCAGTTCAAATCCTGTGCTGAAGAACATGTGGCCTGAAGGTAAACTGAGCATTACAGAGGTGACCAAGAGACCGCTGACCGCCGCCACCTTATTTAAGAACTCTATGATTGCTTTAGTAGACAACCTGGCGTCCAAGGTAATCACTTTCTTTTTAAAATACCCATTTTATTTCATGGAGTCTCTCTGGATATGTGTTATCGACACAGGCATGTACAGTATGTGTTTTTTATGGAATTATAGGAAATCTAATTGAAGAACATGTATTTTAAGTGAATGTTAGACTTCTTAATTCTGTTTTGTTTGTTTATGTTTTTTTCCACATTGCTTGATGAAACTGTTGTTTGGCCAGTGCGACCTATAAATGTCATAATTCAGAGACAGAGAAGAACAGACTTTTTGTGACCTATACTGCAGATGCTTTCTCAAGACAGAGAACAGACTTGTGGACCCAGCAGGAGAAGCAACAGCTGGAATGAGCTGAGAGAGCCACGTGGACATGTAGACACTACCGTGCATCAAATAGCTCGTGGGGAGCTGCTGTCTGGCACAGGGCGCTCAGCTGGGGCTCTGTGATGCCCCAGAGGGGTGGGCTGGAAGCAAGGTTCAGGAAGGAGGGGATATATGTATACATGTAGCTGATTCACGTTGCTATACAGCAGAAACTAGCACCATATTATAAAACAATGATCCTCCAGTTTAAAAAAAAATGCTCTCTCTTTCACGATTTCTGACATGACATTGAGGATTGTTTTCCTGCTTGTGGTTGATTTTCATTCTTAGAACCACCACCAAAACTGTTCAATTTCAGGTATGTGGTATGAGAGCTGTGGAAACCATTTGAGGCTGGTACATAGTAATAACGCCACGGTGACTTTAAAGAAATTTAAAGAATGTTTCGTATGTGGCCTCGTTCAGACACCTCTTCTCATTTTGTGGTGTGGTATCTACCGTTCAATGCTCAGCCCAATTTTTTGGGTGGAATCATTTTTCCAGTCAGGCCTGGTGCATCGTGTCTGCAGGGCATTTGTGGCTCCCTGGATACAAGTCAATAGGAATGCTTAGCAATGCTTATTCTGCTTATTTGAATGGCACATTCAGATCACTTTTTCTGTGCTTCTCAGTTCAAATCCTGTGCTGAAGAACATGTGGCCTGAAGGTAAACTGAGCATTACAGAGGTGACCAAGAGACCGCTGACCGCCGCCACCTTATTTAAGAACTCTATGATTGCTTTAGTAGACAACCTGGCGTCCAAGGTAATCACTTTCTTTTTAAAATACCCATTTTATTTCATGGAGTCTCTCTGGATATGTGTTATCGACACAGGCATGTACAGTATGTGTTTTTTATGGAATTATAGGAAATCTAATTGAAGAACATGTATTTTAAGTGAATGTTAGACTTCTTAATTCTGTTTTGTTTGTTTATGTTTTTTTCCACATTGCTTGATGAAACTGTTGTTTGTGTCCCAGATGAAATGATCTTTTTTAAATGTAGGCCTTTTATCCACTTGTTGTCATCAATGGGACACTCTTAATGAGATAGATCTTAAAATATACATATATATACTACAGGTATAATATGTGCCTGACAAAAGAAATTTTAGCCCTGTGCTGAAGATAAGGCCTGGCTTTTTTTAAACAATCTTGAGTTAAATTGTCATGTACCACCCTTATGTTGTATCTGAACACAGAACAACCAGATAGAATTTTAAGAGGAAGTTTAGTATTTAAGTATTGTCTTCAGGTTGTATTAAATAGTTGAAATAAAAAAGATGTACTCTAGGCAGTTATTTCTGCTTCTTATGGTTCCTTTGAGATCCAATATTGTTTAATAACTTTAGTCTGAATTTTTTTTGTCCCCTTGAAGAACAGATTTCTTCTCTTTAACTGCTGCTGTTGACAAGTTTGATAAATTAGGCAGCATTCAGGGACACATTATTTTTAGCTCCTTCATTTTTATTTTTCTCTCCTGGTGTTTTTCCAGTGTGTTTTTTTTCTTCTTCATTTTTATCATTTTTTAAAAATCCACTTCCTCTCTAAAAATTTAAATCTATCTTATTTTTGGTTACTTCACTGTGGATAAATTAGGCAAATGCCTCAAGAACACATCTCTTCTGTAGCTTTCTATTCTTTCTGTCAGAACTCTTGGGCCTCAGGTAAGCACCTCAAATAAGCACAGTGTGTTGGCTTGTCTAATCAGACCTCCCGAAAGGCAGGGAGAGATAAGGACACCAGAGCTGTAGACCTGAATACCCTTCAGGTCTCTTTATCAAATACATTCATTATACATCTATTGTTTATAAAAATAGGATTGGGTTAGTTAATGAAGTAGAAAAGAATCCATGTGTTATCTCAATTTGGTAGTTAAATGTTCATTTTAAGAAAAAGGATTTGTGGCTGTGCTGGGTCTTCTTTGCATATGTGGGCTCTTTATTGTGGCCTGCGGGCTTTCTCTAGTTGCAGCATGCTGGCTTCTCTTGCTGTGGAGCCTGGGCTCTAGGGCATGTGGGCTTCTCTCATTCTGACCCATGGGGCTCAGGAGTTGCAGCACATGGGCTCTCGAGTGCAGGCTCATACCGTGCACAGGCTTAGGTGCCCTGTAGCTCGTGGGGTCTTAGTTCCCCGACCAGGTATCAGACCCACGTCCCCTGCATTGAAAGGCAGACTCCTAAGCACTGGTCCACCAGAGAAGTCCCAGTGTACATTTTTTTAAATCAAAATTCTAGAACCATCTATAATATCTATATGGGGAATTGCATTTAGCTGCTAGACAGATGAACCCACCCCTTTCCCCCCCAAAATTAGTGACTTAAACAGGAGAGACCTTTATTTCTGTCTGTAAATGAAGTACAGAAGAAGGTATCTAAGCACTGGCAGAGCAGCTCTAACGTTGTCAGAGACGTAGGTTCCTTCTGTCTTTTTGGCTCTACCATCTTAGTGCTTGGCGTCCATCCTCCTGGTCCAAGATGGCAGCCAGAGTGTCTTCCTTTTTAAAGAGACTTCCTGGAAGCCTTGTACAGTACTTTAGCTGCACCTCATTGGCTCTACATGGTTACCAGGGAAGTGGGAAGAATCTTTTATTCTGGTCAGCGTTGCTCCCCTCTAGAAGTAAATATTGTATTTCAGAGTAGGAAAATACCCTCTACACGAGGTAGACAGCTAGCCTACCAGTTTCTGCGATAGCTCCCCAGTCTGTGTATTTGTAGAGGTGCAGAATGAGGGAGGGAGCCAGGGACAAGCATGTTGGGTCTTAGTTCCCTGACCAGGGGTTCTATTCTTTAATAGAGACAACGCATCCATCCAGAAAACCAGGAAACCAGAAAATTCATGTGACTTACCCTATTGCAGTATTCATGTTATTGCCATGGTTTAGAACTGAACTTGCAATAACACCAAGGTTTTGCTATGTTGTTTATAAGACTTACTATATCTAATTAATACTGTGCTGAAAGATTAAGAATAAAAAGATGGATAAAGAGATATCAAGCCCCTTCTTCCCCCTAGAAACTGGTGAAGGCAGTCTTAATGTGAGAGAACATAGAAGTTGAGGGGTAAAATATATTAAATACAGATAGACTAATAACAAAAAGAAAATACTCAATAAACCCATTTAGAACAGAGGCCCTAACAACATAGCCATATGGTACTTGAATTCTATAAAGCAGAAAAAAAAAAAAAATAAATAAGGAACCTGAAAAACGTAAAAGACAAAATTATCAAGGCCACAATCCTAGAGGGAGATTTTAAACCAACTCTACCAGAAACTGATCGATCAAACAAAAAACCTTAAACAGAGGGCAGAAGCTTTGAAAACCAAATTTAAACTTTACCTAATAGATCAAAAGATCTCTGCACCCAGGGGATAGGAAATACATATTCCTTTCAAGTGTCCATAGAGCATTTACAAAAATTGACCACAAGCTAGATCACAAAGGAAGTCTCAACTATTTTAACAAATGTATATACAAATGTATTCTCCATCCTCACAGCAAGTAAAATAAAAAGCAGCATTGAAAGAGGCTTTTCTTTTCATGTGCTTGGCAACAGAAAAAAATAAGTGTTCTCCTAAATAACTCCCAAGTTGAAGAAGAAATCACAATGGAAATTACAAAATATGTGGAACTACATCGCAAAGAATTTACCAGAATTTGTAGAATATTCCTGAAGCGGTCCACTCGCTTTCATTTAAAAAAGGAAGACTGAAAATAAATGAATTAAGTTCAGTTCAAGCAGCAAGAAAAGGGTATCAAAACAAAATGTAAAGAAAGAAGTGAGAAAATAATTTTTAAATAGCAAAAGCTAAAGGTAATAAAAAAATTAGACCTTTTAAAAATTGATTTAAAAAAGAGAAAACAATATTAAGAATGAAAAAAGGATACAACTTCATATATTACAGAGACTTTTAAAATATATTACAGAGATTTTTAAAAGCATAAGAGTATTATTAACAACTGCATGCCAAGGAATTTAAAAAACTAGTTTTCTAATAGAATATGTGTGTGTGCCCAATTGTGTCCAATGTGACTTACCCTATTGCAGTATTCATGTTATTGCCATGGTTTAAGATGGTTTTGCTATGTTGTTTATAAGACTTACTATATCTAATTAATACTGTGCTGAAAGATTAAGAATAAAAAGATGGATAAAGAGATATCAAGCCCTTCTTCCCCTAGAAACTGGTGAAGGCAGTCTTAATGTGAGAGAACATAGAAGTTGAGGGTAAAATATATTAAATACAGATAGACTAATAACAAAAAGAAAATACTCAATAAACCCATTTAGAACAGAGGCCCTAACAACATAGCCATATGGTACTTGAATTCTATAAAGCAGAAAAAAAAAAAAAATAAATAAGGAACCTGAAAAACGTAAAAGACAAAATTATCAAGGCCACAATCCTAGAGGGAGATTTTAAACCAACTCTACCAGAAACTGATCGATCAAACAAAAAACCTTAAACAGAGGGCAGAAGCTTTGAAAACCAAATTTAAACTTTACCTAATAGATCAAAAGATCTCTGCACCCAGGGGATAGGAAATACATATTCCTTTCAAGTGTCCATAGAGCATTTACAAAAATTGACCACAAGCTAGATCACAAAGGAAGTCTCAACTATTTTAACAAATGTATATACAAATGTATTCTCCATCCTCACAGCAAGTAAAATAAAAAGCAGCATTGAAAGAGGCTTTTTCTTTTCATGTGCTTGGCAACAGAAAAAAATAAGTGTTCTCCTAAATAACTCCCAAGTTGAAGAAGAAATCACAATGGAAATTACAAAATATGTGGAACTACATCGCAAAGAATTTACCAGAATTTGTAGAATATTCCTGAAGCGGTCCACTCGCTTTCATTTAAAAAAGGAAGACTGAAAATAAATGAATTAAGTTCAGTTCAAGCAGCAAGAAAAGGGTATCAAAACAAAATGTAAAGAAAGAAGTGAGAAAATAATTTTTAAATAGCAAAAGCTAAAGGTAATAAAAAAATTAGACCTTTTAAAAATTGATTTAAAAAAGAGAAAACAATATTAAGAATGAAAAAAGGATACAACTTCATATATTACAGAGACTTTTAAAATATATTACAGAGATTTTTAAAAGCATAAGAGTATTATTAACAACTGCATGCCAAGGAATTTAAAAAACTAGTTTTCTAATAGAATATGTGTGTGTGCCCAATTGTGTCCAACTCTTTGCCGCCCCATGGACTGTAGCCCACCAGGCTCCTCTGCTCATGGAATTTTCCAGGCAAGAATACTGGAGGAAGGTGCCATATGCTACTCCAGGGGATGTTCCCAACTAGGGATTGAACCCACATCTCTGGTATCTCCTGCATTAGCAGGAGGGTTCTTTACCACTAGTGCCACCTAGGAAGCCCTTTCTAGAGTAATGTTACCAAAATTTACTCAAGAAGAAACAGAAAACCTGAATTAATCAGTAACCTTAGAGATTCTGAATCACTAATGAGAAGGCTGCTTCTCCCAACTCTATCAAGAACTTCAGGCCCAAATGGTTCTATAGGGAAGTTTCATAAATCCTTCAAGGAACCAGTAATTCATGTCTTACACAAATAGTTTTGGAAGATGGGAAGAAGAAAGGCCACTCTCCAATTCATTTGATGAGATTAATATTACCTTAGTACAGGTTAACATGAAAAATGAAATTACAGATGAGATTCATCTAGGAACATAAACATGAAGATTTTAAAAATACATGTGAGGGGCTTCCCCTCGTGGTCCAGTGGGTCAGGACACTGCCTTGCAGTGCAAGGGGCGCCGGTTCGATCCCTGGCCAGGGAAGATCCCACGTGCCGTGGAGCGGCTGGACCGATATGTCCAATTACCAAGCCGGAGCTCAGGTGCGCGTGCACACAGAGCCGGTGCTCTGCGACAACAGAGGCCACGGTGATGGGAGGCCCACAGGAGCCAAAAAACAAAGGTGGATGAAAATAGAGAAATGAAAGACCAATAGAAGTGGCCCGCCCATCCCCCTCCCTCCCCACCCCACCCCCCAAAAGATAAATAAATAAAAATTAAAAAAAAAAAAATACATGTGAGTAATGCATTTGCTAGCAACAGGGTGAACAAAGCAGCCCCTAAAACCAACTGAAAATGACCAAACAGTTAGATGAATTATAAAAAATCAACGTCCTAAATACAGTCATGAACGAACAAGAAAGCAAGGAATATGTGGGCCAAATGCTGAGCAAAGGCAGAAATGAACTGAGCGAAGGGAAGCACGTGGAGCAGCATGCTGTCCTCACCAGAGTGGGTGATGTGTGTGCCCAATTGTGTCCAACTCTTTGCCGCCCCATGGACTGTAGCCCACCAGGCTCCTCTGCTCATGGAATTTTCCAGGCAAGAATACTGGAGGAAGGTGCCATATGCTACTCCAGGGGATGTTCCCAACTAGGGATTGAACCCACATCTCTGGTATCTCCTGCATTAGCAGGAGGGTTCTTTACCACTAGTGCCACCTAGGAAGCCCTTTCTAGAGTAATGTTACCAAAATTTACTCAAGAAGAAACAGAAAACCTGAATTAATCAGTAACCTTAGAGATTCTGAATCACTAATGAGAAGGCTGCTTCTCCCAACTCTATCAAGAACTTCAGGCCCAAATGGTTCTATAGGGAAGTTTCATAAATCCTTCAAGGAACCAGTAATTCATGTCTTACACAAATAGTTTTGGAAGATGGGAAGAAGAAAGGCCACTCTCCAATTCATTTGATGAGATTAATATTACCTTAGTACAGGTTAACATGAAAAATGAAATTACAGATGAGATTCATCTAGGAACATAAACATGAAGATTTTAAAAATACATGTGAGGGGCTTCCCCTCGTGGTCCAGTGGGTCAGGACACTGCCTTGCAGTGCAAGGGGCGCCGGTTCGATCCCTGGCCAGGGAAGATCCCACGTGCCGTGGAGCGGCTGGACCGATATGTCCAATTACCAAGCCGGAGCTCAGGTGCGCGTGCACACAGAGCCGGTGCTCTGCGACAACAGAGGCCACGGTGATGGGAGGCCCACAGGAGCCAAAAAACAAAGGTGGATGAAAATAGAGAAATGAAAGACCAATAGAAGTGGCTCGCCCATCCCCCTCCCTCCCCACCCCCAAAAAAGATAAATAAATAAAAATTAAAAAAAAAAAAATACATGTGAGTAATGCATTTGCTAGCAACAGGGTGAACAAAGCAGCCCCTAAAACCAACTGAAAATGACCAAACAGTTAGATGAATTATAAAAAATCAACGTCCTAAATACAGTCATGAACGAACAAGAAAGCAAGGAATATGTGGGCCAAATGCTGAGCAAAGGCAGAAATGAACTGAGCGAAGGGAAGCACGTGGAGAGCAGCATGCTGTCCTCACCAGATGGGCGTTTGTGGACGTGGATGCCTTTGAGTAGAGATACTCAAGGCTGGATCCTTGAAGGGAAGCCCAGGGCCTGCGCAGAGTAGGGTAATTGATACGGGATTTACATACTCACACAAATGCACACACAACAGAGGCACAATGCTAGATCTCCCGAGGGCTGCCTCCTCAAAGGGCTAGTTCTAGAATGAAACTAGAAATAATCCCTCATGATCTGGAAGGAAAACTGCCTCCCTTGGGGCCTGGCACTGAGCCAAACAGGGTAGGGGACCATCCGTTAAGAATGAATCTTTGTAAGCCAAGCTTTATGAGATGTGCAGTCCAAATTCGTACCTGGGTGGCCTGAAAAGGTTCAAACCAACAGTTTAAAGTGGTCCAGTCAGGTTTGGTATTGCTCCCAGGCATTTGATGAATGCAAGGTGAGGAAATTGCCTTCGTGCATGTGTGCTCAGTTGCTTTCAGTCAGATTTCTGCCGACTGTTTCCCCATGTTTTATCTAGTTCTTTTTCCCTAGTGACTTCCTCAGGAAGGCTGATATGAATTGCCTCGTCCTTCATCCCTAGAAGTGAAAGTCCTTAATTTGTCAGTTTTTGAGTTCACACAGCAGGTTTTTTTATTGTAATTATTCATTTATTTTATTGACAAGAAATTGACATATAAATCAGTTTCAGGGGTGCAACAGAATGATTCAATATTTGTATATTTTGCAAAACGATCACCACAGTTTAAGTCTAATTAATGTCCATCATCATACATAGTTACATTTCTTTTTCTGGTGATAAGAACTTTCAAGATTTACTCTCAGTAGCTTTCAAATATATGATACAGTATTATTAACTAGAGCACACAGTGTTTTTAAATGCATGTCTTATCACCACCTAGATGGTAAGTCTTTTGAGTCTAAAGGAATGACTTTTACTAATTTTATATACTGCTTGATACCTCAGAAAGCACTCTGAACAGATGGTCAGTAAATTATTAAATGACCTTGAATTTGCCTTTGACTCTATTTGATACTGTTCAACAGAGGTGGAATAGAAGAACATCTAAATCCAGTATCTTCAGTGCTCGCTTTGGTTTGTCAGCACATGTACTAAACCCAGTATCTTGTGTGTGTGTGTGTGTTAGTTACTTAGTTGTGTCCAACTTTTTGCGACCCCATGGACTGTAGCTCACCAGGCTTCTCTGTCCACAGGATTTTCCAGGGTTGCCATTCCCTTCTCTAGGGGATCTTCCCAACCCAGGGATCAAACCTGGGTCTCTTGCATTGTGGAAGATTCTTTACCATCTAAGCCACCAGGGAAGCCCTTGTGTCTTCTGGCTAATGTGTATTCTGATTGGTATACTTTGGCAAAGGATGTTTTGCTCATAAGATATAGGGGAGAAGCAGGTTTAAAAGTGCTGGGTAGTAAGATCACTATTAACTTTTGTGATTTAACCTGAATAGAACACTTAGAATTTGTCAAATTAGGATTTCTTAGGTTGAGTCAGTCTGAATATTTATAAAGGAAGGAGGAGGCGGCATTTATAAATCAGAACAGAACAGCTGATTAAATAGGAGAAAGCATTTGCACTAGATTCCTTATCTGAAGGTTTTCTGGTTACTAACCAGGACGTAAGGGCATTTCCCCACCCCTTAGTTGGGCGTGAGTGTTACCACTTTCTGTGCATAATCAGTCAATACTGGTAAAATTCCATTCAACTGGCTTCTGTTTAGTCAAGTTACCTACATGACTTAAATGGTACCTTATATTAAGATTGCTTTGCCCACATGATTGCATAAATTATTGAGTTCAAAATATTTTCTAATTCACACTGCAACTTTGTTGACTCAAGGATAATTTAGAAGTATATTTCTTAATTTGCAATCATCTAAAATTTTCTAAGTATCTTCTTTCTATTGATTTCTATCTTTATCTCATTTGATCAGAGGATATACTCTGTGTTATTTCAGTCCTTAGAAATTTAAGTTTTCTTTATATGTTTGTTTATGTATTAAAATTATTTGCCCTTAATATTCTATACACAGTTGGTAGATCAGGTTTGCTGGTATTATTGTCCAGTGTTTCTGAATTCTTACTAACTGCTTTGTTTTGTCAGTGCTGAAATGTGATAAAATCTACTTTGATCCTGAATTTGTCTACTTTCTATTGTACCTGTCGTTTTTGCTTTAAATATCTTGCAAATTTGTTAAGTTTAAAGGTAAATAAATTCTATTCCTTCTGTCTTTGTAACCTCAATTAAATTTCTAGCTCTCTTCCTCTGTTAACCTAGTACAACATATATCAACTATATTACTAGGCAACATCACTTAAGCAAAAAATCAGCCCTATTGATAAATTGCACCTGTACTGGGAGAATGAGCAATGTCTGATGGGGATGATATACTTGAGGCTTCCTGAGTGTGGTGACTCATGTATTAGGCATGTCCCTTTCAAGGACCCTGGAAGCTGTGTCTTTAGAGTTGTTATAAGAGATATTCAATCCTGTGGGGCATGGGACTTTTAAATCAAGGACGCTTCCCACATCTTAGTGATAAGAGCCTCATCTCATTGTGACTAAGCTATCACCTGACTGCTGTGTGGGCTGCTGCATGACCTTGACCCTGCCCACTGGCAAGCCATGTTCTTGTCCTTCCGAGTAGACTCCTGCCACATGTGGGCTATAACTCTTTTGCGTCGGAATGTTTAGTTAAACCTAGGGAGGCATCCTTTCCTTGTACCAACCCTCAACCACTAGTATCACAATGCTATTTTATTACTACATTTATTTACTTTATTATTTCAGATTTACCCCGTAATATTGTTCGGGTGGTTACTTAAATTATTACAATATCGTTCTTGATTATAAAAATCTAATATTATTTGATAGTTTTACCTCCTTCCTGGACAATGCAAGGTGCGTAAAACATATATATATATTTTTGCCTCTAAGTCGTCGTTTATTTTTCATCCATTTTTGTTCTTTGGCCTGTGTGGGCCTCCCATCACAATGGCCTCTCTCACTGCAGAGCACGGGCTCTGGGGACATGCGCTCCAGAACTCCGGCTTGGTAGTTGGACACATTGGTCCATGTCTCTGCAGCACGTGGGATCTTCCCAGGCCAGGGATTGAACTAGTGCCTCTTGCACTGCAAGGAGGACTCTTTACCAAATGCACCACCAGGGAAGCCCTGCATAAAACATCTTAATTCCATTTGTCTTCCTCCCAACTTGTGTGCTCTTTGAGTCATGTACTTATAAATATTTATTTCATTTATATATATGTAAATATATGTAATATGTAATGATATATAATTTTAAGCCAATAAGATGATGACATCACCATTATTACTGCTAAGTATAGTTAATATCTGTTTGCATTTACTCTTTTATCCTTTTTTCCTCTTTCTGTATCACTGACCTTCATCTTGGACCATTTTTCTTCTGTTGGAATTTTATCTTGTTATATTTGAGACCTAATGTTCACAAAGTCTCTGTTTTTGTTTACCTGGAAATAGTTTTATGTGTTTTCCTTCTTTTTTTTTTTTTTTTATTTACTTTGGTCGGGGGTCAGGTTGGGGAGGGAGGGGAGCGGGCGGGCCACCTCCATTGGTCCTTCATTTCTCCATTTTCATTTGTCTTAGTTCTTTGGCTCCTGTGGGCCTCCCATCGCGATGGCGTCTACCCTCGCAGAGGCGGCCCTGGGCGCATGCGCTCCAGAGCCTCGGCTCAGAGATTGGACACATCAGTCCAGCCGCTCCGCGGCACCTGGGATCTTCCCAGGCCAGGGTTCCAACCGGCGCCCCTTGCACTGCAAGGCGGTGTCCCTACCCACTGGACCACCAGGAGAAGCCCTGTGTTTTCCTTCTTGAAGAATAGCTTTGCTGGGTGTAAAATTCAGCACTGGCAGACTTTCAGCATTTCAAACGTAATGTTCATTGGTCTTCTGTATTTCGTGCTTTTAGAAAGTCAGCTATCAGTCTGTTTCTTGTTCCTGTAGGTCATCAGTCGTCTTTCTTATGGCTGCTCTTTTTTGGTTTTCAGAAGTTTTAACAATGTACCTAGGTGTAGATTTTTTAAAATCTTGCTTGCAGTTTTTAGCATTTCTTCAGTTTGTTACATCAAAGTCCTTGACTATCAGCTCTTCAAATGCTGCTTCTCCTTTTTTTTTTTTTTTACTCTAGTCTATTTTTTTTTTAGTATTTTTTAATTGAAGGATGATAGCTTTACAGAGCTTTGTTCTTTCCTGCCAAATCATCTCTCCCATCTCCCTTCCCTTTCCACCCCTGTAGGTTGTTACCAAGCCCCTGTTTGAGTTCGCTTAGTCTTAAAGCAAATTCCCATTGGTTATCTATTTTACATATGGTAATATTAGTTTCCATGTTACTCTTTCATACATCTCATATTGCTTCTTTTTTTTTTTTTTAAAGATTTATTTATTTTATTTATTTTGGTGGGGGTGGGGAGGGGAGGGAGAGGGGTGGGCGGGCCACTTCCACTGGTCTTTCATTTGTCCATTTTCATCCATCTTTGTTCTTTGGCTCCTGTGGGCCTCCCATCGTGGTGGCCTCTGTTGTCGCAGAGCGCCGGCTCTGGGCGCATGCTCTCCAGAGCTCTGGCTCAGTAATTGGACACATCAGTCCAGCCGCTCCGCGGCACGTGGGATCTTCCCAGGCCAGGGATTGAACCAGCGCCCCTTGCACTGCAAAGCAGTGTCCTTAGCCACTGGACCACCAGGAAAGCCCTGCTTCTTCTTTTATCTCTTCTTCTGGACTCCAGTTACTTAGGGAATCTCACTGTATGTCTGTCTTCTATGCCTCTTAACCTCTCTTCGTTATTTTCTATCTTTCTGTCCCTCCATGATCCCTTCTGGGAAAATTCTTCTCACTTTGCTTCTAGTTCACTATTTTTTTTTTCAATTATTTCTGATCCACTCTTCTACTGATCCACTGAGTTCTTAATTTATATTTTTGTATGTTAAATCCTTGGTCTTCTATTTGGCTTGGTTCTTTTTTAGAGTTTCTGGATCCCTAATGCATTCTTAATATTTTGTCATCTTGAACATGCTAAACATAGTTATTTTAATATTTCTGTCTGATAACTCCAACATCTGGTCCCCTGAAGATCTTTTTATTTTGTATATTGTTTTTCTATTTCTAATTCATGTTATCTTGGCTCCTTGTATATCTGGTTAACCTTTATTTTGTCCCAAACATCATATTTGCAAAACTATAGAAGTCATTGGAGGCCCATGTTTATATGCTCTTTGTCTAGATTTCTTTTACTCCTTTTAGACATCTAAAAGCACTGATACTCCAAAGAATCTGTTCCAGTTTAAAGGACTAAAATGATTCAAAGCCCAGTAGAGTACTTACTATGTGTCAGAGCTGTGCCTAAGGTTTTATATTCTTGATTTTTTTTTTTTTTGCCTCTCAGTCATCATTTATTTTTCATCCATCTATCTTATTCTTTGTCCTGTGTGGGCTTCCCATCACAGTGACCTCTCTCGTTGCAGAGCACTAACTGGGCACATGTGCTCCAGAGTGTTGCTCGTAATTGGACACACCAGCCCAGCCATTCCTCGGCACGTGGGATCTTCCCAGGCCAGGGATCAAACCAGCGCCCCTTGCACTGCAAGGCAGACACTCTACCCACTGGACCACCAGGGAAGCACAGGTTTTTTATTCTTCATTGCACTGCATTTTAACCACAGCTTCTGCCTTTTCCTATACAGTTACTCTTTCTGTTATTTTCTATAAATACACAAAAACTTGATGTATACTCGTCTCAGTTATTTACATGCTAGTTTTATCCCCTTTCTGCTATTCCTGATAAATCCTAAAATATAATAAAACAAAATTTTAGCTAAATGCCTGAGAACTTCCAAGCTTAAGTTGAAGGGAAAGGAAGACTCTTTCAGAAGCCTGTGCCAGAGAAATAAGAGTCACAGAGCTTAATTTAACGCAGTTAGCACTAGGTACATCTTAGTCGTAGTGTCTTTTTTTAAATTATTTATTTTTACTTGGAGGATAATTGGCTTACAGTACTGTGTTGGTTTCTGTCGCACGTCCACAGTGAGCTCCGTGGGTCACACAGCAACTTCCCCCTGGCTGTCTAGTTGACATGGGTCATGTATATGTTTCAGTGCGGCTCTCTTTGCCCCACCCTCTCCTTCCCCTGCTGTGTCCACAAGCCTGTTCTCTATGTCTGCATCTACCCTGCAGATAGGTTCATCAGTGCCGTCTTCCTAGATTCCATATATATGCGTTAATATGTAAAATTTGTTGTACTCTTTCTGACTTCTCTCTGTATAATAGGCTCTAGGTTCATCTACCTCATTAGAACTAATTCAAATGTGTTCCTTTTCATGTTAGTGTCTTTAGTCTGGAATTTTTCTCCAGGAAGTTTATCATTTGCCAATTTATTTCTTTAGGAACCATATTATGTACGTTGCATCAAACCCAACGACATGAAATCCCCGCAGATCTTTGATGATGAACGCTGCCGGCATCAAGTAGAATATCTTGGACTCTTGGAAAATGTGAGGGTGCGTCGGGCAGGGTTTGCCTTCCGCCAGACCTATGAGAAGTTTCTTCACAGGTAAGAACAGGTTAAACAAAGACACCTAACAGCACACTGAGAATTACAGAGTCCTCCCTCTCTTAAACAATGCATCAGCTCCTATCAGACAATCTAAATATTTGTTGAATGAACAGAAGAGTCAAGCATACTACAAATATGAAAGACTTTCCCAGAATTGGCAGGAGTCCCACCAAAAAACTTGGAATGGATTGACAGCTTCTGCCTTTTCCTATACAGTTACTCTTTCTGTTATTTTCTATAAATACACAAAAACTTGATGTATACTCGTCTCAGTTATTTACATGCTAGTTTTATCCCCTTTCTGCTATTCCTGATAAATCCTAAAATATAATAAAACAAAATTTTAGCTAAATGCCTGAGAACTTCCAAGCTTAAGTTGAAGGGAAAGGAAGACTCTTTCAGAAGCCTGTGCCAGAGAAATAAGAGTCACAGAGCTTAATTTAACGCAGTTAGCACTAGGTACATCTTAGTCGTAGTGTCTTTTTTTAAATTATTTATTTTTACTTGGAGGATAATTGGCTTACAGTACTGTGTTGGTTTCTGTCGCACGTCCACAGTGAGCTCCGTGGGTCACACAGCAACTTCCCCCTGGCTGTCTAGTTGACATGGGTCATGTATATGTTTCAGTGCGGCTCTCTTTGCCCCACCCTCTCCTTCCCCTGCTGTGTCCACAAGCCTGTTCTCTATGTCTGCATCTACCCTGCAGATAGGTTCATCAGTGCCGTCTTCCTAGATTCCATATATATGCGTTAATATGTAAAATTTGTTGTACTCTTTCTGACTTCTCTCTGTATAATAGGCTCTAGGTTCATCTACCTCATTAGAACTAATTCAAATGTGTTCCTTTTCATGTTAGTGTCTTTAGTCTGGAATTTTTCTCCAGGAAGTTTATCATTTGCCAATTTATTTCTTTAGGAACCATATTATACGTTGCATCAAACCCAACGACATGAAATCCCCGCAGATCTTTGATGATGAACGCTGCCGGCATCAAGTAGAATATCTTGGACTCTTGGAAAATGTGAGGGTGCGTCGGGCAGGGTTTGCCTTCCGCCAGACCTATGAGAAGTTTCTTCACAGGTAAGAACAGGTTAAACAAAGACACCTAACAGCACACTGAGAATTACAGAGTCCTCCCTCTCTTAAACAATGCATCAGCTCCTATCAGACAATCTAAATATTTGTTGAATGAACAGAAGAGTCAAGCATACTACAAATATGAAAGACTTTCCCAGAATTGGCAGGAGTCCCCTTGAGTTTGTGGTTTGATGGGCCATGGGGCAAAAATTAAGTCTTCATGGGGAAAGTACGGGAATTAAGTATAGAAGAAACAACAATTTAGAGTCATAACTGTGTTTGAATCCTGGCCATGCTACTCATTTGCTGCATGACCTTGGGCTAGAAATTTATTTCTGCATTTGCAAAATGAGTATAGTAATGCTACCTCATAAGGCATTTGTTGTGAGAATTAAATTAACCAAAGAAAAAACGTTAGGCTCCCTGGCACATAATAGATGTTCAGTTATTGCTCCTTATCATTACAGATATTAATGATTATAATAATAACAAAATATTAAGTAGATAATCACAGAGGCCCTAAAATTAATCTACCTAATCAAATCCTGGCTTTGCTGTTACATAGCTTTTTGACCTTAGGCCAATCATCTAACCTTTCCATGCCTCAGTTTCCTGCATGTAGAATGGAGAAAATTAATTTTTTTAAATGGGAATAATAATAGTAAGCCTACTTGGTAAGGCTTCTGGGGGTGAAATGAGATAATATATATAAAATAAAACACTTAGAATGGAACCAAGCATAGAGTAATCACCCAGATAAGGTGTCATTGCTATTGTTATTTAGTAGTAGTAACAATTATTGTAGTGGACACTTGGGATCATAAAATGAGTGTTTCAAATTCCATCTTTTCATTTATTTAAAAATATTGATTGAACATTTCCTATGTTGTAGACTACAGATGTCACAAAAATATGAATAAAGAAACATAAAATATTGGTTGGAGAGGCGTCTCTACATAGATAATAATGAATGGAGGGAGTCGGCCATACAGAGGTCAAAGAAAAAAAGCAGGTGGAGCAGAGGGACCAGCGGAGAAAAGTCTCTCTTGCAGTAATAAGAGTCATGTGTTAGGTGCCAGACATCGTCCAGTGTGGCTGGAAGATGCTGAGCGAGAGCGGTGGTGTGGGATGAGGTCAGAGAGATGGAAGGGGCCAAATTGGATTGGAGCCAAAAAACTGAGAATTACAGAGTCCTCCCTCTCTTAAACAATGCATCAGCTCCTATCAACTCTAAATATTTGTTGAATGAACAGAAGAGTCAAGCATACTACAAATATGAAAGACTTTCCCAGAATTGGCAGGAGTCCCCTTGAGTTTGTGGTTTGATGGGCCATGGGGCAAAAATTAAGTCTTCATGGGGAAAGTACGGGAATTAAGTATAGAAGAAACAACAATTTAGAGTCATAACTGTGTTTGAATCCTGGCCATGCTACTCATTTGCTGCATGACCTTGGGCTAGAAATTTATTTCTGCATTTGCAAAATGAGTATAGTAATGCTACCTCATAAGGCATTTGTTGTGAGAATTAAATTAACCAAAGAAAAAACGTTAGGCTCCCTGGCACATAATAGATGTTCAGTTATTGCTCCTTATCATTACAGATATTAATGATTATAATAATAACAAAATATTAAGTAGATAATCACAGAGGCCCTAAAATTAATCTACCTAATCAAATCCTGGCTTTGCTGTTACATAGCTTTTTGACCTTAGGCCAATCATCTAACCTTTCCATGCCTCAGTTTCCTGCATGTAGAATGGAGAAAATTAATTTTTTTAAATGGGAATAATAATAGTAAGCCTACTTGGTAAGGCTTCTGGGGGTGAAATGAGATAATATATATAAAATAAAACACTTAGAATGGAACCAAGCATAGAGTAATCACCCAGATAAGGTGTCATTGCTATTGTTATTTAGTAGTAGTAACAATTATTGTAGTGGACACTTGGGATCATAAAATGAGTGTTTCAAATTCCATCTTTTCATTTATTTAAAAATATTGATTGAACATTTCCTATGTTGTAGACTACAGATGTCACAAAAATATGAATAAAGAAACATAAAATATTGGTTGGAGAGGCGTCTCTACATAGATAATAATGAATGGAGGGAGTCGGCCATACAGAGGTCAAAGAAAAAAAGCAGGTGGAGCAGAGGGACCAGCGGAGAAAAGTCTCTCTTGCAGTAATAAGAGTCATGTGTTAGGTGCCAGACATCGTCCAGTGTGGCTGGAAGATGCTGAGCGAGAGGGCGGTGGTGTGGGATGAGGTCAGAGAGATGGAAGGGGGCCAGGTCATGCTGAATGTTGTCATCCAGACTAAACAGTTTAGATTTGGGCCAAGTGGTAGAAAACCATTGGTGGATTTTACACAGGGAACCACATAGTCTTATGGATATTTTAAGAGACCACTGTGGCTGCTGTGTGCCTCGGAAGCAAGGAGAGATTTAGAGATGCTGTTGCCAGAATCCAGGAGAGGCAGCTCAGTGACAATGGCTGGAGCAAGGTATTCTTGTAGATCCAAGACTTGGGGATGGATTCAGGATATGTTTTGCTGGGGGAAGTGGACAAGACTTGCTCATGGCCTGGCTCAATGAGATTGGAGTAGAGAGGGATGATGGGTAACAAGTGGACTTTGGACTTTGGTTTGAGCATGTGACTAAGCATGGTACCATTTTCTGAAACAGGAAAGACTGAGGAAGAGAAGTATGAGGAGGAGAACATAGAAGGAGGGCAAAGATGGAGTCAAGATTTGTCTCTTGACTATGTTAGGCTTGAAATGGCTACTAAATGTCTAGGTAGAAATATTAAATCATCTATTAAAGACACACAGATCTGGAGTTCTGGGAGGACTTCCAGCTGGAAATAGAAATTTTGGAATTATTGATAAGAGACTGTGTATAAAGTCTTGGAACTTGATGGAAGAGGAGGCCCATGCCAACCTTCAGGTCAGTGGTCTGTGACCATGAAAGAACCAGCAAAGAGAAGAAGCAACCAATGAGATAGAAGAGCTATCAGAACCGAGTTAGTAGTAGTAACAATTATTGTAGTGGACACTTGGGATCTAAATGAGTGTTTCAAATTCCATCTTTTCATTTATTTAAAAATATTGATTGAACATTTCCTATGTTGTAGACTACAGATGTCACAAAAATATGAATAAAGAAACATAAAATATTGGTTGGAGAGGCGTCTCTACATAGATAATAATGAATGGAGGGAGTCGGCCATACAGAGGTCAAAGAAAAAAAGCAGGTGGAGCAGAGGGACCAGCGGAGAAAAGTCTCTCTTGCAGTAATAAGAGTCATGTGTTAGGTGCCAGACATCGTCCAGTGTGGCTGGAAGATGCTGAGCGAGAGGGCGGTGGTGTGGGATGAGGTCAGAGAGATGGAAGGGGGCCAGGTCATGCTGAATGTTGTCATCCAGACTAAACAGTTTAGATTTGGGCCAAGTGGTAGAAAACCATTGGTGGATTTTACACAGGGAACCACATAGTCTTATGGATATTTTAAGAGACCACTGTGGCTGCTGTGTGCCTCGGAAGCAAGGAGAGATTTAGAGATGCTGTTGCCAGAATCCAGGAGAGGCAGCTCAGTGACAATGGCTGGAGCAAGGTATTCTTGTAGATCCAAGACTTGGGGATGGATTCAGGATATGTTTTGCTGGGGGAAGTGGACAAGACTTGCTCATGGCCTGGCTCAATGAGATTGGAGTAGAGAGGGATGATGGGTAACAAGTGGACTTTGGACTTTGGTTTGAGCATGTGACTAAGCATGGTACCATTTTCTGAAACAGGAAAGACTGAGGAAGAGAAGTATGAGGAGGAGAACATAGAAGGAGGGCAAAGATGGAGTCAAGATTTGTCTCTTGACTATGTTAGGCTTGAAATGGCTACTAAATGTCTAGGTAGAAATATTAAATCATCTATTAAAGACACACAGATCTGGAGTTCTGGGAGGACTTCCAGCTGGAAATAGAAATTTTGGAATTATTGATAAGAGACTGTGTATAAAGTCTTGGAACTTGATGGAAGAGGAGGCCCATGCCAACCTTCAGGTCAGTGGTCTGTGACCATGAAAGAACCAGCAAAGAGAAGAAGCAACCAATGAGATAGAAGAGCTATCAGAACCGAGTTAGGTCAGAGAAACCAAGAGAAGATGGCATTTCACAAAGAAAAGTACAGTTATCATAAAATGTTCTATGCCTTCAAGTGAGATAAAAGCAGATGCTTCACCATTAGAACAGGCAGCACAAAAGTCAAAGGAGAGGGCTTCCCTGGTGGTCCAGTGGGTAAGGACACTGCCTGCAGCAGTGCAGGGGGCGCTGGTTTGATCCCTGGCCTGGGAAGATCCTATGTGCCGCTGAGTGGCTGGACTGATATGTCCAATTACCGAGCCGGAGCTCTGGAGCGCATGCACCTGGAGCTGGTGCTCGACAACAACAGAGGCCACTGTGATGGGAGGCCCACATGGGCCAAGGAACAAAGATGGATGAAAATAGGTAAATGAAAGACCAATAGAAGTGGCCCGCCCACTCTTCTCCCTCTTCAACCCACCCCCCCACACACAAAAAAAAACAGAAGAAAAAAAAGTCAGAGGAGAAAAGGCTGGTCAGAGCCCCATTTGAGCAGGATGGGAAAGGGAAATGAGAAGTTGGATGTCCATGGACAACTCGAGGATGTGTGCTCCGAATGAGAACAGAGAAAAATGGAGGCAGCAGCCCGAGTGGAACATGAGGTCAAGGAGACGCTAGAGAATGTTCCTATGCATGTGGGGATGATTCAGAACAGAGAGAGAAACCAGCCACGCAGGAGGGAGGGGGATAATTGTAATAATAACATCCTTGAGAAGGCAAGGAATGAAATCTCAGCACAAGAGGAAGGCTTGTCAGCTTTAGATGGGAGCAGGGGTGCTTTTCTCATAGCAACCAAATGAAAGACAGAATATGCGTACAGAGGCAGAAAGCCTCAAAGGTCGGCTGGTGGCAAAGATGAAGACGTTCCTATCTGATTGCTTCTACTTCCTCATAAAGTATGAGGCAAGGTCAGGAGCAGAGACTGGGGATTAGGAGAGGTAGTGTTAGGAGGTTGGTGGGGAAAGAAACATACTCATTTTAGACAGTAGGAAAGCTCGCCCACTCTCCAAAATGAGTCTGCACGATAGTTCTGCTACCAGGAAGATCTGAGCACTCATTTGAGATCTGAGATTGTAAGTGTGCAGGGAAACCAGCCAGTATCAGCTCTTGTTCTCCACCCGTGTTCAGCTGTTTGTGTGCAGAAGTGAAAGGGATTTACACTAATTGGAGACTCTTGGAATGAGTAAAACTTTATGGCAGAATAGCCTAGAAAAATGAAGCAGTTGTATAGTGATCAAAAGCTCACGCTCAAAGCTGATCGTTTTCCTTATTGAGATCATGTGTGAGTATGTGTTAAGTCACTTGTCATGTCTGACTGTGACCCTGTGGACTATAGCCCTCCAGACTCCTCTGTCCACGGGAAAAGTCAAGAAGCCCATGAGTACTGGCAAGAATACTGGAGTGGGTTGCCATGCCCTCCACCAGGGGATCTTCCAGACCCAGGGATCGAACCCATGTCTTTTACCCATGTCTCCTCCATTGGCAAGCGGGTTTTTGCTACTAGTGTCACCTGGGAAGCTGTCTTTAAATTCGGGTTTTCTTTTTTGTCGAGGCTGTAGAGTAGGAATGTTTTCATGAGTCGAGATGTGTTCATTCTCAGTCTTGATTTCAGGCAGTGTCAAGTTATGTTAATATGAAGATTGCTAGTCTCTTGTCATTACTCAGAATTCTAGCCATTACTCAGTGGTAGTATTTGTGTGGTCGCCTGTGTAAGATCGGCAGATGTCAAGGATCAGAATGACAGGTAGGAATGGGCAGCTGTAGGGTGGGGCTGAACTGAAAGTATATTTATCTAAAATATCTATTTATCGAACTAACAATATATTATCATGAGACAAAGGGGAAGCCGTGGAGATAGCTGAAGTATCAGCAAGCTTGATCTGGAGGGCACAAGGAATTTTGCAAGTGCATATCCTTACTCACTTTTAGTCAATTTTTACACTCATTTTAATTTCAACTCAAGATGCTCAGTATGTTTTCTTGGCATAAAAGATACACTACAAGGATTGGATTATGTTTTGTAATACTTATGTTAAAAATGGAAAGATTAAAAAGAACCTATGAATTTCAAATTTGATAGTCTTAGGGGTACAAGCTGAAATTTCCCATTCCTGCTCCAGAACATCCTCCAGTGATGATATAAAATATGCGTATTTAAAGCCAAGTAAGTAAGCTATGTAAATGCAGAGCACCCCCCAACACACCCGTGGAATCAAAAGGCGGATTCTCAGTGAACCTTGAAGATGTGAATACATCTCCTAAATACAAGACGAAGCAGACATGAGGACCCAGAAGTAAGCCCAGGTGGCAGTTTTAAGGAAAGACTGCTTTCTGAAACTTGAGCTAAAATTCAGGAACCCGCTACAGTGCTGGAGTTTACCCCAGCTGCGACCCTGAGACGTTGCCATAATGGCCGGCACAAGTAACCACCTCAGCACCTGCAAGGGAGACATTATAGTTATATTTGCCAAGACTTAGGAAGCAAAAGTAGCCACCTCACAAGAGACCAACAAAGGCCAAGATCACATGTGGCAGAATGGTAGGGTAGGAGATGAGGTAACAATCAAGCATCTGAGGAAGACCATAAAATCAGCTCAACAAATGAAAAATCTCACCCGCAAAGAACTAAAGCGAGGCATAAAATACATTAGAAACAGCCTATTTCATATTCTCAGAGAGATAAAGGAGAGAATTTTGGTGCTAAAATGGGAATATGAAGTTAGAAATAAGAACAGGTTGTTATTAAAAAAAACCAATTAGAAAAAATTTAGAAAATGGAAACCAGATTAAGTACAATGAAAGAGTAAAATGTCTATCCGTAGAGTAAGTCAGAATTTGGAGTACAGTCCTCCTCCAGGGGATCTTCCCAACCTAGGAGTTGAACCTGGGTCTCCCACATTGCAGGCAGATTCTTTACCATCTGAGCCACCAAGGAAGCCCACAGTAGTTACAAATCATCATTAAAGAGACTTCCCTCGTGGTCCAGTGGTTAAGACTTTGCTTCTGCAACATAGGAATGTGTGGATTCAATTCCTGGTTAGAGAACTAAGATCCCGCATGCCATGTGGTATAGCAAAAAAAAAAAAAAAAGGAAGAGAGAGAGAGAATGAACAGCTGACACTACAACAATGTGGGAATAAAATATTATGTGAAAAGGAGTCACCAGAGAATACATACTTTATGCTGCCATTTATATGAAGCTCAAGAACAGATAAAAAGCAATGCTTTGCTCTGGCTTGGGGGTTGCCTGGAAAGGGTGAAATGCAGTGGGGGACCTGTTTGAGATTATGATCTATATATTGACTGACATGTCCGTTTTGTGTATGTACACACTTTTAAAAATTTACTGATCTGTGTGCTTAAATATGTACATTTTACTATCCATAAAGTTTGCCATAATTTAACACAAAGTTTTTTTAAAACTAAACTTCTTTTAAACAAGTTAGCGAGCTAGAAGATCAAGCTAAAGACTTCTTCCAGACCTCATCACCGAGAAAAAAAGAAGGAAAGTTTTAGGGAAAAGTCAACCCATGTGTAAGGTTGATCCAGGAGAGCCAAAAGCCCTTTAACAAGAGCACCAGAAGGAACGAAGAGCCCAGGGGTCAGATTGAAAGAATACACTCAGATTGAAAGAATACACTGAACTTGAAACAGGAACTTTTTAAAAGTAACGGAAGTATGTTGTGTTCACTGCCACAGTGTTAGGCATAAAGAAAAATGCTTAGAGCTCCCAAGAAGAAAGCAAACTACCTGTGAGGAAATGAGACTTGCATTGACATCATAATTCTCATTAGCAACATTCAACATAGACAGACAAAGGAGCAATGTTTTCACTGTGAAGGGGAATGAAGTATATGCTTAGAATTTTCCTCCATGTTATCATTCAAGAATGTGGACAAGATGGAAACATTTTCTGATATATACATATATACATAGGCTTAGAAAGTTTACTATTCCTAAACTTCTCTGAAAAACCTTCAAGAGGACATACTTTAGCAAAAATGGAGAATAAATGCAGAAGGGAAATGTAGAATGCAAAAAAGCAACATGGAACCGATAAATCAGTAAAACATTTTGCGAAATCTGGCATGGGAAGGAAGGAAAATGAAATCTGTAGTCATCATTTGCAACAAAAATTGAATCAGGAATGAGAGATACAGAGAAGTAAAGACTTCCGTACTGTTTAGGGCAAGGATATAGATGTTAATTAACTAGACAGGGGAAAAGGATGTATTTTCATATAAATATAATTTCTACATAGACTGGTTGAACTAATTAACAGTGCTCCCTGGGGTGGGATGAACTTTGTGTAGAACATTGGATGAACGGTTTCAATCTTGGTGGGAAAAAAGTACTATTTTCTGCAGTGAGTTTGTGTCTTTAGATTCTGCAGAGTTTTTTTGTTTTGGGGGGTTTTTTTGGTAAGCTAGCTTTGAACCTAAACTTCTGCTTGTCATTTTTATTGTCGTTCTTTGACTGAAAGAGAAAGAAGGATTTTAAAGGTACTGATAACCTTAAAAGCTGCTAACGTCTTTCAGGGAGGTAAAAACTAGTTGTCCAAAAGCAAATGAGTTCAGCTTTTTAATTTGCAGGTTCACGATGCTTGTTTGCTGGAGAACTGGGGGCATGGCCTTGACCGTGGGGAAGAGAGGAAGGACACCCTTACCCTGACATGTTAGCTGAGCAGGGAGGCAGTACGGTTGCTTCTGGTTTCTGCAGTATGCCTAAAACTTAAAGCACACGCCATTACTGCCCGTTGCCTTAATTCTAGTTTCAGAATGAATTTGGAAGTTTTAAATTTTTATTTCCTTTTTTCACGTGACATTGCTTAACAGTACCTCTTTTCGTATCAGAACTCTTTGGTTTCTGTTTCTGTCTCTATCTGGCAAGTGACTAGACTTTTAAATACAATTTTTTCCATTCTTTTATTCAGTAGGTATCTCTCTCCTCATTGTAATGGCAGGCAACGTGATAGTCTCGTGGCATATAGTGAGAAACAAAACAAAATTTCTGTACGTATGTAGAATTGCAAGTGGTTTTTCTGTATTGACCTTTTATGTAGAACACTGCTTAGTTTTCTTTTACTGATGATAGTTTATCTGAAGATCTTCTTGATTTCCTTTGAAGTGAATCATGTTGTTCATAAGAAATGTTTTCAAAAACCCATGATAAAGACATCGTTGTCTTGTTTCTGTTTTCAAGGAGACTGCTTCCAAGGTTGCCACGTTACAGAAAATATTTACTGCAGGATTTTGGCACATAGCTTTTATTAAATTAAGGAATACCCTTCTAGCCCTGGTGTAGTAAGAATTATTATCCTGAAGGAGTATTATATTTTATTGAAGGCTTTTTCTGTCTTTTATCAAGTTAATGAAATGTATCCCTATTCCAAGTTTGCTAAGAAGTTTTTTTTCCTTTCCATGAAGCTTCTTGAATTTTATTCAATAGCTTTTTTGCATCTGTTGATACAACATGGTTTTTTTCCCTTAATTCATGTCCTGTGTTTTTCTTTTCTTTTTTCATCCAGGTACAAAATGATCTCCGAATTCACTTGGCCCAACCATGATCTCCCTTCAGACAAAGAGGCTGTCAAGAAACTGGTGGGACATTGTGGCTTTCAGGATGATGTAGCTTATGGGAAGACCAAGATTTTCATTCGAACACCCCGCACACTGTTTACCCTGGAAGAGCTCCGTGCCCAGATGCTCGTAAGGATTATCCTCTTTCTACAAAAGGTAATTTTACATTTTATATATGCGGATATGGCCTTGCTTTTATGTTCTTAAAGATGAGTTGAATGGTTTCTTGGATTCAAGACATGTTCCAATGATGTGAAAATGATGTATTTTTTGCATCTGTGCCTGTCTTGGAGGGTTTTCTGTTGCCTTGCACATGGAAAGCTTTCTGAGCTGCATGAGTTCAATTTGTTTCCATTTAATATCCTTTTAAATTTACTTCTGACTGAAAGATAATTATTTTACAATTTTTCCAGTCTTTTATTCAGTAGGTATCTCTCTCCTCATTGTAATGGCAGGCAACGTGATAGTCTCGTGGCATATAGTGAGAAACAAAACAAAATTTCTGTACGTATGTAGAATTGCAAGTGGTTTTTCTGTATTGACCTTTTATGTAGAACACTGCTTAGTTTTCTTTTACTGATGATAGTTTATCTGAAGATCTTCTTGATTTCCTTTGAAGTGAATCATGTTGTTCATAAGAAATGTTTTCAAAAACCCATGATAAAGACATCGTTGTCTTGTTTCTGTTTTCAAGGAGACTGCTTCCAAGGTTGCCACGTTACAGAAAATATTTACTGCAGGATTTTGGCACATAGCTTTTATTAAATTAAGGAATACCCTTCTAGCCCTGGTGTAGTAAAATTATTATCCTGAAGGAGTATTATATTTTATTGAAGGCTTTTTCTGTCTTTTATCAAGTTAATGAAATGTATCCCTATTCCAAGTTTGCTAAGAAGTTTTTTTTCCTTTCCATGAAGCTTCTTGAATTTTATTCAATAGCTTTTTTGCATCTGTTGATACAACATGGTTTTTTTCCCTTAATTCATGTCCTGTGTTTTTCTTTTCTTTTTTCATCCAGGTACAAAATGATCTCCGAATTCACTTGGCCCAACCATGATCTCCCTTCAGACAAAGAGGCTGTCAAGAAACTGGTGGGACATTGTGGCTTTCAGGATGATGTAGCTTATGGGAAGACCAAGATTTTCATTCGAACACCCCGCACACTGTTTACCCTGGAAGAGCTCCGTGCCCAGATGCTCGTAAGGATTATCCTCTTTCTACAAAAGGTAATTTTACATTTTATATATGCGGATATGGCCTTGCTTTTATGTTCTTAAAGATGAGTTGAATGGTTTCTTGGATTCAAGACATGTTCCAATGATGTGAAAATGATGTATTTTTTGCATCTGTGCCTGTCTTGGAGGGTTTTCTGTTGCCTTGCACATGGAAAGCTTTCTGAGCTGCATGAGTTCAATTTGTTTCCATTTAATATCCTTTTAAATTTACTTCTGACTGAAAGATAATTATTTTACAATGTTTTCTTGGTTTTTGCTTATACAACAACATAAATCAACTTTATCCTCAAAACTCCCAAGTTATTTTGCCTTCTGATATTCAGCATCAGAGAGATGTCTGAAGCAGTTTGATTTTTGCCTCATAGTTGACTGAATCAGCTTAACGGCAAAGAGGACTTTTTCTGTCTTGTTCAAAAGCTTAACCAAGGGCTTCCCTGGTGGTCCAGTGGGTAAAGAGTCCGCCTTGCAGTGCAGGGGACACCGGTTCGATCCCTGGCCCAGGAAGATCCCACATGCCATGGAGCAGCTGGACTGGTGTGTCCAATTACGAGTTGGCACTCTGGAGCATGTGCGCTCAGAGCAGGTGCTCTGCAAAGAGAAGGGCTGCTGAGATGGGAGGCCCACACAGGCCAAAGAGTAAAGATGGATGAATATGAATAGTTAAAGGACCAATAAAAAAGGGGCCAAAATTTAACAACAAAAAAAAAGCTTGACCAACCCACTGGAAACCACCTCTCTCACCCATCACGCCCCTCCACCAGCCCACCCTTGACTGAAGTGCACAGTGCTGACTTAGCCATGCTCCTAAGATCATGGTACCTATCATCACTCAACTGTGCAGGACCCCTTCTCATTTCATTCAGTCACTCAGGTTTTTCTTTTTATCCCCCTTACCCATTTCCGTGCCTTAGGTATGAACCATTTTAATGTAAAAACTTATATATGGGACTTCCCTGGTGGGCCAGTGGGTAAAGAGTCCATCTTGCAGTGCAAGGGACACCGGTTCAATCCCTGGCCAGGGAAGGAGTGACTGGGCCAATGTGTCCAATTACGAGCCAGCACTCTGACGCGCATGCACCCAGAGCCGGTGCTCTGCAACAAGAGAGGCCACTGCGATGGGAGGCCCACAGGGGCCAAAGAACAAAGATGGATGAAAATAAATAAATGAAGGACCAATAAAAGAGGCCAAAATTGAAAAAAAAATATATAGGCATATAAACTTATATGTGCACATATATATGTGCCTCTGTGTGAATGTCTTTGGAGTGCCCGTCAAGGGAAGGGTGGCTGGGGCGCTGGGTGTGTGTGGACCTGGCTGCTCCTCTCCACAATGCCTGCCAGTCTGCACAGCATCAGTTTGTATGTGGGGGTTACTGTGTGCCCACAACCTTTTCAGTATCATCCAGGTACCTAGATTTTGCCAGACTGATAATGATAACTCGCTATTTTATTATAGATCCCCATTTCTCTTATTATCTTTGAATTTGAGCATCTCATTACACGCTTGTTTGCTTTGGGGGGTTTCTGTAAACTGCCCATTTGTATCTTTTATCCATTTCTCTTCTGGAGCTGGTATCATTTTCTTGTTGATGAGCAGGAATTCCTGGACTATTTTAGACATTAATCTATTTGCTTCAGATACTATAAATATAGTCTTGTATTCTGTAGCGGTTCTAATGAATTTTCTAATAGGCTTTGTTGAAAAAAATCCTTAATTTTGACATAATCAAAAATCTTCCTTTTTTTGTTTTGCCTTATACTTTGTGTTTTGGAATTTTGTTTAAGAGTGCTTTTCTTGTCTCTTGGTCACAAAGATACTATCATGTGTCTTCTTCTATGAACTGTATAGTTTTATCTTTCACATTTAGATCTTTAATCCACTGAAAATCCACCTAGGAATATGGCTTTTTATAGAAATCCAGTTTCATTTTTTCTAGATGGTGAGCAAGTTTTCTCAATATCACCCACTAAACTATTCTTTGCCTGTTGATTGTGTTGCCAACTATTATTGTATGTGAAGTTTCTATATATACATGGGCTTCCCTTGTGGCTCAATCAGTGACAAATCTGCCTGTGGTACAGAAGGCCCAGGTTTGATCCCTAGGTTGGAAGATCCCCTGGAGAAGGAAATGGCCGCCCACTCCAGTATTCTTGCCTGGGAAATCCCATGACAGAGGAGGCTGATGGGCTACAGGCCACGGGACCGCTAGAGTCAGACATGGCTTAACAACTAAACCATCACAGAAACACATATGTGCATTTTTTTTTCCTGAGTGCTCTCTTCTGTTCCATTTTTGCATTTGCTTGTCTTTTTACTAATGCCACATTTTTATGGAAAAAATGTTTCTAAGAGGCCAAAATTGAAAAAAAAATATATAGGCATATAAACTTATATGTGCACATATATATGTGCCTCTGTGTGAATGTCTTTGGAGTGCCCGTCAAGGGAAGGGTGGCTGGGGCGCTGGGTGTGTGTGGACCTGGCTGCTCCTCTCCACAATGCCTGCCAGTCTGCACAGCATCAGTTTGTATGTGGGGGTTACTGTGTGCCCACAACCTTTTCAGTATCATCCAGGTACCTAGATTTTGCCAGACTGATAATGATAACTCGCTATTTTATTATAGATCCCCATTTCTCTTATTATCTTTGAATTTGAGCATCTCATTACACGCTTGTTTGCTTTGGGGGGTTTCTGTAAACTGCCCATTTGTATCTTTTATCCATTTCTCTTCTGGAGCTGGTATCATTTTCTTGTTGATGAGCAGGAATTCCTGGACTATTTTAGACATTAATCTATTTGCTTCAGATACTATAAATATAGTCTTGTATTCTGTAGCGGTTCTAATGAATTTTCTAATAGGCTTTGTTGAAAAAAATCCTTAATTTTGACATAATCAAAAATCTTCCTTTTTTTGTTTTGCCTTATACTTTGTGTTTTGGAATTTTGTTTAAGAGTGCTTTTCTTGTCTCTTGGTCACAAAGATACTATCATGTGTCTTCTTCTATGAACTGTATAGTTTTATCTTTCACATTTAGATCTTTAATCCACTGAAAATCCACCTAGGAATATGGCTTTTTATAGAAATCCAGTTTCATTTTTTCTAGATGGTGAGCAAGTTTTCTCAATATCACCCACTAAACTATTCTTTGCCTGTTGATTGTGTTGCCAACTATTATTGTATGTGAAGTTTCTATATATACATGGGCTTCCCTTGTGGCTCAATCAGTGACAAATCTGCCTGTGGTACAGAAGGCCCAGGTTTGATCCCTAGGTTGGAAGATCCCCTGGAGAAGGAAATGGCCGCCCACTCCAGTATTCTTGCCTGGGAAATCCCATGACAGAGGAGGCTGATGGGCTACAGGCCACGGGACCGCTAGAGTCAGACATGGCTTAACAACTAAACCATCACAGAAACACATATGTGCATTTTTTTTTCCTGAGTGCTCTCTTCTGTTCCATTTTTGCATCTGCTTCTCTTTTTACTAATGCCACAGTTTTTATTGTAGAGTGTCTTAGTATATGATAAATCCATCTTCTTGACTCTCTTTTTTTACTCTTCTTTACTGAGGCTAGTCTATATACATAGACCTTTGTTCTGTACTATGAATTTTACTGTGTGTTTATTGAGTTCATTAAATTCAACAATACTGTTTATTAGGCTTCCATTGAATATATACATTAATTTGAAAGGATTAACATTTTTAGAATAGTAAATCATCTTAAGAGGGTAGAATAGCTTTGTTTATATAATTTTTATGGTCTTTTAGACTTAGACCTTATGAATTCATGGTTAATTCCTAGATATTGTATTATTTTTGTAGCTGTTGTGGTTTTTTGTTTGTTTGTTTGTTTTTAATTTATTTTTCATCCATCTTTATTCTTTGGCCTGTGTGGGCCTCTCATTGCAGTGGCCTGTCTTGTTGCAGAGCACTGGCTCGGGACACGTGCACTCCAGAGTGCTGGTTGGCAATTGGACACACCAGTCCAGCCTCTCCAGGCATGTGGGATCTTCCCTGGCCAGGGATTGAACTGGCGCCCCTTGCACTGCAAGGTGAACTCTTTACCCACTGGACCACCAGGGAAGCCCTGTTGTGTTTTATTATTGTGTTTGTATTAGATTTTCTTCATGGCAGTGTTGGTATAGAAAAGCAGTATTGGCTTGAGCGCCGGTGTGCTCAGTGGCTAAGTTGTGTCCAACTTTCTGTGACCCCATGGACTGTAGCCCTCCAGGCTCCTGTGTCCATGGGATTTGGCTTGTGTTGGTTCATCTGTATCCATAGTGAAGCATTTCTTGATTCATATTTGTTGATTCTGTTCATTTTTCTGGGTAAAAGTTTATATCATATGCAAATTATACAAGCTTTTCTTCCCTTCCAATTGCCAAGGTGTTTCTAAGTGTTGGTCTCATTTGTTTATTTTGCCTAGAACTCAGAAAAAACTTTTGGAGTGGAATACTAAAATTCTGTTTCATCTTAAAACAGTTTTCTTTTCTGGATTTTTTGTTTGTTTGCTTATTTGTTTTAATAATGCCTTTACTCCATTCTGTTTTCTTTCTCAGGACAGCTTGTAAATTTGCAAGTTGAATCTCTGTTCTTTATCTGCCATAGTAAGCTATTTTCACACATCTCTTCTGTATATATCCAGATACTTCCTTTTGATCTTCAGTGCTTCTCAGGGGCATGTTTGTTTCTTCCTTATACCTATCCAAGAGATTGACCAGGTTCAGGCTTTGGCTCTGAAGCAGGGTGACCAAGACCTCTGTTTGGTTGAAACCCTTCTGGTGTATGACTGTTGTCTGCTGTAAATATGTAATAACCCTTTCACTCTCAAAGAGTACCCTATGCTGTCCAGTAGGTCATTATTACAGTTAGGTTTTATATATAGTAGTGTGTATGTCAATCCAATCTCCCAATTTATCCCTCCCCCAAATCTTTCCCCCGGTAACCACAAGTTTGTTTTCTACATCTATGGCTCTGTTTCTGTTTTGTGGATAGGTCTGTACCATTTTTTTAGATTTCACATATAAGCAGTATCAGGCTTTCCTGATGGCTCAGAGGTAAAGATCTACCTGCAATGCAAGAGATGCAGGTTCAATCTGTGAGTTGGGAAGATCCCCTGGAGGAGGAAATGACAACCCACTCCAGCAGTCTTGCCTGGGTAATCCCATGGACAGAGGAGCTTGGCAGGCTCCAGTCCATGGGATGGCGAAGAGTGGTACACGACTTAGTGACTAAACGATAACAATAAACAGTGTCCTATGATGTTTGTCTTTCTGTCTGAGGACCTTCACTCAGTGTGACGACCTCTATGTCTATCCATGTTGCTACAAATGGCGTTACTTTGTCCTTCTTTATGGCTGAGTAACATTTCATTGTATCTTGTCACCCAAAATTTTAGCTTTGCTTATCCGGTAGCTTCCTGATTAGAGGATGGGAGTTGTTTGATTATTAGGTCATAGGAAAATTAAAGGCAGTATCTTAAAGGCAGTGTAAAGGAGAACAAAGGAATGAGTGGACAAGTGTGGGAAAGGGTGAGAGAGAAAAAGAGGAGATTTAACGCCAAGAAAGGAGGAAAAGACCTCAAACTAGTGAAATACAATACTCAGAATGGAGGTTAAAATGATGTATGATGGTCGTTTCTAATTTTATGTGGCATTTTACATGGGATTGTGAGACAGTGAATGACCTTTTCTTTTCAATTCAAAATAATAAATTTGGCATTCCACCAGCAAACTGATCCTATGTAAATATTATACAAAAATAGGGCTATTTTATCAATAGATCAGCAGTGTTTTATTATAGTTCCTTATAAGAATTGGTCTGCTTTGGATCAGTTTTGGATTTATAGTTCCTTAGAAAATCATTCAGTTTCTCAAATTTAATTGAACATAGTTGAATGAAGTTCTCCCATGTTTCTTTTCATTTTGTTTTTTCATCATTCTTCAGATCACTTCTTTTTAAAAAAAAAATATCTATTTATTTATTAGTCTTAGTTGCAGCATGCAGGATCTTTTTTCTCTTGTTGAGGCAGTAGAGCTTAGATGCTCTGAGCCATGTGGGATCTTAATTCCCTGATCAGGAATCAAACCCGTGTCCTCTGCATTGGAAGGTGTGTTCTTTAACCACTGGACACCAGGGAAGTCCCTTCAGATCACTTCTTTTCTTTTTTTTTTTTTTTTGGAATTTTTTTTTTTAAAGCAGCTCTGGTTTTTTTTTTTTTTAAACCTCTATTTTATTTTTAACTTTTACAGAGTTTTGTTGTTTACAGATATGCATGTTCCCAGATTAGTCATATGTATATCCCCCCCTTCCCACCCCTCCCGATCATCACACAGCACCCCTGAATGCAGATCACTTCTTATTTTGTGTAGTTGACTGGTACTCTCTCTATTCTTTTTATTTTTTTTCTCTCTCTATTCTTGATCAGCTTTAGTTAGTGGTGCATTTTCAAACAGCAGCCCTAATTTACTAATACCACCATTTTCCTATTTCTCCTATATTTTTACTTTTTATATTCATCAATTCCCTGTGGGTTTTTTTGTTTTGGTTTGGGTATTTTTTGGCATGCGAAGAGAAGAAGCAGGCAGGAGAGTCTCTTCCTCCAAATACTGGAGTTGGACAGTTGATGCATTTTCTTCTCTCACAGTTATTAAAAATGGACTGTGGGGTTTGTTCTGAGAACTACTTTTACTATATCTGTAGGGCCTTGTGCATTATCATAGATGTAGATTTTCTATTTCTCAAAAAATATTATTTAAAAAAATGTTTTTAAGTGATTCATGTTTTGAGTGTAAGTTTTTTTCATTTTCTGAGATTGTTTTGTAATCGCAGAACATTAGATGTACTCTTTCTCGTTTCTGGAATTTGTTGTGTTTTTAGGGCCTAGTGAGCAGTCACTTTTTTACTGTAGCTTGATAGAAGGTGTATTTCCTTTTTCTTCTTGGCATTTTTATTGTGAAAACTAGCAAATATTTGCAAAAGTAGAAAGAATAGAGTCCCCATCTCTCGGTTTGAACAAGTATCAATATTTTACCATTCTTATTTTATCCAGTATTCACCATGTGTTTTTATGTGAGTTTGGTTTTGTGTTTTTAAAAGGAAATCCAAGTTGTGTTATTATTTTGCCCTTATATATCAGTACCAGATAATGACTTCAGTATACTATTATCATACCATATAAAATTAACAATAATTCCTATACATTCCTACACCTAATGTGTGGTTTGTGTTCATTATTCCCAGTTGACTTAGAAATGTCTTTCCACACACGGTTAGAGGGGCTAAGGCACTTTGGAGAATGGAACACTCTCGTCTTTATCACACTAATTATGATTTTTTTCCAGGGATGCATCATTTCATCCTTAAAAAGTATATGCTTTTTTAAATTAGGCCAAGGCCTGCCCTGGTTGGCTTATTCTCATTTAAAGGTTAATATTATTTGTATATTCTTATATTTACTTGTTAAATTTACATTTTATACACTCTTACTGTTGGCTCAGTCCTGGGTATTCTTGCCTGGAGAATCCTCATGGACAGAGGAGCCTGGTGGGCTACAGTCCATAGGGTTGCAAACAGTCAGGCATGACTAAAGCAACTGATCATGAGCATTATTGACCCCCAGTCACATGAAGGATCTCGTGAAGAGTTAAAAGCGTTTTGTTAAAGCATGAATATGTCATGAAAATAGAAAATTCTGAAACTGGGAATAGTATCACTATGAATTATAAGTAATCTCAAAGATTAGTATAGGTCTGAGTAGAATAATTTTGTAAATCAGCCAGAGAGAAAGCGTGAATAGAATCATTATCTGAAAATTAGATGGTATGGGTATAATTATTCACTTGCCCTGTTCCCTGATGCATTGTTTATTGTGAAACTTTGTCAAGTAGTCGCATGAAGCTATGGGGCTCTCCCATCATTTGTACAAAGCTCACTGGCTTCTTTGTGAAGCCAATCACGTGTTTCATTTAAACTAAATCGCAGAACATTAGATGTACTCTTTCTCGTTTCTGGAATTTGTTGTGTTTTTAGGGCCTAGTGAGCAGTCACTTTTTTACTGTAGCTTGATAGAAGGTGTATTTCCTTTTTCTTCTTGGCATTTTTATTGTGAAAACTAGCAAATATTTGCAAAAGTAGAAAGAATAGAGTCCCCATCTCTCGGTTTGAACAAGTATCAATATTTTACCATTCTTATTTTATCCAGTATTCACCATGTGTTTTTATGTGAGTTTGGTTTTGTGTTTTTAAAAGGAAATCCAAGTTGTGTTATTATTTTGCCCTTATATATCAGTACCAGATAATGACTTCAGTATACTATTATCATACCATATAAAATTAACAATAATTCCTATACATTCCTACACCTAATGTGTGGTTTGTGTTCATTATTCCCAGTTGACTTAGAAATGTCTTTCCACACACGGTTAGAGGGGCTAAGGCACTTTGGAGAATGGAACACTCTCGTCTTTATCACACTAATTATGATTTTTTTCCAGGGATGCATCATTTCATCCTTAAAAAGTATATGCTTTTTTAAATTAGGCCAAGGCCTGCCCTGGTTGGCTTATTCTCATTTAAAGGTTAATATTATTTGTATATTCTTATATTTACTTGTTAAATTTACATTTTATACACTCTTACTGTTGGCTCAGTCCTGGGTATTCTTGCCTGGAGAATCCTCATGGACAGAGGAGCCTGGTGGGCTACAGTCCATAGGGTTGCAAACAGTCAGGCATGACTAAAGCAACTGATCATGAGCATTATTGACCCCCAGTCACATGAAGGATCTCGTGAAGAGTTAAAAGCGTTTTGTTAAAGCATGAATATGTCATGAAAATAGAAAATTCTGAAACTGGGAATAGTATCACTATGAATTATAAGTAATCTCAAAGATTAGTATAGGTCTGAGTAGAATAATTTTGTAAATCAGCCAGAGAGAAAGCGTGAATAGAATCATTATCTGAAAATTAGATGGTATGGGTATAATTATTCACTTGCCCCTGTTCCCTGATGCATTGTTTATTGTGAAACTTTGTCAAGTAGTCGCATGAAGCTATGGGGCTCTCCCATCATTTTCGTACAAAGCTCACTGGCTTCTTTGTGAAGCCAATCACGTGTTTCATTTCTCAAACTAAAATCAACATAATTATCTCTCACATGAAATTGATTGCTTTTGCCCTTCAAGTGTAATGTCAAGGAAAAACCAAAACACCTACGAATACAGTAGCTGATCATCACTACGTGGCAGGCACTATTCTGAGCACTTTATATATATATTAACTGAGTCATTGCAAGAACCTGTGAATGAGTGTCTGTCACTATGGTCACTATGTTCCTGTCATGAAAAAGGGACCTCCGACCACCTCAGTAGCCAAGTCCCATATTGGAGGTCACACCAATAGTGAGCCCCAAACCTGGGATTAGAACCCAGTGGGTCAGCCTTCGACACATACTTTTTTCACCAAGATTCACTTATATCAGTGGTAACATCATTCAGTGTGCACTCATTTCCTATAGGAAGAACAGGTATTACTTACACTCTTGAAGAAAAGTTTGTAAAACCAGCCACGAAGATGAGGAGGGCATCGTCCCATACTCAGAGAGAAAGAAGGTAATTTGGCAAAATCCCTTTTTTAAATGACCTGGGTAGACACAGAGTGATGTCTGAGTCATTGACTATTGGGTATGTAACCTAAGATGTATCTTTACTACAATTGAAAGGAAACACTGCTGTTTCCTGTATGAATCAGCTCTTGACATACATACAGTAATGAAAAGTGGTGGATGACTCTTACTAGGAGTACATGCTCCAGAAGAGATTTTTATTTGTTGTGGTAAAAGTGACTTTCAGGCCATGAGTAGGCTGGGATAGGTGTGTGTGGATGACAGGAAGGGTGGGGGAGGTCTTGCTGGGTAATAAGAGAGGTTGCCTCCAATGCCAGTCCACTCATGGCTTTAATCATAGGAACTTCTTGTGGTTAAAAAGATGCCACTTAACCTTGGCTAAATATTGGAAGAAAGAAAGAAAAATATGCCTTTGATCAAATGACAATCCATCTTTTCAGTAAGAGATAGAAGAAACGGGTAGCAAGTGTCATTTCCAACACTGTGATATGTGGCCTAGTGGGAGAAGGCCACGCATGCATTTTCCATGAGTAATAAACATGGATTTTTCCATTCATTACTGAATATGGATGTGCAGTGACACACAAGACGGGGCTCCACCCAGAGGAAGCGGGCCACCCAGTCAAGAAAGAGATGTGTTAGGACTCAGACCAGTGCAGCTGAGTAATTGTTGAGTAGGTAATGCCTGTCAGGTGGGCTCAGAGAAGGGCCACCTGCATGAGCTGGGAGAGAAGGCTTTCTGGATGAAGGAGAGATGCCAAAAAGTTTGAGAACTACTCTGTCAGGTTCACATTTTACTCGAAAGTCCACTTGCAGGGAGATCGCTCTCAATCTCTCCTTCATAAGCCATCTGCACCAGTAGAATATGTTAGAGCTGGGTCATTGATGTCATGGCAGTTAAATGTCACAATGGTCAATGGGTAAAATAAGCTTCCTTTGACAACAGTAGGGAGCAAGATTTTCTACAAAAAATATTCAAAAATATTTAAACAAAAATATTCAATATTGTATTCTGAAATAAATGTAGACTCATCCTAGTCCTTGGAGTTATTAAGACAGAAACTGCCCTTTTAATGTTAGAAGAAGGTTCCTAGACAGCTGGTGCCACTAACAATTGAGAAAGAGAGAAAAGGAACCGAGGCGGGAGTGTATTTGAGGAAGAGCGCTAAGTCTCTTCAGTCATGTCCGACTCTTGACAACACTACAGACTGTACCCTGCCAGGCTCCTCTGATTTTCCAGGCAAGCGTCCTGGAGTGGGTTGCCACACCCTTCTCCAGGGGTTCTTCTCCACCCAGGAATTGAACACATGCGTCTTACGTCTCTTGCATTGGCAGGCTGGTTCTTTACCACTAGTGCCACCGGGGAAGCCCACAGTTGTTTGGGGCATAGTTCCAAGTGCCTCGGAGACATTCAAGTCAAGACAACCAGCAGGTTGGATGTATGACTCAGGGAAGCCAAGGAAGTGGCAGGTTTTAAGTAAGAAGGAATGATCAGCAGTGCCAAACCTAGAGCCGTCCAACAAAATAAAGGGCTGAAAGTACCCATGTGACCTGGCCATCGGGAGATCACGGGTGTACTAATAATCAGCGTGTTAAAGAGAAGCAGGATGAAAGCAGAGTACAGCAGGAATGTATGTTGAGCATGTACTGGTGTATCATGGCAATGGAAATAGGTATGGGAAAGGATGTGTGTCCTTAATGAAGAAACCAAGGAGTATTTATTATCTGCAAGATGTTTAGTCAATGATTCTCAAATGTTGAAGCCTTACCCCTACATGTGTTAGTTACTAAGCAGTGCTATTAAAATAACATTACTCAGTACAAGTCATTGATGTTGATTATAGTGAAGAAAATTTCTCTTGATTTATAATGAGAGGCAATAACTAATGCCATTTAGTATTTACCTATTGACAAGCGTAGAGCCTTTTTAGAACAATAAAAATGCTTCAGGGCTTCCCTGGTGGTCTAGTGGGTAAGGACACCGCCTTGCAGTGCAAGGGGCACCGGTTCTATCCCCGGCCTGGGAAGATCCCATGTGTTGCGGAGCGACTAGACTGGTGTGTCCAGTTACCAGCCAGCACTCTGGAGTGCATGCGCCCAGAGCCGGTGCTCTGCAACAAGAGAGGCCACTGCAATGGGAGGCCCACACAGGCCAAAGAACAAAAATGGATGAAAATAAATAAATGAAAGACCAATAAAAGAGGCCAAAATTAAAAAAAAAAAAAAAGTTAAAAAAAAAATCCTTCAGCAACATTGGAATGACAGAGTATCCTCCCTCCTCTCTCTGCCTCTCTCTCATCCTAACCCCACCCACTCTTTTCCTCCTCCTACCCAACTGCTGAATAAAACAGATAAAAACATATTTGGAAAATAATGACAACATGTCAACAATCATTTGTTTCTTATGTATCTCCTCTCAGACACTGCCAGTAAGCAACCACGGGCACCCCTTGCCTGGCCTGCTCCCCTGTAAGTTGGCAGCAGATGATTTGCTTTCCTGAAAGAGCAGCAAATCCGTTGCCCGGGTGATATTTCATTACTAAGGCAACCAATTTGGTACATCAGTGTGAATCCCAATTTGAAGATGCAATTAAGTCAAGATATGTACATATGCTTGAGATTTGCTTAAAAGAGACCTGTTCCCTTTTGGAAGAAACACATTTCTTATATTCGTTAAAAGAGAGGCGAAAATACTTCGTTCATTCTTTGTTCACTCAAATACCCCGCTCCCCGGAGCTCCCCGCCATGCTTAGTGAAAGAGCTTGCAGTGGTTCTCTCTCAACACTTTATTTTTTTTTTAGCTTGAGATCTTCCCTTTCCAAGACGCTTCTCTCCTGAGACCTGTCACTCATAACCCAGCAGCTGTTGTCTCCATGACAACATTTGCTGGCCCCTATAGGTGGTGGAAGGGAAAAAGAAAAAAGAAGCCCTGGCTACGCTTTCATGTCATTTTTCTGTTTTAATTGCTGGGGGCTCAAGAGATTGATTCTTTGTAAGGCATTCATTAGTGAAGGGGAGGTGATTCGATGAATAGGTGTTTACATTAAATTAAAAATGAGCGAACAATCCAGAGAGGATTGCTGCTCTAGACTCAAATGAAAGATCTCACAGATAGGAGGCGCATACCAAAAGCGTGTCTGTGGGAAGACAGCCACGCCAAGCAACATACCATCGAATCACGGCGGAGCAATTAACTTTTCTTCCTCCTCGACAAAAATGGTGGTTTAAAAATTAAAAGCATATTTGGGTGCAGGGAGCATTTAATTCACAACCTCATAAAATAATGAAACCCCAGCAACTCATTAATTTTCCCATTTGCTGAAGCTGCCAGGAATATCTCAGGGATCATATTTGTACACAATTCCAGGACCCATCCTTAGTTGAGGGTTTCCACTGTGACTGCTGTCATTCCTGCTGACACGCTTGTCCCCACTGCCTGCCTAATCCTTCTTTATTCCTCAGTTGTCTAGCTACCTCCTGTGTAAGCTTCCTCCGAGCCTTTGGGAAATAATGGGGTGACAAGTGTTGAAGGCAACAATGGAAATAGTGTAGTGGGTATTCACTACCTAAAGGCCATAATGCTGTTTCAGGTAAAATGTCACCCCTCCAAAAAAGACGATGTTCAAAATGAACTTTAAAAAAAAAAAAAAAAAGCCTTTCTTGGGCTTCCCTGGTGGTCCAGTGGATAAGGACACCGCCTTGCAGTGCAAGGGGCACCGGTTTGATCCCTGGCCTGGGAAGATCCCACGTGCTGCGGAGCGGCTGGACCGATGTGTCCAATCACCGAACCAGAGCTCTGGAGCACTTGCGCCCAGAGCCGGTGCTCTGCAACAACAGAGGCCACTGCGAGGGGAGGCCCACGCGGGCCAGAGAACAAAGATAGATGAAAATGGATAAATGAAAGTCCAATAGAAGTGGCCCACCGGCCCCCCACCCTCCCCCCAACTCACCCCCGCAAAAAAAAGAAAAAAGTCTTTCTGAAATATACAATTTTGCCATATATTTCATTAAGCCAAGATACTTTATCAGCTTCCCTGGTGGCTCAGTGCTAAAGAATCTGCCTACCAGTGCAGGAGACATGAGTTTGATCCTTAGATCAGGAAGATGCCCTGGAGAAGGAAGGTCCAAGAATACTCCAATATTCTTGCCGGGGAAATCCCAAGGACGGAGGAATCTGACAAGCTACAGTTCATGGGGTCACAAAGAGTCAGACATGACTTAGAGCCTTAACAACAAGAGCAAGACACTTTATGACTGACAAAATATATCCTAATATCCTATTCTGGATGTACTGGATATACTGGAATCTGTGTGGTTTCAGTGTAAGGTCTGTGTTGCAATTTACTTTAGTCTGTTGTGGTTTTTTGCTGACAAATGAAAATAACACGGCTTTAATCAACAACCTCATAAAATAATGAAACCCCAGCAACTCATTAATTTTCCCATTTGCTGAAGCTGCCAGGAATATCTCAGGGATCATATTTGTACACAATTCCAGGACCCATCCTTAGTTGAGGGTTTCCACTGTGACTGCTGTCATTCCTGCTGACACGCTTGTCCCCACTGCCTGCCTAATCCTTCTTTATTCCTCAGTTGTCTAGCTACCTCCTGTGTAAGCTTCCTCCGAGCCTTTGGGAAATAATGGGGTGACAAGTGTTGAAGGCAACAATGGAAATAGTGTAGTGGGTATTCACTACCTAAAGGCCATAATGCTGTTTCAGGTAAAATGTCACCCCTCCAAAAAAGACGATGTTCAAAATGAACTTTAAAAAAAAAAAAAAAAAAAAAAAGCCTTTCTTGGGCTTCCCTGGTGGTCCAGTGGATAAGGACACCGCCTTGCAGTGCAAGGGGCACCGGTTTGATCCCTGGCCTGGGAAGATCCCACGTGCTGCGGAGCGGCTGGACCGATGTGTCCAATCACCGAACCAGAGCTCTGGAGCACTTGCGCCCAGAGCCGGTGCTCTGCAACAACAGAGGCCACTGCGAGGGGAGGCCCACGCGGGCCAGAGAACAAAGACAGATGAAAATGGATAAATGAAAGTCCAATAGAAGTGGCCCACCGGCCCCCCACCCCCCCCCCAACCCACCCCCCGAAAAAAAAAAAAAAAAAAAGTCTTTCTGAAATATACAATTTTGCCATATATTTCATTAAGCCAAGATACTTTATCAGCTTCCCTGGTGGCTCAGTGCTAAAGAATCTGCCTACCAGTGCAGGAGACATGAGTTTGATCCTTAGATCAGGAAGATGCCCTGGAGAAGGAAGGTCCAAGAATACTCCAATATTCTTGCCGGGGAAATCCCAAGGACGGAGGAATCTGACAAGCTACAGTTCATGGGGTCACAAAGAGTCAGACATGACTTAGAGCCTTAACAACAAGAGCAAGACACTTTATGACTGACAAAATATATCCTAATATCCTATTCTGGATGTACTGGATATACTGGAATCTGTGTGGTTTCAGTGTAAGGTCTGTGTTGCAATTTACTTTAGTCTTTTTCTTGCTGTTACAAATGTACGTAACTACTACCAAGAAATCTGTGTGTCAGAAATGGCTTGTATTTTTTGTCATGGCACATTAAACACATTCTGCTTGGACTAGTAGGTTTTGCTAACCAAAAAAAAAAAAGTTTATGAAATATTCAACACATTCTGGAAAGTGTACTGTTATTTATCGCATATATTTCAAGCCTTCAGTTTCTCTATATGGGGTGACATAGAATGGCTCTAAAGGCTGTATTTTTCATTTCAGCATGTGCAGAATATAGATACTTTTAATGTACAAAAGGCCCTTCCAAAGAAATAAATACCTCACTAGAATACAGAGGGAGAAATATAAACAATCAGCCCACCGAAAAAGGGGTGGGGGGAAATGGCCAGCAAATACATTTTCACCTATCAGATACTCAAGGTTTTTTTTTTTTTTTTAAATCCTACATAGTGTTGTTGAGGATATGTTTACTAGTAATATGAGAGTAAATATGTGAGAACTTTCTGGACAGTAGTTTAGCAATGTGTTTCCAAAAAAAAAAATCTCCAAGTTGGGTTTGCCTCTGATCTAGCAATTATACTTCTAGAAATTTATAGTCAGGAAATTCTTGAGACTTTATGTAAACATTTAGCTGTAAGAAGTTTCTCTCCAGTATTTCTCATGAACGTGGAAAATAGTGGAGAAAAGCATGAAGAAGGGAGTCACACAAATGATTGTACATCTACACAGCAGAAAACTACACAGCCATGAACAAGAACAACACAAAGAAATTTAATCAAGCAAATGTTAAGTGAGAATATATGTTACAAAACAGGATGTTCAATATGATTCCTTTTTTTTTCTTTGATCTCTAAGTCATCATTTATTTTTCATCCATCTTTATTCTTTGGCCTGTGTGGGCCTCCCATTGCAGTGGTCTCTCTCACTGCAGAGCCCTGGCCATGGGCTCATGCGCTCCAGAGCACTGGCTCATAATCGGACACACCATTCCAGCCACTCCTCGGCATGTGAGACCTTCCCACACCAGGGATCGAACCAGTGCCCCTTACACTACAAAGTGGGTCTTTACCCACTGGACCACCAGGGAAGCCCAATTCATTTTTTTGGCAAGATTAATTCTAGAAACACCTATGTTTGCACCCACACATGCATGCACACAGGCCTGTATACCCATTATACAGACCGAGGAGGGATCCATGAGTTATTCCTTTGGAGGGCTTTATTTCTAACTAAAGATAATTTAGGGTTATTTATATTCAGTGGTTTTTTTTAATTTTCCTCAGCAAGTCTTACTGTTGCCAAGTGTGCTGTGGAAGAGTCAGGGGCAGAGAACCACCAGGTTGACGATTTATAAGGTCTTCAGGGACTTCCCTGGTGGTCCAGTGGTTAAGACATCTCTTTCCAGTGTAGGGGGTGTGGGTTCGATCCCTAGTCAGGGAGTTAAGATCCCATGTAGCCAAAAACCCAAAACATAAAACAGAAGCAATATTGTTAACAAATTCAATGGAGACTTTAAAATACTAAAAGAAAAAAAAAAAATTAAAAAGGTCGTCAGCGCAGAGATTCTGGTTGAATTCTAAGATTTCTGCAGTCTGCAGATCATTCTTAAGTTTGCACATTTTGTCTTCTCTCCTCAACAAGATGATAAGTTGTTGAGGGAAGCAGTGTCCTTATTCTTATTTGTACTCTACCCAGGGACCCCAGCATGATACCCGGCACACAGTGGCTTGGATGGTATTTTGCCAATAATATAATTATAGTATCATGACTCAGTACAAGGTGCTCTGGGAGTTATAAAGTTTCCTATTAGCTGTGTTATGTTTATTAATACTTAAGAGCTAGTCGTGTGCATTTAAATGAGGTACCTTCATCATACCAAGCAAATGGAGTAATTAGTAGGCATAAGAGTTAATCTCGGGCTTCCCCTGGTGGTCCAGTGGGTAAGGACACCACCTTGCAGTGCAAGGGGCGCCAGTTCAAGCCCTGGCCTGGGAAGATCCCACGTGCCGCGGAGCGGCTGGACTGATGTGTCCATACCGAGCTGGAGCTCTGGAGCACATGCGCCCAGAGCTGGTGCTCTGCAAGGACAGACGCCACCGCGATGGGAGGCCCACAGGAGCCAAAGAACGAAGACGAATGAAAATAGAGAAATGAAAGGCCAATAGAAGTGGCCCGCCCACTCCCCTCCCTCCCCAACCCGACACCCGCCCAAAGTAAAATAAATAAATAAATCTTTAAAAAAGAAAAAATAAAATTAAAAAAAAGAGTTAATCTCAACTGGGAAAGAAGTCTTTACGTTTTAACTCCGCTGCCAGAGTTGAGGGATCACTAACTTTGGTGTAATTTTTTGACTCTGCTGCTGCCTTACCAGCAGATAGTTCTTGGCTTCAGTCAACCACAAAGCTCTTGGGTTCCAGTCCCGGCTCCCACACCGACAGCATGAAACCTTGTGGCCTTTCTGTTCTTCCATTTCTTCACCTATACAAGGGAAATCAGAGGGCCCACCTTATCATATTCTTGTGAGTACTAAATGACTTGATATATTCAACCTACTTTGATCAGTACTTAGCATATGGCAGCTACTATGTGTTTGCTGTAATTACTAACATATTAATACAGCTATTATTATTATTGGTTTGGTTATTTATCCATTGACCATTGGCAGAGATATGTCACAAATCACCTGTGTCGGTTCCCTATGGCTTCTGTGAAAGTGACACAAACTAGACAGCTGGAAACAACAGGAATTTATCCTCTCACAGTTCTGGCGGCCAGAAGTCTGAAATAGTTCCATTGGGCCTGAGTCAAGGTATCATCAAGACTACGCTTCCTCTAGTGGTCAGAGCGGATAATCCGTGCCTTGCCTCTTCCAGCTTCTGGTAGCTGCCAGAATCCCGTGGTTTGCGGCTGCAGTCTCTGCTTCCATAATCACATGCCATCTCCTCTTCCTCTTCACATCTCCCAGCAGCCCCCTCTTATATAGACACATGGGATTGCGTTTAGGGTCCACCCAGATAATCCAGGATGATCTACCTGTTTCTGTCATTAACCTGATCACACCTGCAAAGTCCTTTGTTTTGCAAGATGAAGTACCATTGAGTGGTTCCAGGGATTAACAGGTAGATTGTCTGGAAGAGGGGTTATTCAGCCCACCCAATCACTGTAAACACTAGTGGCTATCACAGAATATATTTCTTCTTCATGCATCCAGGGTTTGGCCTTTTTGGGCTGAGCCCATCCCAGGCCGTGGGTTGACTCCATGTATGACTTATTTTTTCTGATGTCAGAAGCAAAAACCTCAGAGGGCAAGACTGACCACACAAGCACATTTCAGGCTACTCGAGTCCCATGCATAAATATCCCATTGATCAAACCAGGTCACCTCCGTGGGGTGGCCCACATAGATCAAAAGGAAAGGAATGAATTTACTATTGTATCAGCCTAGCACAGGGATTTCTGCAGGTGACAGAGACCTTAAAGCTACATTACTATACTTATTGGAAGAGGAAGAAAATCTAGGATTCAAAGTAAAGTTATTTAGTAATGCGACCGTTTTCTATAATTGTTATTTGATGGTTAAGTCAAAGAACTGTGTGTTTTGTAGTCTTAGCCTGGCCAGATAAATGCAGTCCTGAATATGAGGGTAGCAGAAAATTTGTTCCCGGATTTTGGATTTAGAGTCCAGACCTGCACAGACATGGAAACTCTGAGACTCTTTTAAGCTACCTACCTCCTTTTGCCATATTGTAGTGACTCAGTTAGACTCCATGGAGGTATGAAAAACAAGCAGCTTTCTGCCCCTTTGGAAGAACAGAGTATATGCTGGATAACCTCTCAAAGAGAGAAGGGAACAAGAAAATACCTGTTCGCTGCTGACTTAAAGCCAAAGCTATGTTAATTACAGCAGCAGTCCCCAGCTTTTTTAACACCAAGAACCAGTCTCATGGAAGATCGTCTTTCCACAGACTGAGATGGGGGAGAGAGATCATTTCAGGGATGATTCAAGTGCATTACATTTACCATATACTTTATTTCTGTTGCTATTCCATTGTGATATATATAATGCAATAATTCTACAACTTGCTGTTGTGCAGAATCAGTGGGAACCCTGAGCTTGTTTTTCTGCAACTAGATGGCCCCATTGAGGGGTGAGGGGAGAAAGAGGCGCAGTGGCTGCATATACAGACGAGGCCTTGCTGGCTCCTAATGTGAGGCCTGGTTTCTAACAGGCCATGGACTGTATCAGTCTGTGGCCCAGGGGTTGGGGGCCCCTGAGCTGTAGCATCTTCTCAGGCACCCTTAGCCTGTGAGCCTGAATAGCTAGTTCATCTAAGCGGCCTAACCAAGAGCTGGTCCCTTATACGTTTGTTGGATCCTGATTTTTTGTTAGTTTGAGAACTAGTATACAATATTTGTATATGTGAATTTGATAAAATTTCCCAGCCTGGGGTTTTCTCCATCTCTTTGCTCTCATTGCAATAATAGGGGAATCAGATTATTCTCACAGGCCCAGTGGAGAGCAAAACGAATAATACACAGTAGAGTTTATGGGCTCTTTCTCAATTTCTATGACTCCAAGAGTGAATAAGGATGTACCAGGTCACATTTTCCATGGTCACTTGATAAAGAAGAATTAAAAAAATACAGTGACACTGAGGTGTTGACTTCTGTTAAAAAAAGGGAGGAGGGAGAAAGGCAAAAAAGGCAAAAGGTGGAACTTTTCATGACAATGATGCAAGTGGGATGAACAAGGAATTAGGAGCTTAATTTGGAATATCCACATTTTCATAGCTAGAACAGAACCAACTTATTTAAGGTGAATATTTATGCTTTTAGAGAAATTGTCTTAATGTAAACAGAATATTCACTGGTTTACAAGCAGGCTCCTCACCGCAATTTCTGCCCTTTGAAAACTATACGAAACCTCTCAAAGAAAAACAAGAAAATACCTGTTCGCTGCTGACTTAAAGCCAAAGCTATGTTAATTACAGCAGCAGTCCCCAGCTTTTTTAACACCAAGAACCAGTCTCATGGAAGATCGTCTTTCCACAGACTGAGATGGGGGAGAGAGATCATTTCAGGGATGATTCAAGTGCATTACATTTACCATATACTTTATTTCTGTTGCTATTCCATTGTGATATATATAATGCAATAATTCTACAACTTGCTGTTGTGCAGAATCAGTGGGAACCCTGAGCTTGTTTTTCTGCAACTAGATGGCCCCATTGAGGGGTGAGGGGAGAAAGAGGCGCAGTGGCTGCATATACAGACGAGGCCTTGCTGGCTCCTAATGTGAGGCCTGGTTTCTAACAGGCCATGGACTGTATCAGTCTGTGGCCCAGGGGTTGGGGGCCCCTGAGCTGTAGCATCTTCTCAGGCACCCTTAGCCTGTGAGCCTGAATAGCTAGTTCATCTAAGCGGCCTAACCAAGAGCTGGTCCCTTATACGTTTGTTGGATCCTGATTTTTTGTTAGTTTGAGAACTAGTATACAATATTTGTATATGTGAATTTGATAAAATTTCCCAGCCTGGGGTTTTCTCCATCTCTTTGCTCTCATTGCAATAATAGGGGAATCAGATTATTCTCACAGGCCCAGTGGAGAGCAAAACGAATAATACACAGTAGAGTTTATGGGCTCTTTCTCAATTTCTATGACTCCAAGAGTGAATAAGGATGTACCAGGTCACATTTTCCATGGTCACTTGATAAAGAAGAATTAAAAAAATACAGTGACACTGAGGTGTTGACTTCTGTTAAAAAAAGGGAGGAGGGAGAAAGGCAAAAAAGGCAAAAGGTGGAACTTTTCATGACAATGATGCAAGTGGGATGAACAAGGAATTAGGAGCTTAATTTGGAATATCCACATTTTCATAGCTAGAACAGAACCAACTTATTTAAGGTGAATATTTATGCTTTTAGAGAAATTGTCTTAATGTAAACAGAATATTCACTGAAAACCAGGCTTTTTCACACAGCAGGCTCCTCACCGGCAAACTGGCAGCCGTGTTCCAAGCTGATGCTTATTCATGCTAGACTGCTCTAGAACCATCAACTGTAGACATTGATTTTGAAATTCCATTAAGACTTGAGAACTGTGTGTCAGCTGCCCTGTGTTTCTTCGTTGAATGTTTCATCATTTGCTTGGCTTGTCTGCACTGTTGTGTAACAGGATAACTTGCCTGTTTCTCTTAAGTGAGCGCTTAAGCCCTAAGGTTACTTGATTCTAAAACATTCTCTGGGGGTTCTTTCACAGATAAGCAAGTCTTCTTTTTAAAACTTACAATAAAAGATCTTCAGTGTATTCAAGCCAATATGTATCCATTCATTCAACAAATGTGTTTATTGTCAGGCACTTTTTGGAGACACAGTGATGAATATGATAGAAATAATCCTTGTCCTCCTGAGGCATACATTCTAATCGAGAAGTGAGACCCAAAATAGTGGTGGGCTTCAGTCCATAGGGTCGCAAAGAGTCAGATACGAATGACCAACTGAGCACACACACGCACACACACACACAGATTGAGAAGGGACTGACCCTAGGAAAAATTCAGGGAGAGAAGATGCAAGCTGAGGGATATACAAAAGCAAAAAACTGCAGCAAGAAAGGGTACAAGCATTCGGAAGGCGTTTTTAGAAATATCACTACAGTCTATGCTTCTGTCAGTTTCTGTTGCTGATGCATTCCTTCCTTCAAGGTTCAGTGCAGCAGGATTTCTCTCTGTGAAGTTTTCAGCTGGAATTTGGTTTGAGTTTTTTGGAAGGATACCTGAAGGGCAGCGGTAGAGGAGTTCCATGAAATATTGATCACAAGCCAGTGGAGATGAGTGAAAAAGACCGAAAAGAAGGGTCGATTTTGATGGTCCTAAAATACTTCAGAGACAAGAAAGAGCTGTTTCGAGACAGTCTAATGCTGGTGTTCATTCCAAAAGTGCTCTGATTATTCTCTCAATCCAATTTATGGTTGCTCTGACTTCGTATGAAAATACTGATTTATTCCTATCCATGGGAGAATCCCATGAACAGAGGAGCCTGGAGGGCTATGGTCCATAGGGTCACAATGAGCCAGAGACAACTGAAACAATATAGCACACACATGCCCTGATTTATTATGACTTGTATATTAGAATTTATGGAATATATCCTTTTTACTATAGCTTATCCCTTTTGTCGTCAAATAATTTTAAGTATGTGGGTGGGTGGGGGTGGAGGTGTGTGGGAATATGTATATATATATATATATTTTTTTTTCCCTTATTTCCCAGTGGGGTTTTTTTATATAGTTATTTCAGAGGAGACATACTCATAGAGACTTCCAATATTAACTCTTCTTCATGCAGGTAGAATCTGACTTAGATTCAGTCCACTCAGATAAATTTGATCCAAATAGAACATTTCTCCCATCGTATTCATTAGCTATAGCTGATACCTCATTTGTGTTTCAAAGATTCCAGACCCTTAGGGGGCATTTCTCACATCTTTAATTATGGATAATCTACTAGACTAGAGAGACTTTCCTGCCATTCATGAAATGATTGTGAAATAAAGGCTCTCTCCTGTTTGTGATTGAGTGCCCCTCTCCCTACCCCCGGCATAGAGCTTACATCTTAACAAATTCATTTAGTGGGCACATACTTGATTTTTTTAATATTTCTTTTGTTAAGTCTTGATTGAATTTGTGACAACATGACTTCTGTTCTATGTTTTGGTTTTTTGGCTGCAAGGTATGTGAAATCTTAGCTTCCTGACCAGGGATCAACCTCCCCACCCCTCCAACTCCTGCATTGGAGGATGAAGTCTTAACCACTGGACTGCCAGAGGAGTCCCCCAGATACTTGATTTTAAAGTAGGGAGGGGCTTTCTGAGTTAAGCAGCAGCAAAAGAAGAATCATAAGGGAAAAGATTGATAGATATCCCTGCATAAACCTTTAAATTTTCTGGGTCTCAAAAATTATCATTGTGGCACAGCTGTGTTCAGTTGCAAGAAAAAAAGAAAGGGAGAGAAAGGAGGGGTGGAGCAAGGGGCAGGAAAAGATAGGAGAGAATGGGAAAGGTAAGGGGAGAGGAGAGCTGAAAAAGAATTCAGCCTGGCATACAATGTACCGTAAGGCGTCTCCTGGATCACCTTCTTTCTCAGTGTGGCTCCCCCTTGTGGTTGCAAGATGGCTGCTAACAATTAGAGCAGTCACATTGACTTAAGCGAAGAATTCACTTGCAGAAGTTGTTGGGCATTCTCTCTGAGGAGTGAGACACTTTCTTTCTCAGCAGCACCTAGAAAGTGTCTTCTCGTGTTTTATTACCCAGAACCAATGACCACGGCCAGGAGATGGTAAAAGGAAAAATGCTTAAAAGTCTTTGTAAATGTAAAAAGAAGAGGTTAACTTACTTCATAAATAAAAAGCCCTGGGCTTCCCTGGTAGCTCAGTGGTAAAGAGTTCACCTGCCAATGCAGGAGACACAGGTTCATTCCCCGATCCAGGCAGATCCCTCATGCTACAGAGCAACTAAGCCCATGAACCACAACTATGGAGCCTGTGCTCTAGAGCCTTGGAGCCACAACGACTGAAGCCCGTGAGCCCTAGAGCCCAAGTTCCACAACAAGAGAAGTCACCACAACAAGAAGCCTGCTCACCTCACCTAGAGAGAAGCCCCCACTCCCTGCAATGAGAGAAGAGCCTGCAAGCAGTAAAACCCAGACTGCAGCAGCAGTTGAGCCCTCTCCCTACCCCGGCATAGAGCTTACATCTTAACAAATTCATTTAGTCCCCTTTGTTAAGTCTTGATTGAATTTGTGACAACATGACTTCTGTTCTATGTTTTGGTTTTTTGGCTGCAAGGTATGTGAAATCTTAGCTTCCTGACCAGGGATCAACCTCCCCACCCCTCCAACTCCTGCATTGGAGGATGAAGTCTTAACCACTGGACTGCCAGAGGAGTCCCCCAGATACTTGATTTTAAAGTAGGGAGGGGCTTTCTGAGTTAAGCAGCAGCAAAAGAAGAATCATAAGGGAAAAGATTGATAGATATCCCTGCATAAACCTTTAAATTTTCTGGGTCTCAAAAATTATCATTGTGGCACAGCTGTGTTCAGTTGCAAGAAAAAAAGAAAGGGAGAGAAAGGAGGGGTGGAGCAAGGGGCAGGAAAAGATAGGAGAGAATGGGAAAGGTAAGGGGAGAGGAGAGCTGAAAAAGAATTCAGCCTGGCATACAATGTACCGTAAGGCGTCTCCTGGATCACCTTCTTTCTCAGTGTGGCTCCCCCTTGTGGTTGCAAGATGGCTGCTAACAATTAGAGCAGTCACATTGACTTAAGCGAAGAATTCACTTGCAGAAGTTGTTGGGCATTCTCTCTGAGGAGTGAGACACTTTCTTTCTCAGCAGCACCTAGAAAGTGTCTTCTCGTGTTTTATTACCCAGAACCAATGACCACGGCCAGGAGATGGTAAAAGGAAAAATGCTTAAAAGTCTTTGTAAATGTAAAAAGAAGAGGTTAACTTACTTCATAAATAAAAAGCCCTGGGCTTCCCTGGTAGCTCAGTGGTAAAGAGTTCACCTGCCAATGCAGGAGACACAGGTTCATTCCCCGATCCAGGCAGATCCCTCATGCTACAGAGCAACTAAGCCCATGAACCACAACTATGGAGCCTGTGCTCTAGAGCCTTGGAGCCACAACGACTGAAGCCCGTGAGCCCTAGAGCCCAAGTTCCACAACAAGAGAAGTCACCACAACAAGAAGCCTGCTCACCTCACCTAGAGAGAAGCCCCCACTCCCTGCAATGAGAGAAGAGCCTGCAGCAGCAGTAAAAACCCAGACTAGCCAGATAAACAAATAAATAAAAGCGCTGACAAATCATGACGTGAAATTATGAATGTATGTATGTGATGGACAGAACAAAAAAGAATGAAGAGGGAATTCACAGACTTCAAATAGCTAACGAAGTTTTTTCAAATCATATTCCTAGTCAAAGCAGTTTAATCATAGCATATACGATAGGTTAGCCTGTATCACTTGAGTGAGTTCTTTTTAACTCTTCACATGATGGAGTTTGGAAAGGAGTCCTTTAATGCATGGCAGCTGGAAAGATAAATGGGTCACGGTAGCAATTCTGCCCCTAGAATTAGAACAGATACAATGATACTCCTAAAATGATATTTGAACTAGCAGAAAACACCAGAAACACTGCACAGGAGGAGGTTGGTTAGCTGAATCACATGCATGTTTCTTGTTGACGACCGTAAGGACGCTCAGAATCAAATTATAAGAAGATATTTGAGCACATGAGGAAATACGCTTGACATAGCAAATAAAAAGCATTGCAAAGCACTTTATGATTTTCTGTGATCTCAGTTTTGTGTAAAATATGTTTGTAACCATAAAAGAAAAATGAGTACATTTGACCACACACAATTTAAAAAAAAAAAGAAAGAAAGAAAAAAAATTTCTGCATGATCATATCAAAATGTCATGGGTATACTGGAAAAAAAATTTCAAACACTGGTAATGAAAGATCATTCCCTTCATGTATAAAGAGCTCATACAAATCAGTAAAAAGAAAATCCAAAGAAAATGGATTGACAGAATAGAAATATGCAGTTTATAAAAAGGAATTTAAATGGAAAACCAGTAGGCGCCTACAGTGTAGCACAGGGAGCTCTGCTCAGTGTTACGTGGCAGCCTGGATGGGAGGGGAGCTTGGGGGAGAATGGATCCATGGATGGTATGGCTGAGTCCCTTTGCTGTCCACCCGAAACTATCACAACATTTTTAATTGGCTACGCTCCAATATAAAACAAAACATTAAAAAATAATTTAAAATGATAAAACTATAAATATTGTATTTATATTAGTTGAAAAATGCATTATATTCCTGTTGACATCCATTTTAAACCTGTTCTGACTTGATGGGACTATCACTAAGAAGCTTCAGTCTTCGAATACCGTGTTCTAAGACGTTTGATAGGGAAAAAATAGATTAGGTAGTAGGATTTTTAGTACAAGGTTATGTTTCTGGTAGGATTTTGGTAACATAGTTACAACTATGTGTACAAATATAAAACCTCAACATCACAGAGAAAGCTTAGCATTTGACTCTGGATGTTTCTCTAAATATTAACATTACTGTCTCACCACAACATATTCTACCATCAGCTACTCATTCTGGTCATGTGGCGCCTGCTATTATGATAAATCATGCACCCAAACAGTGCAGTTGTTTCTTTTCTCTTTGGCATTGAGTTCTAACCAGGAATGATCTTCATAGTTAATCATATTATGTTCAACTTGTGTAATTCGAACTGTTGAAAAAGTGTCTGTCCTTAGGAAGGGTTCTTTTTCTTGTCCTGCCATTCCTCCTTACATTCTTCCCAACCCAGGGATTGAACCCAGGTCTCCCACACTGCAGGCACATTCTTTACTGTCTGAGCCACCAGGGAAGCCCAAGAATACTGGAGTAGGTAGCCTATCCCTTCTCCAGAGGCTCCTAACTCAGGAATCAAACTGGGGCGGAGGGGTCCCCTGCATTTCAGGCAGATTCTTTACCAACTGAGCTACCAGGAAAGCCCCACATTCATTACAGTCCAAGACAGAGAAACGGAAAGAGGAAGCATATTTTATGTTTTCTCAAGTCATCTAGGGGACCTTTTCCAGATGACTGCCTTCCCCCTAGATTCTGAAATCTCCCTCAAGGAAGCATCCTGACCCCATATAACCATTGGTGTGGACACTGGGGACTGGTGGCTTTTGGGGGTGCAGGGACACACTGAAAGAGCCAGACTCAAAACCTTGCTGGTACCATTGCCCATTGCCTACAGCCAGAGCCAAACCCCTAGCAAGAGCTGCAAATATTAATTGCATCCCTGGGTAGAAGCAGGGTTTTAGGTCTGAAAAATGACTGTTTCTCAAAACCAAGCATTTTTTTTTTTCAAAGCCGAGCATTTGCTAGCAAAATATATGTTAATGTTTGACTTCAAGAAGTTTATGTCAAATGTATTCCCTGCTTCTCCTTTTTTTTTTTTTAAACATTTATTTATCTTTTGGGGGGTGGGGTGGGGAGGGAGGGGGATGGGCGGGCCACTTCTATTGGTCTTTCATTTCTCTAGTTTCATCTGTCTTTGTTCCTTGGCTCCTGTGGGCCTCCCATTGCGGTGGCCTCTGTCGTCGCAGAGCGCCGGCTCTGGGCGCATGCGCCCCAGAGCTCCGGCTCCGTAATTGGACACATCAGTCCAGCCACTCCGCGGCACGTGGGATCTTCCCAGGCCAGGGATCGAACCGGCGCCCCTTGCACTGCAAGGCGGTGTCCTTACCCACTGGACCACCAGGGGAAGCCCCCTGCTTCTTCTTAATGTTGAATTATTAGAGAAATGTAAAGCAGCAAGGTACAAAACTATGTCAAGCATAAATGCTTTTAAAAACCTATCTTTAATGTATGTTAAGTGTCTCGCATAAGGCCTAGTACATAATAATGAAATCATGTTTTCTCTCCTTAGTCTGAGGAGTAATAACAGTAATCAGATGAAAATCAAAGATACTCTCCCACATGCACCTTTAAAACTTTTTTAAATTTTTGTGTTCGTTATCAGGAGGTGTTAAGATAGAATACCAGTATGTGCGCTTATGTATCACCTGGTGTAACATCCTTGCTTAGCAGGCAAGCAGCTGAAGCCTGGAAGGTAGTCTGCCGGGAGCACTGGCCTCTTGGGTGAAAGATGCTTTCCACTCCACCCCCAATGCTGAGCCAGCCAGGGAGCTGTCCCTCTGGCAGTGCTGACTTCCTTGGAAGAGCCTCACTGTGACAGGAAGTCAAGCTTTGGGGGGGAGGGGTTGCGCGCGCTCAGTCGCTTCATTCATGTTCGACAGTTTGCCGCCCTATGGACTGTAGCCCTCCAGGCTCCTCTGTCCATGGGATTTCCCAGGCAAGAATAGTGGAGTGGGTTGCCATTTCCTCTTCCAGGGGATCTTTTGGACCCATAGACAAAACCCGCATCTCCTGCATTGCAGGAGGATTCTTTACCTCTGAGCCACTAGGAACGTCCCATTTGTTAGTTATGTGTGACCTTTGACCAGATCTTACTTTTTTAAGGGATTAGTTGTGGTTGGCTTCTAGTTATCTCATAGGCATATTTAATTTTTCCTAGAAGAGCTTAGGTATTGCCTGTTTTTCCTGATATCTCCTATAGAAACCATACATACAGTAGGAATTTGGGAAACTTTTATATTAATAGAACTAACAAATGCTCAATAACTCCTAGGCTGCTGTGGCATAATTGAGGATGGGACATCTTGATCCCCTTCACAATGAACGTTTAATCTGTGTACAGAGGACTCTATAGTTAAATATGTTTGGTTGGACAAAGTAAATAGGCTTATTGACATAGAACTCCTCAGAGCTTTTAATATACCAATGTACATTATGAACCTCCAGAAAGGCATTGCAGGATGCAGCCTTCCTGAACTTGAAAATGGAACTCTTTTTTCAGGGTGCATTTCAAAGGCCTTGTGTTCCAGAATTCACTTTTGAAACTCTATAGAAAAGAATTAGGATACACCTTTGATGGGGCCTTTCAAATACCAGTTATTATCTGAGATTTTGAGTGATCTGGGGAACCATTCAAAATTGAGATCATTTGCAAGCATCTGAAGCAAAGGTTACTAGGGTGTTTTTCTTTTTTTTTTAAAGGAATTCTGCATGTTCTAGATGCCAGACATAAAGGAAGAAAAGTTAGAACATGGTTACATAAGATAAAAGTCCATCCTGTCCCCTGGTGGGTTGATGAGCCACCTCCATCTTGGTTGACAGCGGCTCTGCAGGTGGACAAGGCAGAAGGTGTCTTCACACAAACCTAAAAGAGACACCTTGTTGCACCCGCGGAAATGCCCAGGCACTTGACCCAGACCCTGAAGTTCTATGTCAGAATGCAGTTTTGAAAGAGCCTTGTCTTGAGTGATCCTGAAAATGAATTATCAACTTTGTACCTCTTCTTTTAAAAAAAAAAAAAAGATTTAAAACCCAACAGAAGAAAGCAACCACTTTAGTAAAGCTCCACAGACTGTTTACTTTGGGACAAAATTGAATCCTGGCAGGCCCATCAGAATTATTTAACCTGTTAGCTGGAGTGATATGACTTTCATTTATCTTCAAAATAATTGCAATTTGCGTTTTGACAGAGTTGGTGTTAAGCCCATCTTCTGACAGTAGTTGACTAAGAGATTCAATTGCTTCTCAGTGACGAGGTTGTCAAACTATAGCATCATCATATTAGGCAGTAATCTGTGCACTAAAGAATTGCTGGACTAATGGATCTGGGCAAGGCAACATAGAAAATGTGTGAGCCCCAAGGGCTCCACAAGCCCTTGTCTTGTGTGAAGGCTCCACAAGACCAAGGTAAAGCTCAGGGGTGGTCATTTCTAAAACTCACACAATTCGGTTCATCAGGCTAATTTATGCTCTTTCTTTTAGGGAGGGATCTCTTTTATTTGGATGGTTTATATCTGGTTACTGATTGAAGATCTGGTTATTTCAGTAGTTCATTGTTTTTTTTTTTTCCACATGCCATCCCTCCAGGCCATTTCAGAGCCCCCATGTAATATCCCTTAACCCACTGCGCATTGACAATGGTTATCTCTTTTACATATGCTAGTATAGGGCTCCATGTTACTCTTTCCTGTTTAAATTTTTTATTTTATATTACAATATAGTGGCAACCCACTCCAGTATTCTTGCTTGAAGAAGCCCATGAACAGAGGAGCCCAGCAGGTGACAGTCCATGGGATTGCAAAGAGTCAGACACAACTGCATGACTAACACATGCACAAAGTTGATTTACACAATTATGCACACAACGTTGTGTTAGTTTCAGGTGTATAGCAAGGTGATTCAGTTATAGGTATACATATATCTGTTTGTTTCCACATTCTTTTCTCATATAGGTCATTACAGAATATTCAGAGCTTTGAATAGAGCTCCCTGTGCTCTGCTGGTTCTCGTTGATTATCTATTTTATATATAGTAGCATGTATTTGTTAATCCCAAACTCCTAATTTATCCCTACCCTCCCTTCCCCTTCAATAATCATAAGTTTGTTTTCTAAGTGTAAGTCTGTTTCTGTTTTGTGACTAAGTTCATTTATATCATTTTTTCAGATTCCACTTATATGTGGAATCAAAGCAATATCATATATGGTATTTGTCTTTGACTTACTTTGCTTGGTGTATTTCATTATTTCTTAATTTTTTCCTGAGGTCATCTGAAAATGCTGTTAACTTATCTGTGAAACCAAGGAATTGTGTCAAAATGTATGCTAAGAAACTACAAATTTTTTTTATTTTTAAAATGGGTTGCCGTTTGACAGAGTTGGTGTTAAGCCCATCTTCTGACAGTAGTTGACTAAGAGATTCAATTGCTTCTCAGTGACGAGGTTGTCAAACTATAGCATCATCATATTAGGCAGTAATCTGTGCACTAAAGAATTGCTGGACTAATGGATCTGGGCAAGGCAACATAGAAAATGTGTGAGCCCCAAGGGCTCCACAAGCCCTTGTCTTGTGTGAAGGCTCCACAAGACCAAGGTAAAGCTCAGGGGTGGTCATTTCTAAAACTCACACAATTCGGTTCATCAGGCTAATTTATGCTCTTTCTTTTAGGGAGGGATCTCTTTTATTTGGATGGTTTATATCTGGTTACTGATTGAAGATCTGGTTATTTCAGTAGTTCATTGTTTTTTTTTTTTCCACATGCCATCCCTCCAGGCCATTTCAGAGCCCCCATGTAATATCCCTTAACCCACTGCGCATTGACAATGGTTATCTCTTTTACATATGCTAGTATAGGGCTCCATGTTACTCTTTCCTGTTTAAATTTTTTATTTTATATTACAATATAGTGGCAACCCACTCCAGTATTCTTGCTTGAAGAAGCCCATGAACAGAGGAGCCCAGCAGGTGACAGTCCATGGGATTGCAAAGAGTCAGACACAACTGCATGACTAACACATGCACAAAGTTGATTTACACAATTATGCACACAACGTTGTGTTAGTTTCAGGTGTATAGCAAGGTGATTCAGTTATAGGTATACATATATCTGTTTGTTTCCACATTCTTTTCTCATATAGGTCATTACAGAATATTCAGAGCTTTGAATAGAGCTCCCTGTGCTCTGCTGGTTCTCGTTGATTATCTATTTTATATATAGTAGCATGTATTTGTTAATCCCAAACTCCTAATTTATCCCTACCCTCCCTTCCCCTTCAATAATCATAAGTTTGTTTTCTAAGTGTAAGTCTGTTTCTGTTTTGTGACTAAGTTCATTTATATCATTTTTTCAGATTCCACTTATATGTGGAATCAAAGCAATATCATATATGGTATTTGTCTTTGACTTACTTTGCTTGGTGTATTTCATTATTTCTTAATTTTTTCCTGAGGTCATCTGAAAATGCTGTTAACTTATCTGTGAAACCAAGGAATTGTGTCAAAATGTATGCTAAGAAACTACAAATTATATTCACTGGGTCTTAGTTTCTTCTTGGTACCTATTAATTTGCTGTTCTGGTATAAACATGGGTATTGCACTAGCATTTTAAAATAGAATATCAGGGCTTCAATTCATGTTTTTTTTTTTTTTTTTTTAAGATTTATTTATTTATTTTTGGGCGGGGGTCGGGTTGGAGAGGGAGGGGAGCCGGCAGGCCACTTCTATTGGTCTTTCATTTCTCTATTTTCATCCGTCTTTGTTCTTTGGCTCCTGTGGGCCTCCCATCGCGGTGGCGTCTGTCGTCGCAGAGCGCTGGCTCTGGGCGCATGCGCTCCAGAGCTCCGACTCGGTAATTGGACACATCAGTCCAGCCGCTCCGCGGCACGTGGGATCTTCCCAGGCTAGGGATCGAACTGGCGCCCCTTGCAATGCAAGGCGGTGTCCTTACCCACTGGACCACCAGGGGAAGCCCTTCAATTCATGTTGTCTCTCACAGAGATATCTGAGTTGAAGAGGAATGACTCGGGAAACATTTTCTGTCTTTAAATATTTCTTTAAAATAACTCCTGGGAGGGGGGCTTCCCCTGGTGGTCCAGTGGGTAAGGACACCGCCTTGCAGTGCAAGGGGCGCCGGTTCGATCCCTGGCCTGGGAAGATCCCACGTGCCCCTGAGCGGCTGGACTGATGTGTTCAATTATCGAGCCGGAGCTCTGGAGCGCATGCGCCCAGAGCCAGTGCTCTGCAACGACAGACGCCACCGCGATGGGAGGCCCACGCGGGCCAAAGAACAAAGACGGATGAAAATAGAGAAATGAAAGACCAATAGAAGTGGCCCGCCCATACCCCCGCTCCCCACCCCACCTCACCCCACCCCCCCAAAGGATAAATAAATAAAATTTAAAAAAAAAAAAAAAACAACTCCTGGGAGGGACCAAGCCTTCATTAATCAAATGTGAGATATTCCAAAATGGGTGTCGTATTCTAAATATGATGGGGTGTATGGATACCAAAGACAGATTTGTGTACCTTACAATTTTCTCAGAGTTCAGCCTAGTACCTACATAAATTCTTCTCCACCACAGCTCCTTAACAACTGTAAGCTGTCAGAACTTGGCCAGAAAATCTTTATGGAGGATAGAAATAGAAGAAAGATGCTTCTCCCAAAAGTTGTCCCTAGGCATGGAGGGTCTGGGAAGCCCAGAAGCTGGAGTTGTAAAGGATTCTGGTTGTAGAAACCAACAGAAAGTCTGATGTAGGGCAAGAGGGAGCTATTTGAAGAGAGCCAGAAATGTCCTAGCACCCATAATGACTAGGAAACAAAAATATGAAGAACTAGAGAAACTCAGAAAGGTGACCTGTGTTTGTTTCTGAAACTAAACTGAAGACATGTAATTGACCTGCATCTTAATAGAGTGTAGCCCAGAATCCTACATCTCTTGCAAAGTGTATCTTGTACTTTAATGACTGCCAGATGTTGCTTTGAAATGCCTGACCACTGAGGAAGTATGTGCCAGAGGAAAACATGGTCAAATCAGGATGGCATTACAGAACATCTGGTTAGACAGGACAGACTGTGTTTATATCCACTCCCTCTCAGAACCCTCAATCAGCAGTTAAGGGATGAAAATTGGAGAAACCCACAAGGACAAATAGAACCGTAGTGGAAACAACAGCAGACAAGAGGCATCAACATAATTTTGGAAGAGAACGTGTGGTTAGTCCCCCAGGCTGGGGGAGAAAGCTGAAATCTAAGTGTCTGCAGAAAATAAGGCAGACACACAAGCCAGGTCATCTGACCACAGGGCTGCAGGAAGATTCAGGATGGGAAGGACCAGGTACCTCTGTAGGTAGGGAAGAGCAGTGGAGCTGAAGAAGATTGGTTGAAATTCTTAAGCGTGTGTGCTAAGTTCAGTCATGTCCAACTCTTTGCAACGCTATGGACTATAGCCCAACAGGCCCCTCTGTCCATGGGATTCTTCAGGCAAGAATACCGGAGTGGTTTGCCGTTTCATCCTCCAGGAGTTCTTCCCAACCCAGGGGTTGAACCCTTGTCTCTTATGACACTAAAGAATGCTGAACACCAAAGAATTGATGCCTTCAATCTATGGTGCAGGAGAAGACTTGAGAATCCCTTGGATAGCAAGGAGATCAGACCAGTCAATCCTAAAGGAAATCAATCCTGAATATTCACTGGAAGAACTGATGGTGAAGCTCCAGTACTTTGGCCACCTGATGCGAAGAGCAAACTCATTGGAAAAGCAGTCAGCACAGTTGGCATGGAATAGACAGTAGGAGCTGGGAAGGTGGGCTTAGGGAAAGGACTACAGTCTTTTTTACAGCATTTTTGTGCTGTTTGATTTTTCAACTACACAAAACCTAAATAAACCAAGGACACAGATGAACTCCTTTCCAAAACCTAAATGAAGAACTCAGAAGAAACTTTGACCTGTGTTTGTTTCTGAAACTAAACTGAAGACATGTAATTGACCTGCATCTTAATAGAGTGTAGCCCAGAATCCTACATCTCTTGCAAAGTGTATCTTGTACTTTAATGACTGCCAGATGTTGCTTTGAAATGCCTGACCACTGAGGAAGTATGTGCCAGAGGAAAACATGGTCAAATCAGGATGGCATTACAGAACATCTGGTTAGACAGGACAGACTGTGTTTATATCCACTCCCTCTCAGAACCCTCAATCAGCAGTTAAGGGATGAAAATTGGAGAAACCCACAAGGACAAATAGAACCGTAGTGGAAACAACAGCAGACAAGAGGCATCAACATAATTTTGGAAGAGAACGTGTGGTTAGTCCCCCAGGCTGGGGGAGAAAGCTGAAATCTAAGTGTCTGCAGAAAATAAGGCAGACACACAAGCCAGGTCATCTGACCACAGGGCTGCAGGAAGATTCAGGATGGGAAGGACCAGGTACCTCTGTAGGTAGGGAAGAGCAGTGGAGCTGAAGAAGACTGGTTGAAATTCTTAAGCGTGTGTGCTAAGTTCAGTCATGTCCAACTCTTTGCAACGCTATGGACTATAGCCCAACAGGCCCCTCTGTCCATGGGATTCTTCAGGCAAGAATACCGGAGTGGTTTGCCGTTTCATCCTCCAGGAGTTCTTCCCAACCCAGGGGTTGAACCCTTGTCTCTTATGACACTAAAGAATGCTGAACACCAAAGAATTGATGCCTTCAATCTATGGTGCAGGAGAAGACTTGAGAATCCCTTGGATAGCAAGGAGATCAGACCAGTCAATCCTAAAGGAAATCAATCCTGAATATTCACTGGAAGAACTGATGGTGAAGCTCCAGTACTTTGGCCACCTGATGCGAAGAGCAAACTCATTGGAAAAGCAGTCAGCACAGTTGGCATGGAATAGACAGTAGGAGCTGGGAAGGTGGGCTTAGGGAAAGGACTACAGTCTTTTTTACAGCATTTTTGTGCTGTTTGATTTTTCAACTACACAAAACCTAAATAAACCAAGGACACAGATGAACTCCTAAAGGCTGTCAAAACCAAACCAAAAAACCCTACCCCTTCCAAAGCACTTACCCTTTTTTTTTTCATATTACTGAAGAGTCTAACCAAAATCATTTGAATGAAAATGTCTATAAAACACTTCTTGAAAATTAAAGATTGATTTCCTATATAGATATGGCTTCATGTCCTTTCTCTTTTTAAAAAAAAAAAAGGTAACAAATAGTATGAGGCTTTAACAATGTGTTTTCTTTAAGAAATCTAATCACAGACTTCTACCCTGTAATTGGCCTCTTTTGGTTTTTCAAGATGCTAAAGAAGGAACCTTTATTTTAGCGCTTGGGTGGAGGCCTAACAAGGCCACGTGCGTGATGGATTCAGCCACAGAAGAAAGGCATCTTGACTCAAATGGGCGATGGCACTCACGGCACACGCCACCGTCACTCACTGCCCCCTGCCTCTCTGCCTGTGTATAGTCTGTTTATGCGTGAGCTCCAGGCTTATCCCAAATTCCTCCTGTCGTGTTTTCTTTGCATATCATGGTTTCTTTTGACCCACCAGTTCTTCTTTAGGGTCCATGAATGACCTCCTCATGTTTGTGCAGCAGGGTAGAAGGGGTAGGGGGAGGTTCAAGCACATGGTACCTGTTTAGGAACCTTCTTGAAAACCAGGTTAAAATGGCTAAATGAAAGAGGCATCCGGGAACTCTACTCAGGGTTCTGTGCTGACCTAATGGGGAGGAAATCTAAAAGAGAGTGGCTATGTGGATACACATGGCTGATTCCCTTTGCTCTGTAGCAGGGAATTAACACAAGGAGGTGAAGCAACTATACTCCAATAAAAGTTAATTTAAAAAAAATGTTTTTAATCACCTCTGAAAAAAGAAAGAAAAAGGTATCCCAGGACTTCCGTGGTGGCACAGTGGATAAGAATCTGCTTGCCAGTGCAGGGGACACGGGTTCCATCCCTGGTCCAGGAACGTTCCATATGGCCACAGAGCAACTAAGCCCATATGTCACAACTACTGAGCACACGTGCCTGGAGCCTGTGCTCAGCAACAAGAGAAGCCACCACAGTGAAAAGGCAGAGCACTGCAATCAAGAGTAGCCCCCACTTGCCCCGACTAGACAAAAGCCCACAAAGCAACAAAGACGCAGCACAGGCAAAAATAAATAACTATACATAAATATTTTTAAAAAAAGAAAAAGGCATCCAGTAAGTTTTTCTGAGAGAAGCTGGTGGCCACAGATGGGGATCTAAGAAGAAAGAAAAGAACCCTGAGCAATCCTGGAAAATTCAGACTGTAGGCTTTGGATTGGAGGCTGAATGTCTTCATCCTGGGAGGCCAGAGACAGGGAGGGAAGAAGTACCACCACTCTAAGAATTCAGACAGCCATTTAAGTAGCAGAAGTATCACCTGGACATTGATGGCCATGTATACAAGGAGGTTATCCCAAAAAACAGTGAGGAAGAAAGAAAAAAAATAATAAAACAGTGAGGAAGCTGGGGGTCTTGGGACTCTAGTAGCAGAAAAGAAAGTGATTTATACTGGAGACACCACAGAAGAAAAGATACATTTGGTACTTGTTGTTGTGTTAGTCTCTCAGTCATATCCGACTCTCTGCGACCCCATGGACTATAACCGGCCAGGCTCCTCTGTCCATGGGATTCTCCAGACAAGAATACTGGAGTGCGTTGCCATTCCCTTCTCCAGGGGTTAATCAACTATACCCTAATATAAAACAAAACATTTGGGGGGCTTCCCTGGTGGTCCAGTGGGTAAGAACACCGCCTTGCAGTGCAAGGGGCGCCGGTTCAATCCCTGGCCTGGTAAGATCCCATGTGCCGCAGAGCGGCTGGACTGATGTGTCCAATTACCTAGCCAGAGCTCTGGAGTGCATGCGCCCAGAGCCGGCGCTCTGCGACAACAGAGGCCACCACGATGGGAGGCCCACAAGAGCCAAAGAACAAAGACGGATGAAAATAGAGAAATAAAAGACCAATAGAAGTGGCCCGCCCACCCCCCTCCCAACCCACCCCCACCCCAAAAATAAATAAATAAATAAATGTTTAATTTAAAAAAAATTGGTAGTAGAGAGCATAGTTAGGGGAAGAGCCAATGATGAAGATTATGCCGACTTCCTTTTTACTTGAGAGATTGGGAAAGGGAAGAGCCAAGAATGGATGATTTCTGAGCACTGAAAACATGTAGCCCCACTTGCCCCGACTAGACAAAAGCCCACAAAGCAACAAAGACGCAGCACAGGCAAAAATAAATAACTATACATAAATATTTTTAAAAAAAGAAAAAGGCATCCAGTAAGTTTTTCTGAGAGAAGCTGGTGGCCACAGATGGGGATCTAAGAAGAAAGAAAAGAACCCTGAGCAATCCTGGAAAATTCAGACTGTAGGCTTTGGATTGGAGGCTGAATGTCTTCATCCTGGGAGGCCAGAGACAGGGAGGGAAGAAGTACCACCACTCTAAGAATTCAGACAGCCATTTAAGTAGCAGAAGTATCACCTGGACATTGATGGCCATGTATACAAGGAGGTTATCCCAAAAAACAGTGAGGAAGAAAGAAAAAAAATAATAAAACAGTGAGGAAGCTGGGGGTCTTGGGACTCTAGTAGCAGAAAAGAAAGTGATTTATACTGGAGACACCACAGAAGAAAAGATACATTTGGTACTTGTTGTTGTGTTAGTCTCTCAGTCATATCCGACTCTCTGCGACCCCATGGACTATAGCCGGCCAGGCTCCTCTGTCCATGGGATTCTCCAGACAAGAATACTGGAGTGCGTTGCCATTCCCTTCTCCAGGGGTTAATCAACTATACCCTAATATAAAACAAAACATTTGGGGGGCTTCCCTGGTGGTCCAGTGGGTAAGAACACCGCCTTGCAGTGCAAGGGGCGCCGGTTCAATCCCTGGCCTGGTAAGATCCCATGTGCCGCAGAGCGGCTGGACTGATGTGTCCAATTACCTAGCCAGAGCTCTGGAGTGCATGCGCCCAGAGCCGGCGCTCTGCGACAACAGAGGCCACCACGATGGGAGGCCCACAAGAGCCAAAGAACAAAGACGGATGAAAATAGAGAAATAAAAGACCAATAGAAGTGGCCCGCCCAACCCCCCCCACCCCACCCCAAAAATAAATAAATAAATAAATGTTTAATTTAAAAAAAATTGGTAGTAGAGAGCATAGTTAGGGGAAGAGCCAATGATGAAGATTATACCGACTTCCTTTTTACTTGAGAGATTGAGAAGGATGGGCTCTTGAGAAAAATATAAGTATCTGTGATTTCACTCTGCTTGGGTAAAGTAGGCACTGAGATGTTTACATACTGTCCGATTGATTTCTGAGCACTGAAAAACATTGAACAAAGATTCATGTGATATTAGTCATTTTTTTTTACCCTTTCCCCAGAACTACATCTGAATTCTTGGGAGTTTATATAGCACCCAGGGAAGGGGGGCTGCACAGACTGTGAACATATAGTTCATACATCCGATGCAACATCACACTAGCGGCCAATGTATATATTATCTGTCCAAAGCTAGGTTTCTTAAGGGAACCGGGCATGTTGATGACTCATCTTGCTTCCTTTCAACATGCTTAAAAAATATTTATCCAAAGATAATGGTATGTTGACTTCCTTCTTTTCATGACCATAAACTAAAGCTATGACTCTGCTTTAGACTCCACACGCGCGTCTTTGTAGGTAATGAACCCTAGACTGTGAGCCAAAATGGCGGGTGTGACTCCTAGCGCCATCTGTTGGAGGCAGGCAGAATTGACATGCTTTGGCATGGGCTGATTTTGTGATACTCGCAAATTTCCAAGTTGAGCTTCTCAGAAAAGGAACTTCTGTGATTTCAGAACGATCCAGCAACATCTTTTTTTTTCCCCTCTCTGTCATGAAGGTGTGGCGGGGCACCCTGGCCCGCATGCGGTACAAGAGGACCAAGGCCGCACTGACAATTATCCGATACTACCGCCGCTACAAGGTGAAGTCGTACATCCATGAGGTGGCCAGACGCTTCCAGGGCATCAGGACCATGAGGGACTATGGCAAGCACGTGCAGTGGCCAACCCCGCCTAAAGTTCTCAACCGTTTCGAGGAGGCCCTACAGGCGATTTTTAACAGGTAGGAACCTGCTGGTATGTGCTGTAGGCAAGTATGGCAGTATACTTTTTTTTTGGTAAGCATTATTTTTTCCCCCACCATGCCTCTTTTACTTTTATATTTGTTTTCATCCATCTTTTTTTATCCTTCAGCTTGTGTGGGTCTCCCATCACAGTGGCCTCTCTCATTGCAAAGAACTGTCTCTTGACACATGCACTCCAGAGTGCTGGCTCATAATTGGACACACCTGTCCAGCCACTCTACCACACGTGGGATCTTCCCCAGCCAGAGGTCCAACCGGTGTCCCTTGCACTGCAAGGCGGACATTTTACCTGCTGGACCATCAGGGAAGCCCAGTACACTTTCTTTGTTGTTGTTCAGTCACCTCAGTCGTGTCTGACTCTTTGCAACCCTGTGGACTGCAGCACACCAGGCTTCCCTGTCCTTCACTATTTCCCAGAGTTGGCTCAAACTCACGTCCATTGAGTTGGTGATGCCATCGAACAATCCATCCTCTGTTGCCCGCTTCTGCCCTCATTTTTTCCCAGCATCAGGGTCTTTTCCAACCAAGTCATCTCTTTGCATCAGGTGGCCAAAGTATTGGAGCTTCAGCTTCAGCATCGGTCCTTTCAATGAAAATTCAGGGTTGATTTCCTTTAGGATGGACTGGTTTGATCTCCTTGCTGTCCAGGGGACTCTCAAGAGTCTTCTCCAGCACCACAGATTGAAGGCATCAGTTCTTCAGCGCTCAGCCTTTTTTATTAAAGTTACAAACCTGAGACCATGACATTAGCTTCGCTCTTTGCTGTAGGACTCTGCCTGTTACCTTGTGTCTCCACCTTCATAGATTTCACTGTCAAAGGTCACCTGCTTACCCTTCACAGTGGTGAATCCCTCCACTTATTTTTCCTGTAGGAGTAGATAACAGTATGCCACAGGGCCTGGGTCAAGCTGTCTTTAAGATGAGCTATTAGCATGATGTCTCTACTTTGTTTTATTAGCAAAAAATACCTATTAAATCACCATGCATCACTCACAGTAGGTCTGCTATCCTTTCAGAGCAATGATTCTCAGTCCACACATGACATTCATAGGAGTTTACAAAACACACAGAGGCCCAGGTCCCACCTCCGAAAAGTCCTGTTTAGTGGTGCTGGGGAGCACAACCCAAGCAGAGGCCCTTTTAAACTGTCTTGGGTGATTTTAAAATAAAGGGAGAAAACACTGTTATAGAACAAGCTATTTTTAAACAAATAAATAAATTAACGCCCATGTCATATTTGATACCTTCCCAGCTGATCTTCCTTTTTTAATTAACTGCCATGAATCTGACATTGTAGTTATTCATAGCTCCTTTCTCTCATTTTTGAGCTTGTTTAGTATGCACCACTGGCTCATAATTGGACACACCTGTCCAGCCACTCTACCACACGTGGGATCTCCCAACCGGTGTCCCTTGCACTGCAAGGCGGACATTTTACCTGCTGGACCATCAGGGAAGCCCAGTACACTTTCTTTGTTGTTGTTCAGTCACCTCAGTCGTGTCTGACTCTTTGCAACCCTGTGGACTGCAGCACATCAGGCTTCCCTGTCCTTTACCATTTCCCAGAGTTGGCTCAAACTCACGTCCATTGAGTTGGTGATGCCATCGAACAATCCATCCTCTGTTGCCCGCTTCTGCCCTCATTTTTTCCCAGCATCAGGGTCTTTTCCAACCAAGTCATCTCTTTGCATCAGGTGGCCAAAGTATTGGAGCTTCAGCTTCAGCATCGGTCCTTTCAATGAAAATTCAGGGTTGATTTCCTTTAGGATGGACTGGTTTGATCTCCTTGCTGTCCGGGGGACTCTCAAGAGTCTTCTCCAGCACCACAGATTGAAGGCATCAGTTCTTCAGCGCTCAGCCTTTTTTATTAAAGTTACAAACCTGAGACCATGACATTAGCTTCGCTCTTTGCTGTAGGACTCTGCCTGTTACCTTGTGTCTCCACCTTCATAGATTTCACTGTCAAAGGTCACCTGCTTACCCTTCACAGTGGTGAATCCCTCCACTTATTTTTCCTGTAGGAGTAGATAACAGTATGCCACAGGGCCTGGGTCAAGCTGTCTTTAAGATGAGCTATTAGCATGATGTCTCTACTTTGTTTTATTAGCAAAAAATACCTATTAAATCACCATGCATCACTCACAGTAGGTCTGCTATCCTTTCAGAGCAATGATTCTCAGTCCACACATGACATTCATAGGAGTTTACAAAACACACAGAGGCCCAGGTCCCACCTCCGAAAAGTCCTGTTTAGTGGTGCTGGGGAGCACAACCCAAGCAGAGGCCCTTTTTAAACTGTCTTGGGTGATTTTAAAATAAAGGGGAGAAAACACTGTTATAGAACAAGCTATTTTTTTAAACAAATAAATAAATTAACGCCCATGTCATATTTGATACCTTCCCAGCTGATCTTCCCTTTTTTTTAATTAACTGCCATGAATCTGACTTTGTAGTTATTCATAGCTCCTTTCTCTCATTTTTTGAGCTTGTTTGTTGCCAGTATGCACCAGATATATTTAGCTATGTCTTACATACAGCCATCTAGTTGCATAAACTAATTGAAATCCCTCATACTTCCTCTTGTCTGTCTTCATTTTCTTTCTTTCCCCTAATATAAGCACTCATTAACCATTTGTCTGTATCCTTCTAAATTTTTGTCTATATGTTTACAAGTGTATACCTATACATGTAAGAGAAGTATGATACAGTGGTTAAGAACACAAACCGTGGAGTCAGGGTTCATATTCTAGCTGCCCCTGACTAGCTGTGTAACTTCTCTGGACCTCTGTTTTCTTCTCTGTAAAAAGACTGTAACCATAGCACCTGCTTATAGGGTTCTCATTTATGAGTAACAATATATATTAAGCATTTCAGATAGTGCCTGCACATAATAAGTACTCCGGAAATGTTTTCTCATGGTATCTGAATTTATCCCCCCTCCTTTCTTTCCCACAAGCAAAAATCTATGTATGGCTGTATGACTTTACTTAAAAGTATGTCTTAGAGACCTGTCCATCACAATAAATAAAAATCTATGTTATTTTCTTAATGGCTGCAAAAGACTTACTGATTTTGATAGTGCTGCCCTGTAGACTGTACAGCCTTCTTTTTTAAGGCTTAGAGGTTTAATGTATGGCCTAGAATTTATTTTTTTGTAAAATTCAGTGGATTCATTCAGCAAATATTTACTCAGTGCCTATGTGTCTAAGCCACTGAACTAGGTCCCATGGATACAGTGACAAAAGAGAAAGATGTGATCAGGGGCTTCCCTGGTGGTCCAGTGGGTAAGGACACCACCTTGCAGTGCAAGGGGCCAGTTCAATCCCTGGCCTGGGAGGATCCCACGTGCCGCAGAGCGAGCGGCTGGACCGACGTGTCCAACTACCGAGCTGGAGCTCTGGAGTGCATGCACCCAGAGCCGGTGCTCTGCAATGAGAGAGGCCACTGAGATGGGAGGCCCACACAGGCCAAAGACAAAGATAAATAAATGAAAGATCAATAGAAGTGGCCAAAAAAAAAAAAAAAAAAAAAAGTGTGATCGACCATGTAGCCTTCTTAGGGCTCATCTGTATTCAGGGAGCATTTTGAAAATAATACATCTGCTCTGTGTGTTGACTGTATACACTCTCTCTCTCTCTCTCACGCACTGAGTCTTGCCAGCTGTATTAATCTAGTTCAAAGGCACAGGTTTTCTGTAAAGGGCCACATAGTCAGTATTTGAGACCTTATGGGTTCCACATGGTCTTTGTCTGTTGAACATGGAAGAACTGTTCATAGCTCCATGGGCCAGATTAGGCACAGGCTGGGGCTTGCCAACCCCCGGCCTCGTCACTGCCTGGTATGTAATTAATCCTTGTGGTTTTGATCTGTGGAGCCCTGAGAGAAGCGTGGTCGAGGATTTTTCTCTGACCGTGGGGTCTCGTTTTCTTCTAACATCTCCATGTGTCTCGTCATGTTTAAGCTCCCTCTTGTTCCTCAGAGCAGTGCTTTCTCCTGCTGGGAAGGCCGGGCTCCTTCCTCACACCCAGCTTCTTCCCCGGGTCAAGGCTGCCGAGTTTCCTGGCGGTGACTGCTGTCCACGGCACGCGTTTAGACGTGGCAGTGTGCTTGACCAGGAGAAGAAGCGTGTGCTGCCGCGGCCGGCCAGGTTGGGTGGGTCGGGTCTGAATTCCCCAGCATGGCGCTTTGCCGGGAGCCTCTGAGGTCAGTCCCCTGTGGACCCGGTCCTGGACCACTGTGGGCAGTGAAGAGGGCGCAGACTGACCCGACGAGTGGCCTCCGTGGCTCTGTGGGATCTGGCCCTTTCTCTGTCCCTGACACCCCCCCTTCCATCCCCTTCCCTCCGGCTCCTGCTCTGGCTCACGGGACTCCTCGCTGGTCCTCTCAGACCCCAAACCAGCTCACACGCTGGAGCCTTGGCACTGACTCTTTTCTCATCCTGGAACACGCTCGACCAGGCATGCATACAGCTGGCTCCTCCACTTCCCGCTCATCCGTCCTATCAGGGTGCCTCCCAGCCATCCTCGGTGTCTAACACCGGCTCTCTCTTCCTTCCTTCTGCTGCTCTCCTGTCCCCATTCCCTGCCTTATGTGCTTTCATAGCACTAATCATGTCATCCATACCGTGTGTCTAGCACTGGCTTATTTCTCATCGTTTCTGCTTTCTGGGGCTTCCCTGGTGGCTCAGTGGTAAAGAACCTGTCTGCCGATGCAGGAGACATAAGAGATGCGGGTTCAATCCCTGAGTCGGGAAGATCCCCTGGAGGAGGAAATGGCAACCCACTCCAGTATTTTTTTTTTTTAAGTTTTGGCTTCTTTTATTGGTCCTTCATTTATCTATTTTCATCCATCTTTGTTCTTGGGCCTGTGTGGGCCTCCCATTGCAGTGGCATTTCTGGTTGCAGTGCACTGGTTCTGGGTGCATGTGCACCAGAGCGCCGGCTCGTCATTGGCCACACGGTTCAGCCGCGCTGTGGCACGTGGGACCTTCCCGTGCCAGGGATCAAACCAGTGCCACTTTCAGTGCAAGGTGGACTCTTTACCCACTGGATCACCAGGGAAGGGTAACCCCCACTCCAGTATTCTTGCCAAGATGATCCCATGGACAGAGGAACCTGGCAGGCTACATTCCATGGGGTTACAAAAGAGTTGGACACAACTTAGCAACTAACATTAAGCATTAAACTCTGTTTTCTAGAACATCATCATCTAGCAGAAAGGACCTTTATCTGTCTGTTTACAACTGTGCCTGCACCCCCTAGAACAAGGTCTAGAGTTTAGTAGGTGCCTAGAAAACATTTGTTGAATGAATGATGAAGTCAAAGTTCCTACACCCTAACTATAGATATTAAGAGTCCATCTATCACTGAGTTCTGGTTGCTTCCAAAACACACAAACAGCACAGGAAATTTCACAGAAATCTGTCCACATAAACCTATGTATATTTTAACATATTCTACATAGATTTTGGAGATTTTTTAAAGGTAGCATGCAAATAATTTCATTCTACTTAAAGGCAGCTTCAGTTATCTCAGACCCCAAACCAGCTCACACGCTGGAGCCTTGGCACTGACTCTTTTCTCATCCTGGAACACGCTCGACCAGGCATGCATACAGCTGGCTCCTCCACTTCCCGCTCATCTGTCCTATCAGGGTGCCTCCCAGCCATCCTCGGTGTCTAACACCGGCTCTCTCTTCCTTCCTTCTGCTGCTCTCCTGTCCCCATTCCCTGCCTTATGTGCTTTCATAGCACTAATCATGTCATCCATACCGTGTGTCTAGCACTGGCTTATTTCTCATCGTTTCTGCTTTCTGGGGCTTCCCTGGTGGCTCAGTGGTAAAGAACCTGTCTGCCGATGCAGGAGACATAAGAGATGCGGGTTCAATCCCTGAGTTGGGAAGATCCCCTGGAGGAGGAAATGGCAACCCACTCCAGTATTTTTTTTTTTTAAGTTTTGGCTTCTTTTATTGGTCCTTCATTTATCTATTTTCATCCATCTTTGTTCTTGGGCCTGTGTGGGCCTCCCATTGCAGTGGCATTTCTGGTTGCAGTGCACTGGTTCTGGGTGCATGTGCACCAGAGCGCCGGCTCGTCATTGGCCACACCGGTTCAGCCACTCTGTGGCACGTGGGACCTTCCCGTGCCAGGGATCAAACCAGTGCCACTTTCAGTGCAAGGTGGACTCTTTACCCACTGGATCACCAGGGAAGGGTAGCCCCCACTCCAGTATTCTTGCCAAGATGATCCCATGGACAGAGGAACCTGGCAGGCTACATTCCATGGGGTTACAAAAGAGTTGGACACAACTTAGCAACTAACATTAAGCATTAAACTCTGTTTTCTAGAACATCATCATCTAGCAGAAAGGACCTTTATCTGTCTGTTTACAACTGTGCCTGCACCCCCTAGAACAAGGTCTAGAGTTTAGTAGGTGCCTAGAAAACATTTGTTGAATGAATGATGAAGTCAAAGTTCCTACACCCTAACTATAGATATTAAGAGTCCATCTATCACTGAGTTCTGGTTGCTTCCAAAACACACAAACAGCACAGGAAATTTCACAGAAATCTGTCCACATAAACCTATGTATATTTTAACATATTCTACATAGATTTTGGAGATTTTTTTTTAAAGGTAGCATGCAAATAATTTCATTCTACTTAAAGGCAGCTTCAGTTATTTTTGAGAATGAATGGATGTTTTTTTAATTATTTATTTAATTTTATTTTTTTTAAATTTTCACAGAGTTTTGTTGTTCGTAGACATATATGTTCCCAGATCAATCATATGCATATCCCTGGCACCCACCCCACTACCCGTCCCTCCCAGGATGGTGTTTTTAAAGTCGAATACTTTTTGTTTGTTTACTTACAGGTGGAGAGCATCCCAACTTATCAAGACCATACCTGCTTCAGACTTGCCTCAAGTTAGGGCAAAGGTTGCAGCTGTGGAAATGTTGAAAGGTCAAAGGGCTGACCTTGGCCTCCAGAGAGCCTGGGAGGGCAACTATCTTGCTTCTGTAAGTCCAGGAGAACAATTTGGAATCTTCTCCTCCTCCCTTAACAAAGAGAAGAGTTTTCCCTCCAAGAATTTATAGAAAAACGAAGACACCTCAGAAGCTAAATCTCCATGAAGGATACTAAAGTAAAAGATTGTATTGCTTCTGAGTGTACCATGTGTGAATTTTTCTCACTTGAAAGACAGTTCTCAGGACTTCCCTGGTGGTTCAGTGGTTAAGAATCCCCCTTGTAATGCAGGGGACACAGGTTTGATCCCTGGTCAGGGAAGTAAGATCGCACATGCCTTGGGGCAGCTCAGTCCATGCACTACAACAACTGAGACCGCGCTCTAGAGCCTGTGAGCCACGGCTAAAACCCGACGCAGCCAAATAAATACAAAAAAGAGAGAGAGAGAGAGTTCTCTGCCTTGTATCCATATGAATGAGGTACATTCACTTGTCTGGCTGTGATCATTTAAACCTTCTCTTGCGTAATTCAGCAACTACTTGTAATTACCAACTTTGTATCAATTTTCCCTAAAGCTGTATTTCACCCTCTCTCGCATTCCTTATTTTTAAAATATTCTAAGACCTTTGGTGTTAGCATAACCCTTGAGTAGCTTATTATCATCTGGGGTGGGGAAGTTAAAAAGGACGTGTGTGAGATTACATGAGCAAAGTTATCAAGCAGTGAAAGATGACATTTTCATCTAAAATGTTAACCATACTCATTTTATCATGATTCCTGTGTCTTTCAGAAACCAGATACTCCTCAGACCTCAGGCACATTCGTCCCCGTCGCAAATGAACTGAAGCGGAAGGACAAATACATGAACGTCCTCTTTTCCTGTCACGTCCGTAAGGTAAGGCAAGCTCCTAACAGACCTCCTGGAGAAGAAAAGACTGATTCAGGTGAAACTGACTTAGCTATGACCGCAGCAGAACAGACAGTAGGTCTGTAACTGCCTGCATCATCCATGGGCTTCACTGGTAAATATGGTGAGTCACTAAAGGAATGACCAACGTGACTGCAATCTCAGGGTTAGGCTCTAAAGCCTAAGGAGAGTAGTGAATATTTTTGGTAGCCAGGCAGAGGGAAACATGGACATACCCCCAAAGAATGAATAGCAAGGGAAGTGGTAGCTACATGGGTAAATACGTAATCTTTTCCCTGTCACTTAAATCTCTTTAAAAGATCATTGATGGTATTGCAGCATTCTTCATGATAGTTAAAGGTAGAAACAACCCAAATGTTCATCAACGGATACGTAAAGAATCTAGGTATCTATTCAGTGGGACACTGTTCAGCCATGAAAAGGAACAAAATACATGCTCCAATGTGAATAAACCTTGAAGATACGATCTCAGTGATAAGACACAAAAGGACACATAGTGTTTGATTCCACTTCCATGAGCTATCTAGAACAGTCAAATTAATAGAAATAGTGGAATAGTGGTTACCAGGAGCTGAGGGGAGACATTCGTGGGGAATTCTTACTGGATATTAGTGTTCACATACGCTATGGAAAAAGAGATCAACTCAAGAGTATATAGACTTTTTATCAAACATGGGCAAATCCCGTGGGCAGAGGAGCCTGGTGAGCTACAGTCATGAGAGTGCAAAGCGTCGAACGTGACTGAGACACCAGCAAGCAGCTTGTTTTAAACATAGAATGAGATGTCAGCATGGAAAGCTTGCTGGTAGTATCTTGGTTACCAAAGTGAAGAGTCTAATTCTGAACTCTGGATCCAAAAATTCTTCTATTTGATAAGTATACCTAGAGTGGGAAGTTAAAAGGACGTGTGTGAGATTACCTAAGATTCATTTTCACGTCCCTTTTTTTTCCCAAAGATACTCGTCAGGCCGCAGGCACATTCGGCCCCGTCGCAAATGAACTGAAGCGGAAGGACAAATACATGAACGTCCTCTTTTCCTGTCACGTCCGTAAGGTAAGGCAAGCTCCTAACAGACCTCCTGGAGAAGAAAAGACTGATTCAGGTGAAACTGACTTAGCTATGACCGCAGCAGAACAGACAGTAGGTCTGTAACTGCCTGCATCATCCATGGGCTTCACTGGTAAATATGGTGAGTCACTAAAGGAATGACCAACGTGACTGCAATCTCAGGGTTAGGCTCTAAAGCCTAAGGAGAGTAGTGAATATTTTTGGTAGCCAGGCAGAGGGAAACATGGACATCCCCCCAAAGAATGAATAGCAAGGGAAGTGGTAGCTACATGGGTAAATACGTAATCTTTTCCCTGTCACTTAAATCTCTTTAAAAGATCATTGATGGTATTGCAGCATTCTTCATGATAGTTAAAGGTAGAAACAACCCAAATGTTCATCAACGGATACGTAAAGAATCTAGGTATCTATTCAGTGGGACACTGTTCAGCCATGAAAAGGAACAAAATACATGCTCCAATGTGAATAAACCTTGAAGATACGATCTCAGTGATAAGACACAAAAGGACACATAGTGTTTGATTCCACTTCCATGAGCTATCTAGAACAGTCAAATTAATAGAAATAGTGGAATAGTGGTTACCAGGAGCTGAGGGGAGACATTCGTGGGGAATTCTTACTGGATATTAGTGTTCACATACGCTATGGAAAAAGAGATCAACTCAAGAGTATATAGACTTTTTATCAAACATGGGCAAATCCCGTGGGCAGAGGAGCCTGGTGAGCTACAGTCATGAGAGTGCAAAGCGTCGAACGTGACTGAGACACCAGCAAGCAGCTTGTTTTAAACATAGAATGAGATGTCAGCATGGAAAGCTTGCTGGTAGTATCTTGGTTACCAAAGTGAAGAGTCTAATTCTGAACTCTGGATCCAAAAATTCTTCTATTTGATAAGTATACCTAGAGCTCATCAGACAACCAAGAAGTGACTTTTGCTAACCAAATTCACACACCCACAGAAAACAGTATAAGCCCTGATACCAGTTTTGAATTTGACAAAGGAATGTACCATTTTAGTGAGTTTTCATATGCACTATCTGGGGGATTTCTTTTCTAGCATCGCAGTATCTGGGATGTCAAGTTAGTCATCCAAACAGTTGATCAGAGAGAGCTGGATAGTTTTGAGAATTACATCATCTGCTTAGAAAAGCCTGGCATCTCTGATTCTGTCTTTCTAGTGATTGCAATTCGATGTCTGACAATGTCTCTTCCTGGGCCCTACAGCAAAAAAAAAACATTGAAAAATTGAAAAAAGAGCTGAAAATGTTTTAGTCATGCTTCTGCATTTCTAAGTTCAATGCAAAGTAATACACTGTATTTCTTCACGTTGTAGCTTAGATAATGTCATCTTTAGAAACTTCTCAGGACCTCCCTGGTGGTCCAGTGGGTAAGGAGTCCACCTTGCAGTGCAAGGGACGCCGGTTTGATCCCTGGCCTGGGAAGATCCCATGTGCCGCAGAGCGGCTGGACTGATGTGTCCAATTACAGGCCAGCGCTCTGGAGCGCATGCACACAGAGCCAGTGCTCTGCAGTGAGGGGCCACTGCAATGGGAGGCCCACACATGTCGATGAATAAAGATAGGTAAAAATAAATCAATAAAAAGAGACCAAAAATTAAAAAAAAAAAAAAAAGATTCTTATAGAAACTTTTCAGCTCCCCCAAAGATGTACCATGGTAAACATGATATGATTTTGGTCAAGTCCTCTTGTTTATATTTTGGTTCTTTCTGAAATAACCACTTTTCCTTAATTACAACTTTAAAAGGTCTTCCCAGGTGGCACTCTTGGTAAAGCACCCACCTGCGATGCAGGAGATGTAAGAGATGTAAGTTCCATCCCTGGGTCAGGAAGATTCCCCTGCAGTAGCACATGGCAACCCACTCCAGTATTCTTGCCTGGAGAATCCCCATGGACAGAGGAGCCTGGGGGCTACAGTTCAGGGGGTCAGAAAGAGTCGGACACAACTGAAGTGAGGTAGCATGCATGCACAGCTATAAAGTGTCTTTTAAGGTGGGAGACCTGTGCAAATGGTTACTCTCCCCCCATAATATGTTTTCTCCTGGTCTGACTTCAGGGAAGCTTTATCTCTGGCCCCCTGTGGATCTGACAAAACCTACAGGTAGATTCCCAAAATTGTTCAGGCGGGGTAAGATGCTAGACATTTTTCTCTAGTTGAGGATGTTAGCGTGGGTGATAAAAGAAATCAAATAAAAGCTTGTTTAACACTGAATCTGTGATCTAGTTTTTTGATTACTTTATGAATTTAAGAATAAAAATTGTGTCACTACCTATATCAGAATTACTTTAAATAAGCCTGAATTTACAAATTTGCATATGTATCTGAAACATTTGTCTCTGCCGTTTGATTTAGCTAAGTTATGCAACTCAGAGCTCTTCCTTTGGTACATGAATGTCCTTCCCACTCGATTCAGAAGTTAAGAATGATCCAAGTTACCGAACCTCAAGGTGAAGAATTAGGACCTGTTCTCTTTAGAAATTACCTTTCTACATAAAAAGGATGTAATATTTCTAAACAGTGCTTCAGTGGAATTGTTGCTTTGAGGGTTTTGTCTACTGGTTTCCAGATTCACGCATGAACATTATCATAAGAAGGGCTATACTCTCCACTTAGCACTGTGGCCTGCTGTTTTTCGAATCTTGTATGACCTTGTGAAATTATACAAGGTTTTTTTTCCATATTCTTTTGCAACACACTCGTGAGTGTGATCTCAAAAAAAATGAGGAGCCCTACTTTTACTTGCTATTCAAATTCCATGTTAGAGGTTCTCTGGTTTTTTTTTAAATAACCACTTTTCCTTAATTACAACTTTAAAAGGTCTGCCCAGGTGGCACTCTTGGTAAAGCACCCACCTGCGATGCAGGAGATGTAAGAGATGTAAGTTCCATCCCTGGGTCAGGAAGATTCCCCTGCAGTAGCACATGGCAACCCACTCCAGTATTCTTGCCTGGAGAATCCCCATGGACAGAGGAGCCTGGGGGCTACAGTTCAGGGGGTCAGAAAGAGTCGGACACAACTGAAGTGAGGTAGCATGCATGCACAGCTATAAAGTGTCTTTTAAGGTGGGAGACCTGTGCAAATGGTTACTCTCCCCCCATAATATGTTTTCTCCTGGTCTGACTTCAGGGAAGCTTTATCTCTGGCCCCCTGTGGATCTGACAAAACCTACAGGTAGATTCCCAAAATTGTTCAGGCGGGGTAAGATGCTAGACATTTTTCTCTAGTTGAGGATGTTAGCGTGGGTGATAAAAGAAATCAAATAAAAGCTTGTTTAACACTGAATCTGTGATCTAGTTTTTTGATTACTTTATGAATTTAAGAATAAAAATTGTGTCACTACCTATATCAGAATTACTTTAAATAAGCCTGAATTTACAAATTTGCATATGTATCTGAAACATTTGTCTCTGCCGTTTTGATTTAGCTAAGTTATGCAACTCAGAGCTCTTCCTTTGGTACATGAATGTCCTTCCCACTCGATTCAGAAGTTAAGAATGATCCAAGTTACCGAACCTCAAGGTGAAGAATTAGGACCTGTTCTCTTTAGAAATTACCTTTCTACATAAAAAGGATGTAATATTTCTAAACAGTGCTTCAGTGGAATTGTTGCTTTGAGGGTTTTGTCTACTGGTTTCCAGATTCACGCATGAACATTATCATAAGAAGGGCTATACTCTCCACTTAGCACTGTGGCCTGCTGTTTTTCGAATCTTGTATGACCTTGTGAAATTATACAAGGTTTTTTTTTTTTTCCATATTCTTTTGCAACACACTCGTGAGTGTGATCTCAAAAAAAATGAGGAGCCCTACTTTTACTTGCTATTCAAATTCCATGTTAGAGGTTCTCTGTAGATGGATACAAATAATCAGTGTTCTTAAAGAGGGTTTTCACAAACAATGTTCACTTAAAAATGAATTTTTTAAAAGAGTTCAACAACTGAATGTATGTAAGATAAAAAGGTAAAAATGCAAGTATTAGTCATTCAATTGTGTCGGACTCTTTAGGACCCCATGGGTTGTACCCCGTCAGCCTCTTCTGTCCATGGGATTCTCCTGGCAAAAATACTAGAATGGGTAGACATTCCCTTCTCCAAGGGTCTTCCCAGTCTAGGGATCAAACCCGGGTCTCCTGTATGGCAGGCAGATTCTTTACCATCTGAGCCATCAGGAAAGGCTGGGTTAAACAGGCTCTTAACATGCAGAATTCTGTGAGCTTTTGATGCATCCATGCACTCTGAACACCCCAGGGGAGGCTGTGGTTTGTCATTCCTGAAACCAAATTGACTTGGAACCCTGTCTCTCGCAAAGCATCACGTGAGGTTGAGCGAAACAATTTAGAAAAATGTTTAGGCAGAAACTCTACAATCACCTGTTTCAAGTCAGCTGACAAGCGCCAGTTCTCTTTTATGGCAGAAATGGTTTCTACGTAAAGTAAATCATTACTACCAAGAGCAGTTATTATTTTACCTCATAGACTCTGTTTTCATTTTAATACAGATACAATTTTTGTCAGATTGAAGACTGGAAAATACACTCTGGTTATAAAGGAAATGTTTAGAGAAATGATTCATTTCTAAAATGATGAGGCAAAGGGGGAAAGACAATAAAATTCAAACTAAAACTTGAATTTTAGCTTGTTGTATCTTACCTAAAGCAGTATATTCCACTATATCCTACCTTGGGACTTCCCTGGTGGTCCAGTGGTTAAGACTCTGAGCTTCCACGGCAAGAGTTTGATCCCTGGTTGAGGAATGAAACTCCCACATGCTGCATGGTGAGGCCAAAAAATAAAGCAATAATAATAAATTTGAAAGATATATATAGATGTATATACATACATATATATAAATAAATAAATTTAAATATACATATCGTATTAGTCCTCCTTATTTCACTTAGCATAAGTAGATTTCCTGTAGAATATGTAGATTTAATGACACACTTTAGGGAATTTAATCTGAAATACACCCACCCAGTGCATTCGGAAAGGGATAGAATGTATTGTTTTAAATAGGGGCTAATTTTTTTTTTTAACTGCTTTATTGAGATATAGGATTTCCCTGGTGGCTCAGAAGGGAAAGAATCTGCCTGCAGTTCAGGAGACTGGGGTTCAGTCCCTGGGTTGGGAAGAGACCCTGGAGAAGGGAATGGCAACCCTCTCCAGTATTCTTGCCTGGAGAATCCCAGTGGACAGAGGAGCCTGGTGGGCTATAGTCCACAGAGTCACAAAGAGTCAGACCTGACTGAGTGAGTGACGAACACTTTCACCTTTCATTGCGATATGATTCACTTAACATACAATTCAGCATTTTAAAGTGTACGGTTTTAGAACAGAGTTGAATATCTGTAACTACAGCCAGTTGTTGACATTTTCATTAACCCATGAAGAAACCCCACACCCTTTAGCTTTCCTCCCCTCAGCTTCCCCTCTCCCTAGCCCTGTGAAAACACTAATATGTGATCTGTTGCTATACATCTGCTTATTCCAGACATTTCATATAAATGGAATCGTACAACATATGGTCCTTTGTGGCTGGCTTCTTTTAATTGGCAGGGTTCTTTCATGGTATAGCATGTTATCTATCCTTCATTCTTTTTTGTATTGCCAAATTATATTCCATTCTATTCTGTCCCATTTTGTTTATGCATTCATCGGTTAATGGACATTTGGGTTGCTTCTGCTTTTTAGCCATTATGATTAAGGCAGATGTGAACATTTGGGCACAAGTATTTGTGTGGATCTGTTTTCAGTTCCTTGGGTGTATACTTGAGAGAGGGAAATTTTTGAGTCATGTGGTATTTCTATGGTCAACTGCTCAAGGAGCTGCCAGACTATTTTCCAAGGTGACTGCATCATCTCTGATCCCTACCAGGAGCGGTGAGGGTTCCATTTTTCCCACATCCTGGCCAACATTTGTTACTATCTGTGTTTTTTATTATTGTCATCCTAGTGGGCATGATGTAGTATATCTCACTGTGGTTCTGATTTACGTTTTCCTGATGGCCAGTGATGTCAAGCACTTTTTCATGTTTTTTTTTTTTTTAATAGCCACTTGTATGTCTTCTCTGGGGAAATGTCTCTTTAAATTCTTTATCCGTTTTTTAAAAAAAAAGGTGGATCTTTTTATTACTGAGTTACATACTCTAGATACAACATATATTCTTTATATATTCTAGATAAGATAGGATTTGCAAAAATATTCTCCTGCAGGTTGACTTTTCACTTTTGTGCTCGTGTCTGGGTTGCATGTTTTTAGTTTTTTTTCATTTTCCTGACAATCCCAGTGGACAGAGGAGCCTGGTGGGCTATAGTCCACAGAGTCACAAAGAGTCAGACCTGACTGAGTGAGTGACGAACACTTTCACCTTTCATTGCGATATGATTCACTTAACATACAATTCAGCATTTTAAAGTGTACGGTTTTAGAACAGAGTTGAATATCTGTAACTACAGCCAGTTGTTGACATTTTCATTAACCCATGAAGAAACCCCACACCCTTTAGCTTTCCTCCCCTCAGCTTCCCCTCTCCCTAGCCCTGTGAAAACACTAATATGTGATCTGTTGCTATACATCTGCTTATTCCAGACATTTCATATAAATGGAATCGTACAACATATGGTCCTTTGTGGCTGGCTTCTTTTAATTGGCAGGGTTCTTTCATGGTATAGCATGTTATCTATCCTTCATTCTTTTTTGTATTGCCAAATTATATTCCATTCTATTCTGTCCCATTTTGTTTATGCATTCATCGGTTAATGGACATTTGGGTTGCTTCTGCTTTTTAGCCATTATGATTAAGGCAGATGTGAACATTTGGGCACAAGTATTTGTGTGGATCTGTTTTCAGTTCCTTGGGTGTATACTTGAGAGAGGAATTTCTGAGTCATGTGGTATTTCTATGGTCAACTGCTCAAGGAGCTGCCAGACTATTTTCCAAGGTGACTGCATCATCTCTGATCCCTACCAGGAGCGGTGAGGGTTCCATTTTTCCCACATCCTGGCCAACATTTGTTACTATCTGTGTTTTTTATTATTGTCATCCTAGTGGGCATGATGTAGTATATCTCACTGTGGTTCTGATTTACGTTTTCCTGATGGCCAGTGATGTCAAGCACTTTTTCATGTTTTTTTTTTTTTTAATAGCCACTTGTATGTCTTCTCTGGGGAAATGTCTCTTTAAATTCTTTATCCGTTTTTTAAAAAAAAAGGTGGATCTTTTTATTACTGAGTTACATACTCTAGATACAACATATATTCTTTATATATTCTAGATAAGATAGGATTTGCAAAAATATTCTCCTGCAGGTTGACTTTTCACTTTTGTGCTCGTGTCTGGGTTGCATGTTTTTAGTTCTTTAATTTTTATGTGTTTCTCTCATTTTCCCTGACAAATTATAAAACTGTGAAATTTACATTTTAAAATTCCACAAATTTAGAAACACCTACTCCCTTTCTGTCTCTCTTGGATCCAGTAACGTGGTCATACAGATCCGTGTCTGTTATAGAATTTTTTTTTTTTTTAAGATTTATTTGTTTATTTATTTGGGGCGGGGGTCGGGTTGGGGAGGGAGGGGAGCGGGCGGGCCACTTCTACTGGTCCTTCTCTATTTGCATCAGTCTTTGTTCTTTGGCTCCTGTGGGCCTCCCTTCGCGGTGGCGTCTGTCATCGCGGAGCACCGGCTCTGGGCGCATGCGCGCCAGAGCTCCGGCTCGGTAATTGGACACATCAGTCCAGCCGCTCCGCGGCACGTGGGATCTTCCCTGGTCAGGGCTCGAACCGGCGCCCCTTGCACTGCAAGGCGGTGTTCTTACCCATTGGACCACCAGGGGAAGCCCCTGTTATAGAATTTGACTCCACCACCAGCATCCTCTGCCCCTAGATGTTTTCCTGACAGATCATTTGATTTCATCCTTGATGAGATATTACGGTTCATTTTTTTTTTCCTTATAGGTGAATCGGTTTAGTAAGGTGGAAGATCGAGCAATTTTTGTCACTGACCGCCACCTGTATAAAATGGATCCCACTAAGCAGTACAAGGTGATGAAGACCATCCCTCTGTACAACGTAAGTGCCCTCTGCGTCTCTCTGCATAAAGGATTCTTAACCTGGTTTTCATGGACCACGAGTGGGTCACCTAGACTGATCATGAATTCGTTTGGGGCTTTCAGGAGCCCACAGATTCCTGAAATGTTCTGCCCATCACCTCATGTTTTTATATAGAAGTACAGTTTTCTATAAGGACCATCTAAAGCTTCCAGTAGAATAACAAAGGCATTTTGTTTGAAAGTGTAGGACTTTGCAATCTACATGACCTTTCTTAATTCCTAATCCTACTCATGGCTTCAATGTGGCGACACAAGATGTATTTCTTTACTGATTTTCATAAGGCTTGTTTTTATGTGGAAATGGCATCAGGTAGAGAAACAGCAGAGAATGACTTTATGAAAACATGACCTCTCTTTGAGATGGAAAATGTGTGCTGTTTACAGAAGTTCTTTTCACTAATGTGTTTTACCTCCGATCTAAACCCATTTAGTTATTCCCTTCCTCCATGGGGTTCTCACATTCTGTAATCACTCCTTATTTGAAATGTGAAGTTTGGTGGGTGTTTCCTTAAACCTCGATGTGTGTGTGTGTGCATGCTCAGTCGTGTCTGACTCTTTGCAACCCTGTGGACTGTAGCCCATCAGGCTCCTCTGTCCATGGACTTTTCCAGGCACTAATATTGGAGTGGGTTGCCAGTCCCTTCTCCAGGGGATCTTCCCAACCCAGGGATCAAATCTCTGATCATGAGATCGCTCACGTCTCCTGCGTTGGCAGGCAGATTCTTTACCACTAGTGCTACCTGGGAAGCCCCTGAATCTCAATAGGAGTCTTTTAAAAAATTTTTATTCTTTACAAGTGACTGTTCTGATTCTTAAAAAAGATCCTCCTAGACTGCTGGATCTTTCTATGTGTCAGGTGATTTTTCTGTCAGCTAGTTCTTAGAGAGGTCTGTGTTTTTTCAGTCATAGGGTCTATGAGTATTATTTAAAGTTTGTTTAAAGGTCTGTGTTTGTTCAATCGTGCAATCTATGAGTATTATTTCCAGAGGCTAATATCCTCTGTAAAAGGATTTTAGCCTCTGGAAATAGGATTCATACTGTTTTACAGTGTCTTATTTTGTTAAATCGGGAGTCCTGTTGGTTTGGGGTTTCAAGGAAGACAAACTGTTCCTGGCTTTGCTAAATAATTCAGAATATTATTGCAGGTTTATTGCCCAACAATGGGGTTGAAATTTGTCTTCATCACCCAGTTCCCCCACATCCATATACATATACACTTTTCTCCCTTTCATTAAAAAGATCAGTGAATTTCAGCTTAGAAGGAAAGGATATTCTAAGACATTCCTAATCATATCTGGTCTTCTTAGCAAAGACCTGTAATCTCATATATCAATCACAGTTTAAGCCTAATGACCTGATAGTCTCAAAGAAGGGGATGAAGGAACATGAGGGAGAAAGTCACATTTTGTCAAAATCTAATAAAGTGTGTACTTCGTTTTCTTTCTGTTAAAGGGAGAACAATCAGGCGTGTGATCCAAATTCAATAAGTAGTTAAACAAGTTTTGAAACTGAAGTTATTTTCCACCTTCCTATTTCATGTTGACTAGTGAATAGTTGTAGTCTCTGTTCCCATTCATCATCATTGTCATCATTGGGGTTATCAAAAATATATTTTGTAAAAGTAATGATGTTTAGGGGTTTCCCTGGTGGTCCAGTGGGTAAAGAGTCCACCTTGCAGTACAAGGGACACCGGTTCAATCCCTGGCCTGAGAAGGTCCCACGTGCCGCAGAGCTGGTGTGCTCATTTATGAGCCAGAGCTCTGGGGTGCATGCTCCCAGAGCCGGTGCTCTGTGACAACAGAGGCCACTGCAATGGGAGGCCCACACGGGCCAAAGAATAAAGGTGGATGAAAAATAAGCAATGACTTAGAGGCAAAAAGAAAAAAAAAAAAAAGTAATGATGTTTAGGTAGACATAAAGGTAAAGTAAAGGTAAAATCATGTCAATAGACTGGACACATGCTGTCACAGATGCCATTGCCCACACCCCCTTGATTTCCTTTCCACTTTTGCACACACCAGCCTAACTTCCAGTAGTCAACAGCTTTGTTAAAAGATTCCCCTCAGGCTGCCAGAGCCCTTCACCGGAAACACCTCCCCACCCACATGACTAGTGGGTATAGGGGTGTACATACTCCAGACCCCACCATTCATCGACCACAATAATCCTGAGTTAGGTTTTACACCATTTGCTGGAGCTTTTCTGGAGGAATAAACTGTATTGCCCACCGTCGTACCTGCTTAATAGCGGGCCCTGTTGGCCGCCCTCCCTTCCTGAGCCTCCTCCACACTCCCTCGCTTGGCTCCCTGCATCTCCCGGATCAGTTCTGAGGCTCATCAGCCTTTGCCTCAGGACCCACTTTGGGGCAGAACTAACCTCTCAGGAGGGAACAGATCCAGTGGGTCAGGGGACTTCCAGCCATGTCTCAAAGATGTTCTTCAGTCTGAAGCAGATATACCCAAAGGTTACATCTGGATAATAGGGATATGAACATCATTTTATGGTGTATCCTTTTTGTATGGAATATCTTGTAATTTAAAAGAGTTTAAGGGAACTTACCTGGTGGTCCAGAGGTTGACTTTGTCTTCCCCTGCCAGGGCTGCAGGCTTGATCCCACATGGAGGAGCTTAAAGTTGCACATGCCTCGGGACTGAAAACCAAAAACACACAAAACAGAAGCAATATTGAAACCAATTCAATAATAACTTTAAAAATAGTCCACATCAAAACTTTTTAAATATTTAAGACAAGGAAGCATTAAAATGATAGTGCTAAGAACGGTAAAGAGTCCACCTTGCAGTACAAGGGACACCGGTTCAATCCCTGGCCTGAGAAGGTCCCACGTGCCGCAGAGCTGGTGTGCTCATTTATGAGCCAGAGCTCTGGGGTGCATGCTCCCAGAGCCGGTGCTCTGTGACAACAGAGGCCACTGCAATGGGAGGCCCACACGGGCCAAAGAATAAAGGTGGATGAAAAATAAGCAATGACTTAGAGGCAAAACAAAAAAAAAGAAAAAGTAATGATGTTTAGGTAGACATAAAGGTAAAGTAAAGGTAAAATCATGTCAATAGACTGGACACATGCTGTCACAGATGCCATTGCCCACACCCCCTTGATTTCCTTTCCACTTTTGCACACACCAGCCTAACTTCCAGTAGTCAACAGCTTTGTTAAAAGATTCCCCTCAGGCTGCCAGAGCCCTTCACCCGAAACACCTCCCCACCCACATGACTAGTGGGTATAGGGGTGTACATACTCCAGACCCCACCATTCATCGACCACAATAATCCTGAGTTAGGTTTTACACCATTTGCTGGAGCTTTTCTGGAGGAATAAACTGTATTGCCCACCGTCGTACCTGCTTAATAGCGGGCCCTGTTGGCCGCCCTCCCTTCCTGAGCCTCCTCCACACTCCCTCGCTTGGCTCCCTGCATCTCCCGGATCAGTTCTGAGGCTCATCAGCCTTTGCCTCAGGACCCACTTTGGGGCAGAACTAACCTCTCAGGAGGGAACAGATCCAGTGGGTCAGGGGACTTCCAGCCATGTCTCAAAGATGTTCTTCAGTCTGAAGCAGATATACCCAAAGGTTACATCTGGATAATAGGGATATGAACATCATTTTATGGTGTATCCTTTTTGTATGGAATATCTTGTAATTTAAAAGAGTTTAAGGGAACTTACCTGGTGGTCCAGAGGTTGACTTTGTCTTCCCCTGCCAGGGCTGCAGGCTTGATCCCACATGGAGGAGCTTAAAGTTGCACATGCCTCGGGACTGAAAACCAAAAACACACAAAACAGAAGCAATATTGAAACCAATTCAATAATAACTTTAAAAATTGTCCACATCAAAAAAAACTTTTTTAAATATTTAAGACAAGGAAGCATTAAAAATGATAGTGCTAAGAACAGGGATGAAGAAGCTGAGAGGGGATGAAGGAGAAAGATTTCAATCTTAACCAAGTTGAGTTTTAGATACTGATGAAACTGCTAAGTAAACATCCGATAGGTCACCGGAGTCTCATATTGTATAAAAGGGCGTAGCATTCAGCACTTAGGATAAGAACTTAAGAGCAGGTACACGTGCAGTTGGAGGCTTGACATTATGAGTTTAGATGGAGACAGGCAGATGATTCAAGAACACTGTGCTTAGAGCGGGGAAAGAGAATGACTGAAGGAAATGCATTGAAAAAGAAGTCCCTTTCTTTCTGGGCCTCCGCTTTCTCTTCTCTCTTCTAATGTGCCGAATGAGTTCTAATTTCTCTCCAGTTCCATAAGGTTATGCATTATTCCAGGAAGGAGAAGAACACTAGAGACACTATGATTTAAAATCAAGTTGGAAAGTCTTCAGAAATAAGGGTAATCAACGAAACTATATACCTACAGCTCCCATAGTTAGCTCCTCTCATTCCCTCTCTCTTCATTCCTCCTCCTGCCCAGGTGCCTTTCCTGGGCTAGTGGGACTTTTTTCTGACTCCAGGAAACAGATTGTGATTGTGGGTACATGGAGAGAGATTCCCTCTGTCACTCTTGAGTGTCTGTGTCTGGACTAACAATAAAGTTGACACAAGACAGATTAACAGGGGAAAACCCAACCCAATGGGAGATCATAAAGGGAGGCTCAGAGAATGACTAAGAGTAGGTGACTTTTATGTCTTTATGTAAAAAAAAGCAATATCTTGTAATTTAAAAGAGTTTAAGGGAACTTACCTGGTGGTCCAGAGGTTGACTTTGTCTTCCCCTGCCAGGGCTGCAGGCTTGATCCCACATGGAGGAGCTTAAAGTTCCACATGCCTCGGGACTGAAAACCAAAAACACACAAAACAGAAGCAATATTGAAACCAATTCAATAATAACTTTAAAAATTGTCCACATCAAAAAAAACTTTTTTAAATATTTAAGACAAGGAAGCATTAAAAATGATAGTGCTAAGAACAGGGATGAAGAAGCTGAGAGGGGATGAAGGAGAAAGATTTCAATCTTAACCAAGTTGAGTTTTAGATACTGATGAAACTGCTAAGTAAACATCCGATAGGTCACCGGAGTCTCATATTGTATAAAAGGGCGTAGCATTCAGCACTTAGGATAAGAACTTAAGAGCAGGTACACGTGCAGTTGGAGGCTTGACATTATGAGTTTAGATGGAGACAGGCAGATGATTCAAGAACACTGTGCTTAGAGCGGGGAAAGAGAATGACTGAAGGAAATGCATTGAAAAAGAAGTCCCTTTCTTTCTGGGCCTCCGCTTTCTCTTCTCTCTTCTAATGTGCCGAATGAGTTCTAATTTCTCTCCAGTTCCATAAGGTTATGCATTATTCCAGGAAGGAGAAGAACGCTAGAGACACTATGATTTAAAATCAAGTTGGAAAGTCTTCAGAAATAAGGGTAATCAACGAAACTATATACCTACAGCTCCCATAGTTAGCTCCTCTCATTCCCTCTCTCTTCATTCCTCCTCCTGCCCAGGTGCCTTTCCTGGGCTAGTGGGACTTTTTTCTGACTCCAGGAAACAGATTGTGATTGTGGGTACATGGAGAGAGATTCCCTCTGTCACTCTTGAGTGTCTGTGTCTGGACTAACAATAAAGTTGACACAAGACAGATTAACAGGGGAAAACCCAACCCAATGGGAGATCATAAAGGGAGGCTCAGAGAATGACTAAGAGTAGGTGACTTTTATGTCTTTATGTAAAAAAAAGCAATAAATTTGTGAGGATTTGACTGGGCAAAAAAAAAAACTAGATACAGGTACATAATTATAAGGAAAGTAAGCAAAGTTTGGGTGAGGGTAATAAATGAGTGAAGAAATAGTGAGGCTTATTCATATAGGCTTCTTGGACCTGAATTCTCGGTCTCTGGTCCTAATGATGTCTTTCTTTCTCCTGGTCCAAGGAGGGCACCTTTCATATGAGAGATTTATTTTCTGGTTTCAGAGAAACAGAGAGGATGGTCAAAGTGTCCTGTCTACATTATTAAGCAACTTTAATTCAGAATAATCAATATGCCATTGATGCATATTTGGGGCCATGCCTGGCGCCCCAGTGTGGCCATATATCATCTCAAGTACTATTTTGCTTTGTGTCTAAAGAAAGGATACCCATGGTAGTAAGGGAAAGAAACCCCATAGGGGGCTTCCCTGGTGGTCCAGTGGGTAAGGAGTCCACCTTGCAGTGTAAGGGGCACCGGTGATCCCTGGCCCAGGAAGATCCCATGTGCCACGGAGCAGCTGGACTGGTGTGTCCAATTACGAGCCATGGCTCTGGAGCACGTGCACCCAGAGCCAGTGCTCTGCAATGAGAGAGGCCACTGCAATGGGAGGCCCACACAAGACAGAAGAATAAAGATGGATGAAAACAAAAAATGATGACTTAGAGACAAAAAAAAGAGAGGGTGGGGGGCTTCCCCTGGTGGTCCAGTGGGTAAGGACACTGCCTTGCAGTGCAAGGGGCACCGGTTCAATCACTGGCCTGGGAAGATACCACGTGCCACGGAGCAGCTGGACAGATGTGTCCAATAACTGAGCCGGAGCTCTGGAGCGCATGCACCCAGAGCCGGCGCTCTGCGACAACAGAGGCCACTGCGATGGGAGACCCACAGAAGCCAAAGAACAAAGACGGATGAAAATAGAGAAATGAAAGACCAATAGAAGTGGCCCGCCTGCTCCCCTCCCTCCCCAGTCCGACCCCTGCCCAAAATAAATAAATAAGGTTTTAAAAAAAGAGAGAGAGAGAGAGAAATCTCATAGGAACCCAGGGAACTGTTCAGGTTTTCAGGCAGCTCTGAGGGACCATGTTTTCCTGTGGCCCCTCAGCAACGTGGACGCTTAGATGGTCTCAGATCCTGCCAGTCTCTGTCTCTACTTCTCTTTGTGTGTGTCTTCTTTTTAAAAAATGTTTATTATTCAGCTGCACCAGGTCTTCGTTGCAGCATGCAGGACCTTTGAGTTGTGGCATGCAGGATCTTTAGTTGCGAGGTGGGATCTAGTTCCCTGACCAAGGATCAAACCCAGGTCCCTTGCATTGGGAGCATGAAATCATAGCCACTGAATCATGAAGGAAGTTCCTCTTTGTGTGTGCTCTTTCTAACCATTACCTTTCGCGCCATACAGCCTGAGCCAGTGCTAGGCTGAGGTCTGAATCGGCGAACTCAGCCAACCATTAGTTTCATCCTGCAGTCATATTGAACACGGGGTCTCCAGTGAAGCCTCACCATGGCAACCAGTTCTGCAGCATTCAGATTGGTCCTTCAGCTCCTTGTTAAGCACTTGCAAATCTATGCATCGTCTTCCTTGACTTCTAGCATAGCATGGGTCATGACTAAGTCATCTGGGGCATAAAGGATCTCTTTTCTCTGTGATTTTTTGACTGTTGTCCTAAGGCCATCTGGACCTGCTGAATATCAAGGTGGGTCATTAGGTTTTCCTCGTGAGAAAGCACCCGTGAGAGAACAGGGCTTCAAACAGGCTACATTCATCGGGTCTCCCTGAGTCCTCAGACCGCTCCCAACGACCCCCATTCCACTTGTCAGGACCCCAGTCTTTGTCAGGCAGGACCTAAACAGCTGCCATGGATGGCACCATGGGTAAGAATTCAACTGATGCCACAATTCAACGATGTGTCCAGCCAGTTTCTGAACCTTAGCTTTTAGCAGAAAAGTGTTTCTTGGCTGCTTCCAGTCATGCAAAATGGGACCAATATTCATTACTTTTCTAATGCACCATAAAAAGGACACATCCAGTCATTACCTGTGTCATCTAACTTCTATAAAGCAACAACATCTAGGTGCCTCCAAGCCGTTAACTTTAATAGGCCCTTGGTATAATTTAAGTAAAACTGAGACCATTGGATTGGCAGACCCTTGGAATATTTATTGACATGTGGCACACCCTCTACTACCATGGTGGTGGTGGTTTGGTCGCTAGGTCATGTCCAACTCTTGCAACTGCATGGACTGCAACCCACCAGGCTCCTCTGTCCATGGGATTTCCCAGGCAAGAATACTGGAGTGGGTTGCCATTTCCTTCTCCAGGGGATCTTCCCCATCCAGGGATCAAACCCAGGTTTCCTACATTGCAGGCAGATTTCTTTCACTCTACTCTGTTCTCTGAGTTTATTTTTTTTAGATTCTACATAGAAGTGATATCAATAGCAAGGGTCTCCAATCTCTAAGCTAATGCCTAATGATCTGAGATGAACTTGATGTACTAATGCAAATGAAATGCACAATAAATGTAATGCACTAGAATCATCCTGAAACCATCCACCCCCAATCCCAATCCATGGAAAATCTGTCTTCCACAAAACTAGTCCCTGGTGCCAAAAACGCTGGTGACTGTTGCCATGCAGAGTTTCTGTTTCTCTCTCTGACTTATTTCAGTCATCATGCCTTCAGAATTCACCCAAGTTGTTGTAAATGGCAGGATTTCCTTTCTCACAGCTGAATGATACTGCATCATATATGTATACCATATCTTTATCTGTTCATCCATTGCCAAATACACATTGTGGGTTTTCTGTGTATCTCCCTTATAACTAATCAGGTTGAGCTCCTTACTGTGTGTTCATGTCTTATGTAGACATCTATGTTGCCTGTTGACGTCCCTTACTATGTTTCTGTTGGGCTGTCTTTCAAAAGTTGATTTTGAGGAGTTCTCTTTCTATTCTGTGTATGTGCCCATTGGCAGTTACTCTTTCTCAGTCTGTGACCACAATTCAACGATGTGTCCAGCCAGTTTCTGAACCTTAGCTTTTAGCAGAAAAGTGTTTCTTGGCTGCTTCCAGTCATGCAAAATGGGACCAATATTCATTACTTTTCTAATGCACCATAAAAAGGACACATCCAGTCATTACCTGTGTCATCTAACTTCTATAAAGCAACAACATCTAGGTGCCTCCAAGCCGTTAACTTTAATAGGCCCTTGGTATAATTTAAGTAAAACTGAGACCATTGGATTGGCAGACCCTTGGAATATTTATTGACATGTGGCACACCCTCTACTACCATGGTGGTGGTGGTTTGGTCGCTAGGTCATGTCCAACTCTTGCAACTGCATGGACTGCAACCCACCAGGCTCCTCTGTCCATGGGATTTCCCAGGCAAGAATACTGGAGTGGGTTGCCATTTCCTTCTCCAGGGGATCTTCCCCATCCAGGGATCAAACCCAGGTTTCCTACATTGCAGGCAGATTTCTTTCACTCTACTCTGTTCTCTGAGTTTATTTTTTTTAGATTCTACATAGAAGTGATATCAATAGCAAGGGTCCCCAATCTCTAAGCTAATGCCTAATGATCTGAGATGAACTTGATGTACTAATGCAAATGAAATGCACAATAAATGTAATGCACTAGAATCATCCTGAAACCATCCACCCCCAATCCCAATCCATGGAAAATCTGTCTTCCACAAAACTAGTCCCTGGTGCCAAAAACGCTGGTGACTGTTGCCATGCAGAGTTTCTGTTTCTCTCTCTGACTTATTTCAGTCATCATGCCTTCAGAATTCACCCAAGTTGTTGTAAATGGCAGGATTTCCTTTCTCACAGCTGAATGATACTGCATCATATATGTATACCATATCTTTATCTGTTCATCCATTGCCAAATACACATTGTGGGTTTTCTGTGTATCTCCCTTATAACTAATCAGGTTGAGCTCCTTACTGTGTGTTCATGTCTTATGTAGACATCTATGTTGCCTGTTGACGTCCCTTACTATGTTTCTGTTGGGCTGTCTTTCAAAAGTTGATTTTGAGGAGTTCTCTTTCTATTCTGTGTATGTGCCCATTGGCAGTTATGTTACAAATACTTTCTCCAGTTCTGTGACTTGCCTTCTCATTCTTTTAGTGTTGTCCGTGAACAACATTTTTCATATTGATGTAGTTCCATTTATCACTTTTTTCCTCTACGGTTGATGGTTTTTTATTTTTGCTTAAGAAAGCATTCCCTATCCCAAGGTTGTGAACATACTGTCATCTAGTGTAGTCCATAAGCTTTATCACTGTGCCTTTCTTATTGACATTATACTGTCCACCTAGAATTGGTTTTTGCATGTGCACAAGGCAGCAGCCAAGGTATTTTTTTCCCGCCATATGGATAACAATCGACCCAGTACTGCTTGTTGAAAAGATCGTCTTTTCCCCTCGCTTTTCAACACTACTTTTGTCATAAATCAAGTGTGTCCATATGCTTCTTTCTAGTGTCTCTGCTCTGTTCCATTAGTCTATTGTCTGTCTTTGTGCCAAAGACAGCTTGGGTAGAGATTTTATGAATGCTAAAATTATAATAAAGTTCCAAAATCTCTTCCTTCAGTTTCACCTTCCTCCCGATAGAGGGTCCGCCTTGTTGTTTAGTCACTAAGTCATGTCTGACACTTCTGCAGCCTCACAGACTGTAGCCTGCCACACTTCTCTCTCCATAGAATTCTTTAGGCAAGAATACTGGAGTGGATTGCCATTTCCTACTCCAGGGGGATCTTCCTGACTCAGGGATTGAATCTGCATCTTCTGCCTTGACAAGGCAGATTCTTTAGCACAAAGCCACCAGGAAAACCCGGGTGTCCTTTTAAGAAGAGAGTAGGCCATAGACATGTACAGAGGAAACATCACGTGCGCACACAGGGAGGAGACAGACACCCACAAGCAAGGAGAAAGGCCTCAGAAGGAACTAGCTTTGCCCGCACTTCAGTCTTGGACTTCTGGCCTCCAGGGCTGGTACTATTGTTTAAGGCACCTGGTCTGGTACCTTGTTATGAGAGTCCTATCAAATTAATACATTGTCTGGGGCTCAATTCCCCTTTTTTTTTTTGTGAGCTCCTTACTGTGTGTTCATGTCTTATGTAGACATCTATGTTGCCTGTTGACGTCCCTTACTATGTTTCTGTTGGGCTGTCTTTCAAAAGTTGATTTTGAGGAGTTCTCTTTCTATTCTGTGTATGTGCCCATTGGCAGTTATGTTACAAATACTTTCTCCAGCTCTGTGACTTGCCTTCTCATTCTTTTAGTGTTGTCCGTGAACAACATTTTTCATATTGATGTAGTTCCATTTATCACTTTTTTCCTCTACGGTTGATGGTTTTTTATTTTTGCTTAAGAAAGCATTCCCTATCCCAAGGTTGTGAACATACTGTCATCTAGTGTAGTCCATAAGCTTTATCACTGTGCCTTTCTTATTGACATTATACTGTCCACCTAGAATTGGTTTTTGCATGTGCACAAGGCAGCAGCCAAGGTATTTTTTTCCCGCCATATGGATAACAATCGACCCAGTACTGCTTGTTGAAAAGATCGTCTTTTCCCCTCGCTTTTCAACACTACTTTTGTCATAAATCAAGTGTGTCCATATGCTTCTTTCTAGTGTCTCTGCTCTGTTCCATTAGTCTATTGTCTGTCTTTGTGCCAAAGACAGCTTGGGTAGAGATTTTATGAATGCTAAAATTATAATAAAGTTCCAAAATCTCTTCCTTCAGTTTCACCTTCCTCCCGATAGAGGGTCCGCCTTGTTGTTTAGTCACTAAGTCATGTCTGACACTTCTGCAGCCTCACAGACTGTAGCCTGCCACACTTCTCTCTCCATAGAATTCTTTAGGCAAGAATACTGGAGTGGATTGCCATTTCCTACTCCAGGGGGATCTTCCTGACTCAGGGATTGAATCTGCATCTTCTGCCTTGACAAGGCAGATTCTTTAGCACAAAGCCACCAGGAAAACCCGGGTGTCCTTTTAAGAAGAGAGTAGGCCATAGACATGTACAGAGGAAACATCACGTGCGCACACAGGGAGGAGACAGACACCCACAAGCAAGGAGAAAGGCCTCAGAAGGAACTAGCTTTGCCCGCACTTCAGTCTTGGACTTCTGGCCTCCAGGGCTGGTACTATTGTTTAAGGCACCTGGTCTGGTACCTTGTTATGAGAGTCCTATCAAATTAATACATTTAGAGTACTTTGAAAAGAAAAGGTATGATAAACCTAGGCAATGTATTAAAAAGCAGAGACCGGGGCTTCCCCTGGTGGTCCAGTGGGTAGGGATGCTGCCTTGCAGTGCAAGGGGCGCTGGTTCGATCCCTGGCCTGGGAGGATCCCACATGCCATGGAGCGGCTGGACAGATGTGTCCAATTACCGAGCCGGAGCTCTGGAGCACATGTGCCCAGAGCTGGCGCTCAGCAACAACAGACGCCACCACGATGGGAGGCCCACAGGAGCCAAGGAACAAAGACGGATGAAAACAGACAAATGAAAAGACCAATAGAAGTGGCCCGCCTGCTCCCCTCCCTCCCCAACCCGACCTCCGCCCAAAAATAAAAATAAATAAATAAATCTTTTTTTTAAAAAAAAAAAAAGCAGAGACATCATTTTGCTGACAAAGGTCTATGTAGTCAAAGCTCTGGTTTTTCCAGTTGTCATGTACAGATGTGAGAGTTGGACCATAAAGAAGGCTGAGTGCCAAAGAATTGATGCTTTTGAACTATAGTGCTGGGGAAGACTCTTGAGAGTCCCTTGAACATTAGGAGAACAAACCAGTCAGTCCTGAAGGAAATCAGATTTGAATATTCATGGCAAGAACTGATGCTGAAGCTGAAGTTCCAACAATTTGGCCACCTGATGCAAAAAGCTGGCTCATTGGGAAAGACCCTGATGCTGGGAAAGATTGAGGGCAGGAGAAGGGGACGACAGAGGAAGAGATGGTTGAATGGCATCATCGACTCCATGGACATGAGTTTGAGCCAACTCCAGAAAATGGTGAAGGACAGGGAAACCTGGTGAGCTGCAGTCCGTGGAGTCACAATGAGAGTCAGACATGATTGAGTGACAGGACAATAACAGTCACCCCCAAAATTCACCCACTGTAGGGTACAGTTCAGTTATTTTTAGTAAATTTATGCAGTTGGCCAGACATTACATAAGTCCAGTTTGGGAACATTTCCATCACTCCAGAAAGTTCTCCCATGCTCATCTGCAGTAAATTCCTACTCCCAGCTTCAGCACTAGACAATCACTGATCTTTCTGTCTCTGTGCTTCTACCTTTTCTAGAAATTTCATGTGCATGGAATCATGCAATAGATACTGTTTTTGTGACTGGCTTCCTTTATTTAGCATAATGTTTTATTTATTTTTTTTAAATCTTTATTTTGCTTTTAACTTTTACAGAGTTTTGTTGTTTACAAATATGTATGTTCCCAGATTAGTCATATGAGCATAATGTTTTAGAGGTGTATCCATGTTCCACATATCATTGGTTCTCTGGTTTCACTGCTGAGTAATATAGCATTGTGTGGATCTACCATATTTCACTTCTCAATTCACCAGTTGATGGACATTTGGCTACATGCATTGCCATACAAGACTTTACGTGGGCATGTGTCTTCATTTCTCTTGGGTAGCTCTCTATGAATAGAATTATTCCATATGGCATTTGTTTAACTTTGTCAGAAGCTACAAAACTCTCTTCCAAAGTGGTTGCTCCATTTTACATTCCCTCCAGTATGAGAGTTCTGGTTTCTCCATATCCTCACTAACACTCGGTGTGTATGATGTTGAGTTTTTAAAGAATCCAGGAATGGTCTCATGTGGATTTGTCTGAATGTTTCCTTGTGGTTTCATTTGAATTATTCTCCTAGTCTCTGTACTTCCTATAAACTAAATGTTAAATCAGAAGGTGTTACATTTTTTAATTTATTTCTTTGACTGTGCTGGGTCTTAATTGTGCATGTAGAATTCTTGATCTTCGTGGCTGTATGCAGGGTCTTTAGTTGTGGCATGTGGGATATAGTTCCCCAACCAGGGATGGAATCCAAGCCCTCTACATTGCGAATGCAGTCTTAGCCACTGAACCACCAGGGAAGTTCTAGGAGGTGTTCATTTATTTCAGTTGTACACTTCCACACACTTAAGATTATATCTTACAATTAACTAAGAAGGCACACATGAATCCACTCTAGGGTACAGTTAGTTTTAGTAAATTTATGCAGTTGGCCAGACATTACATAAGTCCAGTTTGGGAACATTTCCATCACTCCAGAAAGTTCTCCCATGCTCATCTGCAGTAAATTCCTACTCCCAGCTTCAGCACTAGACAATCACTGATCTTTCTGTCTCTGTGCTTCTACCTTTTCTAGAAATTTCATGTGCATGGAATCATGCAATAGATACTGTTTTTGTGACTGGCTTCCTTTATTTAGCATAATGTTTTATTTATTTTTTTTAAATCTTTATTTTGCTTTTAACTTTTACAGAGTTTTGTTGTTTACAAATATGTATGTTCCCAGATTAGTCATATGAGCATAATGTTTTAGAGGTGTATCCATGTTCCACATATCATTGGTTCTCTGGTTTCACTGCTGAGTAATATAGCATTGTGTGGATCTACCATATTTCACTTCTCAATTCACCAGTTGATGGACATTTGGCGGCTACATGCATTGCCATACAAGACTTTACGTGGGCATGTGTCTTCATTTCTCTTGGGTAGCTCTCTATGAATAGAATTATTCCATATGGCATTTGTTTAACTTTGTCAGAAGCTACAAAACTCTCTTCCAAAGTGGTTGCTCCATTTTACATTCCCTCCAGTATGAGAGTTCTGGTTTCTCCATATCCTCACTAACACTCGGTGTGTATGATGTTGAGTTTTTAAAGAATCCAGGAATGGTCTCATGTGGATTTGTCTGAATGTTTCCTTGTGGTTTCATTTGAATTATTCTCCTAGTCTCTGTACTTCCTATAAACTAAATGTTAAATCAGAAGGTGTTACATTTTTTAATTTATTTCTTTGACTGTGCTGGGTCTTAATTGTGCATGTAGAATTCTTGATCTTCGTGGCTGTATGCAGGGTCTTTAGTTGTGGCATGTGGGATATAGTTCCCCAACCAGGGATGGAATCCAAGCCCTCTACATTGCGAATGCAGTCTTAGCCACTGAACCACCAGGGAAGTTCTAGGAGGTGTTCATTTATTTCAGTTGTACACTTCCACACACTTAAGATTATATCTTACAATTCAACTAAGAAGGCACACATACAGCTAACTCTGCCTTGTGGATCATCATTAGAAAATGTTTCATTGTACCCAAGCTATTATTATATTGACCTCACTGTATCCTAAATTTCTAACAGCTTATAGAACATATCCCATATTTTCAAATGAATAATCCAAATTTAGCATAAAAAGATGAAGATAAATATGGCCATCAAATATTTATCTGTTAATAAGTTGCCCATTGGTAACAGTGCCTGTTATTTTCAGTTTCTTTTCCCAGTCTCTTGGTATAACAAAATCTTGCCAATGCTTTGCTCTTTGATAGTTCTTTTCTTGAAGTTTTTAGAGTTTATTAATCCTCATTGAAAATATGTACAATCACCACAGATAAAGTCGCTGCAGAATCTTCACTCCTGGCCAGCACCAGTGATGGCCTTTACAGTCCCCTTGATTTTGTGCATTCTGTTGTTATGTTTCTTCCACTGTTTTCTGGAAGTCTTTTCTTATTCCCACACCAGCCACATCCTTCAAGTCTGTGTATGGATTTACTTTTCTTTGTGTCATCCAGAAATTGTAGATCACACTATTGATCTTGCCACCATCAAAATGCTTCTAAATCCAAATACAAAGATGACACCTCGTTCTGTATATTTTGTCTGTCTTCCCCCCATTTTTGTCTTGGGTACTGTTGCCTTTCCAGGATGGAGGACATCAGTGATCATTTGTCTCCAGAGTTGGTTGATCATGAACTTGCTGGTCCAGATAGTTACCAGGTTTTTCCTAATGGTGGTGTTCCTCAGGCAGCCAAGAAGAAAAGGTTTGGTACTTCTTATATATTTCTACAGTCTTTATCTTTCTCCCCCAAACCTTTGGCAACCACTGATCATTTTAGGGTCTCTCTAGTTATGCCTTTTCTAGCATATCATATAATTGAAATGATAGATTTTATTCTGGTGTCTTCCACTTAGAAATAAGCATCTGAGGTTTTCATATGCTTTTCCGTGGCTTCATAGCTTATTTCTTCTGATTGCTGAATAATAGTCCATTGTATGTGTATACCATAGTTTGTTTATCCATTGAAACATCTTGGTTGCTTCTAGTTTGAGGAAATTATGAATAAAGCTGCTAGGAACATTCACACACAGATTTTTGTATGGTTGCAAGTTTACAGATTGTTTGGGTAAATACCTTCAAGTGCAATTCTAGATCCTGTGATAAGGCCAGGCTTGGCTTTATACAAACTACCAAACTGTCTTCCACAGTGACGATCATTTTGCATCCCTACTAGCAATGATCAAGAGTTCTGTTGGTTCTCATGCTCACTAGCATCTGCTATTAAGGTTTTTTTTTTTTTTTAATTTTAATCATTCTAACAGATACATAGTAGTATCATATTTTTCTGTTACCCGAAGTTATATAATTCAGCACACACTGGGGTCTCAATCTTTAACTACAGGAATCATCTCTTCCCTGTCTATGGTTAGTTGGTTTGTGTTCAGGAGATAACTGATTTTTTTTACATAAACTTAAGTGTTAGCCACTCAGTCATGTCTGACTCTTTGCGACCCCATGAACTATAGCCCACCAGGCTCTTCTGTCCATGGGATATCCCAGGCAAGAAGACTGGAGTGGGTAGCCATTTCCTTCTCCAAGGGATCTTCCTGACCCTGGGTTTCCTGCATTGCAGACAGATTCTTTACTGTGTGAGCCACCAGGAAAACCCTACATAAGCCTAAACAAAATATAATTAAAAGATACATTGGGAACCTTTTTTCCCTTGCATTAGCAAAAATTATTAAGTCAGTTATCATTTAATCAAGAGTCTAGGCACTCTTCACAGGAAAGATAAAAACAGGAAACTGTGACAGGTTCTTGAGACAGTTCTCACAAATGGCACAAATAATTGCACATAGCAAATGTACATGAAATACTCAAGTTACCGATGGCCCCTTTATTAACCACAGAGTGGTTTGCTAGGTAGTTAGGCTAGGAATGCTGCACTCTTGTCGAATTAAGGAAATCCCCCTTGAGTGACTTTCTCCATTTGTAAGTGGCAATATCAAATTAAAACAGTTTGATAATTGTAATTCCAATACACTTGTCATGAAAGATTAAGATTTGTATGGGGGACAGTGGGGTCAGAATCTGAATATTTTGCAAAGCGGGGAGCCTCGTGGTAGCCACAGCTGGATGCAGAGACAAAGGCAGGAAACAGCCCACACAATTAGCCATTTTTCAAGATTTGATCAATTGAAGGGACAGTGGAAACGCACGCTTCTAGTTTGAGGAAATTATGAATAAAGCTGCTAGGAACATTCACACACAGATTTTTGTATGGTTGCAAGTTTACAGATTGTTTGGGTAAATACCTTCAAGTGCAATTCTAGATCCTGTGATAAGGCCAGGCTTGGCTTTATACAAACTACCAAACTGTCTTCCACAGTGACGATCATTTTGCATCCCTACTAGCAATGATCAAGAGTTCTGTTGGTTCTCATGCTCACTAGCATCTGCTATCAAGGTTTTTTTTTTTTTTTTTAATTTTAATCATTCTAACAGATACATAGTAGTATCATATTTTTCTGTTACCCGAAGTTATATAATTCAGCACACACTGGGGTCTCAATCTTTAACTACAGGAATCATCTCTTCCCTGTCTATGGTTAGTTGGTTTGTGTTCAGGAGATAACTGATTTTTTTTACATAAACTTAAGTGTTAGCCACTCAGTCATGTCTGACTCTTTGCGACCCCATGAACTATAGCCCACCAGGCTCTTCTGTCCATGGGATATCCCAGGCAAGAAGACTGGAGTGGGTAGCCATTTCCTTCTCCAAGGGATCTTCCTGACCCTGGGTTTCCTGCATTGCAGACAGATTCTTTACTGTGTGAGCCACCAGGAAAACCCTACATAAGCCTAAACAAAATATAATTAAAAGATACATTGGGAACCTTTTTTCCCTTGCATTAGCAAAAATTATTAAGTCAGTTATCATTTAATCAAGAGTCTAGGCACTCTTCACAGGAAAGATAAAACAGGAAACTGTGACAGGTTCTTGAGACAGTTCTCACAAATGGCACAAATAATTGCACATAGCAAATGTACATGAAATACTCAAGTTACCGATGGCCCCTTTATTAACCACAGAGTGGTTTGCTAGGTAGTTAGGCTAGGAATGCTGCACTCTTGTCGAATTAAGGAAATCCCCCTTGAGTGACTTTCTCCATTTGTAAGTGGCAATATCAAATTAAAACAGTTTGATAATTGTAATTCCAATACACTTGTCATGAAAGATTAAGATTTGTATGGGGGACAGTGGGGTCAGAATCTGAATATTTTGCAAAGCGGGGAGCCTCGTGGTAGCCACAGCTGGATGCAGAGACAAAGGCAGGAAACAGCCCACACAATTAGCCATGTTGTGTGCAAGACTTTGATCACATCTTGAACGCTACGCATCATCCTAAGGATCCTTATGCATCGGTGGGGGAAACTGCACCCCACGGCCAAGGTGCGTTGCTTGAATCCTGCCCTGCTGCCTTTTGAGTTCCTCAGGGAGCTGATTGCCAAGACCGAGTTTAATTTGCATAAACATAAAATCCATTCACCAGGTTTCAAGGGAGACTGAAACATTGAACGCATAAACTGAAACATTGAACCTGACCTCAGCTGGGACTCAGCTGGGACTCTTCTTACCCTTCAGTTGGCGGAGTTGGGTTGGTTTTGCCTGATGGGTTGGTTGGAAAAATGTTTGAATCTGCTCATCAAGGCTGTGTCTGATAGAGTTTTTATCAGCCTGGGCTTGACGGCTGAGGAAGCAGCCAATTAATTTACACAAATACCGCCTTTAGTTCGAGGGAAAATACGAAGCAAGCAGGGGAGAGAAGAGACAATTATCTGAAAGGATGTGACGGTTTTGTAGAGGCAAATGGATAGTAATTATGCCAGGCTTCATGCTTTATTACTCTCTGATGTGACTGGCTAGAAAGATGCTGTTTCATTTGGAAGATGGATTGTCCTTCTAATGTGGTACAGGAGCGAACCCTGCTAAAATTGTCCTTCTAATGTGGTACAGGAGCGAACCCAGCTAAAAATCCATCGGCCGCAGGCTCTGCTCCCCATCACATTTCGAAAGCACCCTGCCCCCATTGCTGTATCCCAGGAGAAAGGGTTTCCATGGTAATCTCTGTGGAGGCCGTCAGCTGACGTCTGGCGCCGCCTGAGCGGGTGCGCACCAGCCCTCTCCCCCTCACTCCTCCCCCGAGCCTTTAAACTATATTTATGAGTCCTCTTTAATGGAGAGTATATAACCCCTTAATGTCACACACTGAGTGGCCTCGGGTTAATTTATTTATTTGGGTAATAAACTTACCTTTCTAATTAATTCTCAGCGAGTTCCTGCACAGTGTTATTCCGAACATCTTGTGCGAACGTTTAGATTTTTGCCTGGTTTAACAAAGAGCGTTGCTTAGCAATATCGGATTTTTGGAAACCTCCGTTCTTGGGGGGAAAAAATGCAACGTCTATATGAAAGAAGGATTTTAAAAGATAAAGATGTTAGGATTTCAGTTGAGTTTTTCAAGAGTCTTTTTGGGCTCTGATGTTTTGGCAGTGAGAGGGTCCGTTCTTTATCATGTCTTTTTCTTTTCTTATAATTTCTTTTAACCCTCAATTATTTTATGATTGGAATTGAGTGAGACACATGGTTTTAAAACATTTCTAAGAAATGTGACATCTAGCCATGTTTTCTCATTGTTTTTTTTTTAAATCAGAGAAAAAAGTTCGAATTTGAGAGCCACTCTATTGATTGTTTTCTGATGTGTTTGGAAGTAAATGCCCTTTGTTGTGTGGGTTAGAGAGCGCTGCTTAGGCTAAACCATACTAAATAAGGAAACCAACTTAGTGTCAAAAGGTGCTTTGGGGCAGAAGGCAGAGACTATTTTCATTCGTGCTGTACTTAGAAATTCAATTACAAATGTAAAGGATGTATCAAAGCCGCGTCTGAAAGCAGCAGTCATCAGAGCCAAGGCATGACTCCTTTGAAACGCTATCTCATTAAAGAAACACGCCTTTTTAAAACGAAAGTACGAGAAAATTCAGTGACACCACCTCATTTATCCAGAGGTCGGATTGCTAGAAACAAGATCCTTTCCAAACAAAGCCCTAAACAGAGGCGTGCACATAAAAGATCTGGCATTTACAGAAATAGGCATCACTAACCTTGTAGGAACAGGCTTCCTTTCGGACAGCTGTCTTAGCAGAGCTTCCTCCTCTCCAGTCAATATTTTTGAACACCTACTGTGTGCCGTGCGTTTGCCAGACACTAGCAGGGGCATCACCCATCGCCCAGCCTTCCCACAGGCCCGTGCGAGAAGCAGAGACGCTGACCAGCCTGCCCTGTGCAAGCGTGTGGTGGCCACGCAGGTACAGGGGACTCTGCCTTTCTCTCCAGGGAAGACTGTCACTCAGCAAGGTGAAGTGATAGCTCAGGGTCACAAAGCTCGCAGGGAAGGGCACCTGGCTGCCGTTTGACTCTGGAGCCCTTAGAATCACAACCCTGATGGTGACGACCTATCACAACCTCCCTTGATGATGAATAACGCATAGAACCAAGATCCTGTTCTAAGAAGAGAAAAGAAGGCCTTCCCTGGCTGTCCAGTACTTAAGACTTTACCTTCCAATGCAGAGTGTATGGGTCCAATTCCTGGTCAGGGAGCTAAGATCCCATAGACCTTGGGGGTCCAAAAACAACAAAACATAAAGTATAAGCAATATTGCAACAAATAAAGAAAAGACATTTTTTTTAAATTTTGGCCTCTTTTATTGATTTTTTTATCCATTTATTTTCATACATCTTTATTCTTTGGCCTGTGTGGACCTCCCACTGCAGTGGCCTCTCTCGTTGCAGAGCACCAGCTCTGGACACATATGCTCCAGAGCGCTGGCTCGTAATTGGACACACTGGTCCAGCTGCTCCACAGTACATGGGATCTTCCCAGGCCAGGGATTGAACCAGCACCCCTTGCACTCTTTACCCACTGGACCACCAGGGCAGCCCTCAAGAAAAGACGTTTTTAAATGGTCTCATCTGGATTGAGAGAATTGCATGGAAACATATACATTACCATACGTAAAACAGATAGCAAATGAGAATTTGCTCTGTGACACAGACAGCCCAACCCAGGGCTCTGTGACAACCTAGAGGGGTGGGATCAGGTGGGAAGTGGGAACGGGATTCAGAAGGGAGTGGACGTACGTATACCTGTGGCTGATTCATGTTTATTTATAGCAGAGGTCAACACAATATTGTAACACAATTATCCTCCAGTAAACAATAATTCTCTCAAAAAAAAATGGTCCACATTAAAAAAAAAAAAAAAACTCAAGAAAAAAAGAGGAAAGAAATGGCAGAACTAACATTTGTCACATGCGCAGTGCTAGGTATCTATTAGATGATTTGAATGTACTATGTCTCCATTTTTATAAGAATTCTAGCAGGAAGTTAAGTATCATTTATCAATGAATCACTTCAGTTTCCATGTACAGTACTGATAAAAATGGGCTTTACTGGGCTTCCTTGGTGCTCCAGTGGGTAAAGAGTCCACCTTGCAGTGCAAGGAGCACCGATTCGATCCCTGGCCTGGGAAGATCCCACGTGCCTCAGACCAGCTGGAGCGGTGTGTCCAATTATGAGCCAGTTTGGAGCGTGTGCCCAGAGCTGGTGCTCTGCAGCAAGTGAGGCCGCTGCTCCCCTAGCACTAAAGAAAGACCCGGAGTCTTCTTTACCTTCCAATGCAGAGTGTATGGGTCCAATTCCTGGTCAGGAGCTAAGATCCCATAGACCTTGGGGTCCAAAAACAACAAAACATAAAGTATAAGCAATATTGCAACAAATAAAGAAAAGACATTTTTTTTAAATTTTGGCCTCTTTTATTGATTTTTTTTATCCATTTATTTTCATACATCTTTATTCTTTGGCCTGTGTGGACCTCCCACTGCAGTGGCCTCTCTCGTTGCAGAGCACCAGCTCTGGACACATATGCTCCAGAGCGCTGGCTCGTAATTGGACACACTGGTCCAGCTGCTCCACAGTACATGGGATCTTCCCAGGCCAGGGATTGAACCAGCACCCCTTGCACTCTTTACCCACTGGACCACCAGGGCAGCCCTCAAGAAAAGACGTTTTTAAATGGTCTCATCTGGATTGAGAGAATTGCATGGAAACATATACATTACCATACGTAAAACAGATAGCAAATGAGAATTTGCTCTGTGACACAGACAGCCCAACCCAGGGCTCTGTGACAACCTAGAGGGGTGGGATCAGGTGGGAAGTGGGAACGGGATTCAGAAGGGAGTGGACGTACGTATACCTGTGGCTGATTCATGTTTATTTATAGCAGAGGTCAACACAATATTGTAACACAATTATCCTCCAGTAAACAATAATTCTCTCAAAAAAATGGTCCACATTAAAACAAAAAAACTCAAGAAAAAAAGAGGAAAGAAATGGCAGAACTAACATTTGTCACATGCGCAGTGCTAGGTATCTATTAGATGATTTGAATGTACTATGTCTCCATTTTTATAAGAATTCTAGCAGGAAGTTAAGTATCATTTATCAATGAATCACTTCAGTTTCCATGTACAGTACTGATAAAAATGGGCTTTACTGGGCTTCCTTGGTGCTCCAGTGGGTAAAGAGTCCACCTTGCAGTGCAAGGAGCACCGGTTCGATCCCTGGCCTGGGAAGATCCCACGTGCCTCAGACCAGCTGGAGCGGTGTGTCCAATTATGAGCCAGTGCTCTGGAGCGCGTGTGCCCAGAGCTGGTGCTCTGCAGCAAGTGAGGCCGCTGCAGTGGGAGGCCCACACAGGCCAAAGAATAAAGATGGATAAAAATAAATAAAACACCAATAAAATAGGCCAAAAAAAATTTTTTTTAAAGGCTTTACTTCCTGTCCCAAAGCACTGACTTTTGACAGTATAATTCGATTTGCTTAGCACTGGTCTCCATAAGTAGTGGTCTCTAACTGTTACAACACTTCCCAGAGATGCTACTCACTGGTGCAGGATTTCAGTACAGATTTTCAGACACCAGTGCCCCAAAGCCCAAGTGAGCTATAAGGCTAAGCATCTTCTGGCTTGGTTGTCTGTGATGCTCTCTTTTTCTCTCTCCCCCGTTCCCCTTCTTTATTTAGGTAAGTCTTTCTTTCAATGATAAATGCTTCCTAAAATATTTCATCTTAGTCTTTTGAGGATAAGTGATTTGTAAACCTTGGGGATTATCCTGTGGGAAACAACATAATCCGGACTGGAGCTTGCATATCAGCCATGTTCTCAGGTCAAGGGTTCTTAAGGTGTGATGCATTAGGATACAAAAAGAAAACCTGTTGCTTCATTTCTTTTGAAGAAAAAAAGACCCAGCACTTTGCAAAGAGCTGCCACATTGCACTTCCATTTGCACAGCTGTTTCTCCCTCAATTGCAGTCCTGTGTTTTCCAAGAAGAAAGGTGCAGGAAAAGGTACCATAGTCTCAGACAAGCCGGAAGAAAATATGCTCCATTCACTGCCAACCCGATACTTCAGAGATTTCATTTAGTTTGATTTCATTTATCTTCAACTTTTCAAAACCAAATAAAAAATAGTAGTAGTTTCTAATTCAGAGTTCTCAACCTCAGCTGCACATTGGAACAGCTTAAGGAGTTTTTAAAAGAAATTCTGATACCCATATCACATCCTGGACCAAAGAAATCGAGTCTCTGTGGGTAGGCACCAGCATGTTTTAATGCTCCCTGGTGTGCAGCCAAAGAGGTGATCCACTGATCTAACTCTTCTCTTTCCAAAATTTATTCACTTCTGTTGTTCTAGCAATTTCTTGGAACTGTCTGTTGGAAGTTGGACTTGCCACCAAATTCAGTTCTTCCATTAGATTTTTCTTACCTGTGTGTGAGAGAGAGAGGGAGGGAGAGAAAATGACAGGGAGAAAAAGTGTATGTTTCCTAAAAAGCCTGTAATCTCTATCTAAAATGAACTCTTCCTGAGAAATATCTTTTGGTATCCCTTATATATGGAATCTAAAAAGAAATTATACAAATGAACTTACAAAACAGAAAGATACTCAGACAGCGAACTTATGAATGGGGAGGTGGGTGGGAAGGGATAGTGAGTTTGGAATGGACATGTACACACTGCTATATTTAAAGTGGATAGCCAACAAGGAGTGTATAGCATTATAGCAGAAAGAACTCTGCTCAATGTTATATGGCAGCCTGGATGGTAGGGGGAGAATGGATACATGTACATGTATAGCTGAGTTCCTTCACTGTTCACCATGGCTATACCCTAATACACAATTTAAAAAAAAAAAATTTAAATGAAATCTTCTCTAAGGTACTGACTGTGGCTTCATGTTTGCACATAGTCTTATCGGAAGATTTTCCTTCAACAAGAGTGAGATAAGATCGTCACTTTATGTTTGCTGACTTTGATCCCTTATAATGGACATCACCATGCCTTGTCTCATGTCACTGGGAGGCAGTCCTACCCAAACTCTTAGGTATTAAACAAATGAGCTTGTGTCTTTGTCACGGGCTGAGGTTCAGAGCAAATGTTCTTTACACTGTGTCATTATAGTGACATTCTCGTGCACTACAGAGAGAATCTGGTTTTATGATATAACAGACATAAAGCAGACTTTATTGGTATTATATCTAAATAAATATGTCTTTACAATGTGCTGGACATGGAGATAATCTAGCAGGGTAAGTCTTTCGACTTCATCTTTACATTTAACTCACAGTCCTCCACACATTCAGTGCATTGTGATCACCTGCTATCTACCGTGGTGCTATGGTGCTATGCTAGGTACTAGAAATAAAGAGGAAGAGGGCAGTTGAGTTCAGTCGCTCAGTCGTGTCTGACTCTTAGTGATCCCATGGACTGCAACTCGCCATGCTTCCCTGTCCTTCACCATCTCCCGGAGTTTGCTCAAACTCATGTCCATTGAGTTGGTGATACCATCCAACTGTCTCATCTTCTGTCATCCCCTTCTCCTTCTGCCTTCTGTTTTTCCCAGCATCAGGGTCTTTTCCAACAAGTCATCTTTTTGCATCCTATGTCTAAACTGTTGGCGCTTCAGTTTCAGCGTCAGTCCTTCCCATGAATATTCAGGGTTGATTTCCTTTAGGATTGACTGGTTTGTCCTCCTTGATGTCCAAGGGACTCTCAAGAGTCTTCTCCAGCACCACTGTTTGAAGACATCCATTCTTCAGTGCTCAGAGAGCCTCTGTTTATTGTTAGGAAAGGTCTAAGCATCACACTCACATTTGAGAATTATCTGTATTTTCAGGCGAGGGAAACTTGCAGCCCCTCCTCCCACTAGATCCATGTTGTCCTCTCCTGTGATGAACACCTTCTGGCTCCCCAGCTGCATTGTAAACCCCCTAAGGAGAAAGCTGCGTCTTCTAATCCATTGGTGTACATGATCTAGATAGTGAGCTGCATCTTCCAGCATTCTGGACGAGAGAATAGGTGCACTTCTCCTTATTCCCTTCTCTAAATACAGTGGAAAACCCTGGGCATCATATGCTAAAGCGCACATTAAGAAGACTGAAAGATGGAGAGAAGGACTCACTGGGGACCTTAAGACTTGAGAAGCGCGTGGCAGTGAGTTCCTTGGAATATCTAACCCCTGTCAGTGGGGCCAGTCCTACCCAAACTAGTTCTTTGTGTCTTTGTCACGGGCTGAGGTTCAGAGCAAATTTTTTGTCATTATAGTGACATTCTCGCACTACAGAGAGAATCTGGTTTTATGATATAACAGACATAAAGCAGACTTTATTGGTATTATATCTAAATAAATATGTCTTTACAATGTGCTGGACATGGAGATAATCTAGCAGGGTAAGTCTTTCGACTTCATCTTTACATTTAACTCACAGTCCTCCACACATTCAGTGCATTGTGATCACCTGCTATCTACCGTGGTGCTATGGTGCTATGCTAGGTACTAGAAATAAAGAGGAAGAGGGCAGTTGAGTTCAGTCGCTCAGTCGTGTCTGACTCTTAGTGATCCCATGGACTGCAACTCGCCATGCTTCCCTGTCCTTCACCATCTCCCGGAGTTTGCTCAAACTCATGTCCATTGAGTTGGTGATACCATCCAACTGTCTCATCTTCTGTCATCCCCTTCTCCTTCTGCCTTCTGTTTTTCCCAGCATCAGGGTCTTTTCCAACAAGTCATCTTTTTGCATCCTATGTCTAAACTGTTGGCGCTTCAGTTTCAGCGTCAGTCCTTCCCATGAATATTCAGGGTTGATTTCCTTTAGGATTGACTGGTTTGTCCTCCTTGATGTCCAAGGGACTCTCAAGAGTCTTCTCCAGCACCACTGTTTGAAGACATCCATTCTTCAGTGCTCAGAGAGCCTCTGTTTATTGTTAGGAAAGGTCTAAGCATCACACTCACATTTGAGAATTATCTGTATTTTCAGGCGAGGGAAACTTGCAGCCCCTCCTCCCACTAGATCCATGTTGTCCTCTCCTGTGATGAACACCTTCTGGCTCCCCAGCTGCATTGTAAACCCCCTAAGGAGAAAGCTGCGTCTTCTAATCCATTGGTGTACATGATCTAGATAGTGAGCTGCATCTTCCAGCATTCTGGACGAGAGAGAATAGGTGCACTTCTCCTTATTCCCCTTCTCTAAATACAGTGGAAAACCCTGGGCATCATATGCTAAAGCGCACATTAAGAAGACTGAAAGATGGAGAGAAGGACTCACTGGGGACCTTAAGACTTGAGAAGCGACGTGGCAGTGAGTTCCTTGGAATTTCTTGTGTCCGTACATCCCATGCTGGAGAAGCCCCTTCCCAGATGGGCACAGACAAGAAAATCTCTGATTTGCCAAAGAACCGGGAAACAGGCATCCAAGCAAAACAGAAACCTTTTTGACAATAAATGTTTCTTTTCAAGGAAAACACCCAAGAGGTTGCAGCCGCCCCCACCCCCACCCCCTGCAACCTCCATCAGTCAAAGCCTCATAGAAAACCTGGACCTCTACCCTTGCCTGGAGTTATAATAATTCAAAGAAAAGAGTGAGCAAAGTAACTTAAGTAAGTTTATATTTTAAGAGAGGAAAAAATAAATTCAAAATCATGTCAAGCTGGATTCAGTTAGTAAAACAAGTAGCTTTATAAAATCATTTGTCCTGGTGCCTCAGCTGATAAACAGTCCACCAGTGATGCGGGAGACCTGGGTTCAGTCCCTGAGTTGGAAAGATCCCCTGGAGAAGGGCAGGGAAACCCGTTCTAGTATTCTTGCCTGGAAATCCCAGTGGACAGAGGAGCCCGTTGGGCTACAGTCTGTAGAGTCGCACAGAGTTGGACACAAGCACAGCACAAGATGAAGTTATTTAATGCTGTTGCTGGTGCTAAGTCACTCAGTGACTTCGTGCTGCTAAGGCACTACAACCCCATGGACTGTAGCCCTCCAGGCTCCAAGAAGATGAAGCTATTTAATAGTTTCACCTAAATCAATGGTTGTGTCTGATTAGAATTACTTGGGGAGGTTTTAAAAACTATGGACACTCAGCCCTTTCCAAGCCCAAATTAATCAGAATATCCCCAGTGATTCTCACCTGCAGCCAGGTTCAAGAGCATCAGCCTAAATGAACCACAGGGAATAAACAGAATAAAAATGAAGTGATTTTACAACTCCTGAAGAGTCGAAATAAATGTGATGGAGTTTGTGCACTAAGTTATGCATGCTCTTTCTAAAGGAAGGCCCTCTTGAGCCATTTATCTTGCTTCCTGCACCCTTGTGATGAATCTGATGATCTGGTACCCAAATCCACCCCAGTAAATCTGAAGGAGTAATTAAAAGGGTGTCAGTCTCTCACAGGCAGGTATACAGATGGCTGCAATATGTGAGCACCGAAAGTATAGAAGCACTCGGAGGAGATCTGGTTCATTTCCACTAGATGGCTTGGTAGGAAAAACTCATTGGAGTGATTTCTTGAGCTGTCTCCTCAAAGCAGTCTTTTTGGAATTAAAATTTAATTTCTCACAAGACTACTGAATGCCACGCTGCAAGACAAGTCCAAGAACTCAAGCTACTGGAGAGTCGCGCAAGAGACCTCCAGTAGACCTGAGATTTTTAGCAAAAAGGAAACCATTAGCCATTTGGCTGAGACCTAGGAACTGGTAGGTTCTAAACCCCCTTTCCAGTAAGGAATGTGACAGACTTCATCTAGACGTGAAAAAGCTTTGCGACTTCCCTGGTTAAGACTCAGAGCTCCCAGGGCAAGGGACCCAGGGTTGGATTCCTAGTCAGGGAACTAGATCCTGCATGCCACAACTAAGACCCAGTGCAGCCAAATAAATCAGAAACAGTCAAACTTGCCTGCCACAAATGAGGGACTTGCACCAAAAGGGAAAAATGATTCAAGCATTTCAGTGAATGAAAGAGGCTACAGCAGGTTTAGGTTACTGGGTAACTCTCTCTAAAGGAATTTGTATCGTCAAGTATGAAGTTCATCCGTGATGAGAATGTTACATCTAGGTTGTATTTTTTCTTCTTGGTGGGGCCCTTCTTTCCTTGTCAGAATGAGGAATATTTGGAAAAACTTGAGAGTTGAATATGGAGATGTTATGTATATGTATTAATATTCCGTGAGTTAGATGGATTGGTATTGGAAATTTATTTAAGAGTTTTGCTAAGTTACCTTCATCAAGCAATTCAAATCAAGGGTTGAGGGGGCTTGTTAATCAATAATAGAAACTCCATCCTTTAGTCAATTGATTACAATTATTTTTGTTGACCTGAATAATATTGATTGGTAGCACTTGGCTTATAATTAGGTGCTTGTGCATGCAGTTGATTAACTGGCTTGGAGCCATTTATCTTGCTTCCTGCACCCTTGTGATGAATCTGATGATCTGGTACCCAAATCCACCCCAGTAAATCTGAAGGAGTAATTAAAAGGGTGTCAGTCTCTCACAGGCAGGTATACAGATGGCTGCAATATGTGAGCACCGAAAGTATAGAAGCACTCGGAGGAGATCTGGTTCATTTCCACTAGATGGCTTGGTAGGAAAAACTCATTGGAGTGATTTCTTGAGCTGTCTCCTCAAAGCAGTCTTTTTGGAATTAAAATTTAATTTCTCACAAGACTACTGAATGCCACGCTGCAAGACAAGTCCAAGAACTCAAGCTACTGGAGAGTCGACGCAAGAGACCTCCAGTAGACCTGAGATTTTTAGCAAAAAGGAAACCATTAGCCATTTGGCTGAGACCTAGGAACTGGTAGGTTCTAAACCCCCTTTCCAGTAAGGAATGTGACAGACTTCATCTAGACGTGAAAAAGCTTTGCGACTTCCCTGGTTAAGACTCAGAGCTCCCAGGGCAAGGGACCCAGGGTTGGATTCCTAGTCAGGGAACTAGATCCTGCATGCCACAACTAAGACCCAGTGCAGCCAAATAAATCAGAAACAGTCAAACTTGCCTGCCACAAATGAGGGACTTGCACCAAAAGGGAAAAATGATTCAAGCATTTCAGTGAATGAAAGAGGCTACAGCAGGTTTAGGTTACTGGGTAACTCTCTCTAAAGGAATTTGTATCGTCAAGTATGAAGTTCATCCGTGATGAGAATGTTACATCTAGGTTGTATTTTTTCTTCTTGGTGGGGCCCTTCTTTCCTTGTCAGAATGAGGAATATTTGGAAAAACTTGAGAGTTGAATATGGAGATGTTATGTATATGTATTAATATTCCGTGAGTTAGATGGATTGGTATTGGAAATTTATTTAAGAGTTTTGCTAAGTTACCTTCATCAAGCAATTCAAATCAAGGGTTGAGGGGGCTTGTTAATCAATAATAGAAACTCCATCCTTTAGTCAATTGATTACAATTATTTTTGTTGACCTGAATAATATTGATTGGTAGCACTTGGCTTATAATTAGGTGCTTGTGCATGCAGTTGATTAAACTGGCTTGGAGACAGTTTTTTTGGTGCTGCTCATTGGCCATATTATATAGAAAAGGTTTTCTATTGCCATTAGAATGTCATGCACTTTATTTATACACACTGATATGGTCTTTGGAGCATGTGATCCAGGGGTTGTGGTCACAAGAACACCAGTTGCCTTGAAGATGCATCTGTTTTAAAGCATGGTTCCTAGTTAACATTCACCGTAACAACTCTGAATCCTTAAGTAAAAAAATAAGTGTATAATGTGTAATGAAGCTGAAAAACATTCCTAGGAATGTGTTCTTACATGTTCTTCCAATACGGTTAAAAAAATTTATTTGTTGAAAGTAATATTTTTTGTAAAGGAATAAATTCTTGATAACCCTGAACTATGCATTCTTTCCATGATACATTTACAAAATTAAGATTTCTCTATTTTGGGGTCACTGTTACTATATAGCAATTCACCCCAAACTTTACAACCACCTGCTCTGTATCATGATTATACCTCCCGGTGGCTCAGATGGTAAAGAATCTGCCTACAGTGCAGGAGACCTGGGTTCCATCCTTGGGTGGGGAAGATCCCCTGGAGAAGGAAATGGCAACCCACTCCAGTATTCTTGCCTGGAGATTCCCATGGACAGAGGAGCCCAGCCAGCTTCTATGGGGCCGCAAAGAGTCAGACAAGACCAAGCAACTAATCATTTCCCACTTTCTTGGGTTCTTTAGGTGAGAAATTCAGAAATGGCAAAGCAGATAAGTTGCCTGTACTCTATAGTATCTGAGGCCTCAGCTGAGAAGTCTAGAAGGTTTAGGTGACTCAAGGGTTGGAAGCTAGAAGCATTTGAAGGCATCAATTGACAACTATCTGGGCTGGGAGAACTTAGAGACCTGGACTATTGACTGGTTGTATTTTTTCTTCTTGGTGGGGCCCTTCTTTCCTTGTCAGAATGAGGAATATTTGGAAAAACTTGAGAGTTGAATATGGAGATGTTATGTATATGTATTAATATTCCGTGAGTTAGATGGATTGGTATTGGAAATTTATTTAAGAGTTTTGCTAAGTTACCTTCATCAAGCAATTCAAATCAAGGGTTGAGGGGGCTTGTTAATCAATAATAGAAACTCCATCCTTTAGTCAATTGATTACAATTATTTTTGTTGACCTGAATAATATTGATTGGTAGCACTTGGCTTATAATTAGGTGCTTGTGCATGCAGTTGATTAAACTGGCTTGGAGACAGTTTTTTTGGTGCTGCTCATTGGCCATATTATATAGAAAAGGTTTTCTATTGCCATTAGAATGTCATGCACTTTATTTATACACACTGATATGGTCTTTGGAGCATGTGATCCAGGGGTTGTGGTCACAAGAACACCAGTTGCCTTGAAGATGCATCTGTTTTAAAGCATGGTTCCTAGTTAACATTCACCGTAACAACTCTGAATCCTTAAGTAAAAAAATAAGTGTATAATGTGTAATGAAGCTGAAAAACATTCCTAGGAATGTGTTCTTACATGTTCTTCCAATACGGTTAAAAAAAAATTTATTTGTTGAAAGTAATATTTTTTGTAAAGGAATAAATTCTTGATAACCCTGAACTATGCATTCTTTCCATGATACATTTACAAAATTAAGATTTCTCTATTTTGGGGTCACTGTTACTATATAGCAATTCACCCCAAACTTTACAACCACCTGCTCTGTATCATGATTATACCTCCCGGTGGCTCAGATGGTAAAGAATCTGCCTACAGTGCAGGAGACCTGGGTTCCATCCTTGGGTGGGGAAGATCCCCTGGAGAAGGAAATGGCAACCCACTCCAGTATTCTTGCCTGGAGATTCCCATGGACAGAGGAGCCCAGCCAGCTTCTATGGGGCCGCAAAGAGTCAGACAAGACCAAGCAACTAATCATTTCCCACTTTCTTGGGTTCTTTAGGTGAGAAATTCAGAAATGGCAAAGCAGATAAGTTGCCTGTACTCTATAGTATCTGAGGCCTCAGCTGAGAAGTCTAGAAGGTTTAGGTGACTCAAGGGTTGGAAGCTAGAAGCATTTGAAGGCTCATTCATGCAGGTGACTGACAACTATCTGGGCTGGGAGAACTTAGAGACCTGGACTATTGACTGGAGAACCTTACGGGTCCTTTTGGAAATGCTTGGCTTCCTCACAGCATGGTGGCCACAGGGTAGTCAGGCTTCGTATGGGGAGCTTAGAGCTCAGAGCATGAGTGTACAAGGCTGTGAATGAGGCAGAATCCCTTTTTATGTCCTAACCTCAGAGGTCACAGAGCATCAACTCTGTTGCATTTTATTATTAAGAGGCAAGTACTATGGTCAGCCTAGATTTGAAGGTGGGAGTGGATACAGACCACCCCCCATCGCTCAGTGAGGAGGGGTGATAAAGGATTTGTGAACAGGTTTTAAATCTTCCACAATCCACCCTTCATCAAAAATTATTTTCATTACTCTAATATTCAAAATATATTCAACCCCACCTGAGATGCTCCAGCAACTCACCCCTTCATGTGATCAGGTTCAGGGTTGTGGTCCAGGATCTCATCATCTAAGTCAGTCCAGGTACAGTTCCTTCAACTAGAGTTCCTTCAGTCTGAAGATCCGTGAAGGTCAGATCCTTAAGAAGACATTGTATGTATGTGTCTGCCCCACATACATACAATGGTGACCCAGGGGCAGGATACCCCTCTAGACACTCCCTATTCCAAGAGATAGGAAATGGGAGGCACACAACCATCGTGGGCCATGTGTGTTTGCCACTAAGTAGCCTTCTCAGTCTGCTTCCTGTCCATCAAAGGTTGGAGGTCCAAAAGCCTCTGCACATTTTGTAATCTCTCTGTTCAGCCCAACCTGACACAGTTCCTTTGAAATCTTAGTGGATTTACTGTATATCAGTTTATAACCCAGGACTTCCCTGGTGGTTCAGTGGCTAAGAGTCCACCTCTCGGGCTTCCCTGGTGGTCCAGTGGGTAAGGACACTGCCTTGCAGTGCAAGGGGTGCCGGTTCGATCCCTGGCCTGGGAAGATCCCACGTGCCGCGGAGTGGCTGGACTGATGTGTCCAATTACCAAGCCGGAGCTCTGGAGCACATGCGCCCAGAGCCGGTGCTCTGCGACAACAGAGGCCACCGTGATGGGAGGCCCACACGGGCCAAAGAACAAAGATGGATGAAAATGGACAAATGAAAGACCAATAGAAGTGACCCACCTGCTTCCCTCCCTCCCCACCCCACCCCCACCAAAATAAATAAATAAATAAATCTTTAAAAAAAAAAAAAAGTCCACCTCTCAGGGTTCATGAGTTCGGTCCCTGGTCTGGGAAGATCCCACATTGCCAAGGAGCAACTAAGCCTGTGCACCTCAACTACTGAGCCTGTGTTCTAGAGCATGTGCTGCAACTAGAGAGTAGCCTCACTCACTGTAACTAGAGAAAGCCTACGAGCATCAACAGAGACCCAGCACAACCAAGAATAAATAAGTAGTTAATTATTTTTTTAAATTTGTAATCTACTAAAACCATGCCCACACATCTCTTCAAGATAAGCTCTCCTGTTCTTGGGTGGCTTATGAGCCACTGTGGGACAGGGCCCCAAAGACTCTTCACAGCCCCATTGTGGGAAAATGTGTAAGGCACGCCCTGAAGATCTTTAGAGAGCCTTTCATCTGCCTGGAAGCTTCTGTGAGGCACCGCCTTAGATCTTTCTGAAGTTTTGACAAAGGGTTTTACAATCCCACTCTGGATCTGATCATTACCCTGAAACCATTTCTTAATTCGAGAATCATTTGCCATCTGGAGAAGCTGAGAATAAGAAACAGTTTTATTTTCAAACCCAGCAAGTGAAAGCTCCTTTATATGTCTTCTAAATTTTGCATGAGAACCAAGCAGCTCTGTATTAAGATCATCCTTCTCCTCTCACGTGTTTTCATAGACAGCCAAGAGGCAGCCAGATGGCACGTCCAGTGTCCTGCCTAGAAATCCTTATCTTGGCCGTCTAATTTGTTAGGTATATCTTCTGTTCTCTACCTTCCCAGAGGCAACAGGGTTGTCAAACTTTCTGCCACTTGGTATTGAGCACCCTTCCCTCAAGCTTGAGATCATATTTTCCCTGCTCCCTTCAGGCCCTCGTGACCGCCTCCTTAAAGCCCGTCATGATTCCACCAGCAGGCTCCTCAAGGCTTTTCTAGCTGCCACCCACTCTGCAAAGCCAGGGCCAACTGTTTTAGGATTCTGTGACAGTAGCACCTCACTGCCTCCACGCTTTGATTCTAGTCAACTGTTGCTATGTACCTCCTACCCTAGACTTAGTGGATGTTTTTTTTTTAAATGACCGTTTCATCATTTTTAAATTTTTATTTTATATTGGAGTACAGTCAATTAACAGTGATGTAAATTACAGGTGTACAGCAGAGTGATTCCATTATACATGTACGAGTATCCTTTCTTTTTCAGATTCTTTTCTCATTCAGATTATTAGAGAATATGGAGCCCATTTCCCTGTGCTATATAGACGATCCTTGTTGGTTATTTTAAATCTAGCCATGTGTGACCATTTTATTATGGTCATGGATTCTGTGGGCCAGGAATTTGGAAAGGACATGGTAGGGCCAGTTCACCTTTGCTCTAGGGCTTTCCTTGGGAAGACACAAAAGTTGGAAGTTACTCCAACGAGTGAGGCTTAGGCTCATTGAGGTTGGGAGGGCTTGTACCAGAGCTTTTGACTAGAGGGTCCACACCTGACCTCACAGCCCAGTGACCCTGGGATCGTGAACCTTCCTACATAGTGGCTCAAAGTACAAGCGTTTTGTTGCTTCTAAATGATGATTGTTCTTAGAGCAATCAAGTCTTATAATATCCCAAACAATGTATATTTCCATGACAAATCTGTATCGTTAAGATCTCTGATTTATAGCTGGTTGGGCCAAGGAGAAAGAGGAAGAGAGGAGAAAGAAAGGAAGGAAGGAAGGGAAAAAAGGAAGGAAGAAGGAAAGAAAGAGGAAAGGGAGAGAAAAAATGAAGACCAGGAAAGACAGATGAACAGAGAACAGAGACACAAGTGAAAAATAAAGTCACCAGGCATCCTACAGAAGTTAGAGCATCTGTCTCCCAAGCCTCTGAATGGAAAACAGAATGAACAGAATGTTCTCCAGTATTGAGTAGCCAAATCAGTTTGTTAACTGAGATCACAAGAGCATAAATATTAGAACTCTGCAGTCAAACCAAAGAACTGAAGTAGAGAATAGTAAGTCCCAAAGGCCAATAACATAGCAGATATCTGAAGCAACGAAATGACCAGTACAGTTTTATGAAAGTTCTTGTGTGTTAAACACATTCCTGATGGGGTGGGGACCCCAAAAATTTAGGATGAAGTTGCCTCCACGCTTTGATTCTAGTCAACTGTTGCTATGTACCTCCTACCCTAGACTTAGTGGATGTTTTTTTTTTAAATGACCGTTTCATCATTTTTAAATTTTTATTTTATATTGGAGTACAGTCAATTAACAGTGATGTAAATTACAGGTGTACAGCAGAGTGATTCCATTATACATGTACGAGTATCCTTTCTTTTTCAGATTCTTTTCTCATTCAGATTATTAGAGAATATGGAGCCCATTTCCCTGTGCTATATAGACGATCCTTGTTGGTTATTTTAAATCTAGCCATGTGTGACCATTTTATTATGGTCATGGATTCTGTGGGCCAGGAATTTGGAAAGGACATGGTAGGGCCAGTTCACCTTTGCTCTAGGGCTTTCCTTGGGAAGACACAAAAGTTGGAAGTTACTCCAACGAGTGAGGCTTAGGCTCATTGAGGTTGGGAGGGCTTGTACCAGAGCTTTTGACTAGAGGGTCCACACCTGACCTCACAGCCCAGTGACCCTGGGATCGTGAACCTTCCTACATAGTGGCTCAAAGTACAAGCGTTTTGTTGCTTCTAAATGATGATTGTTCTTAGAGCAATCAAGTCTTATAATATCCCAAACAATGTATATTTCCATGACAAATCTGTATCGTTAAGATCTCTGATTTATAGCTGGTTGGGCCAAGGAGAAAGAGGAAGAGAGGAGAAAGAAAGGAAGGAAGGAAGGGAAAAAAGGAAGGAAGAAGGAAAGAAAGAGGAAAGGGAGAGAAAAAATGAAGACCAGGAAAGACAGATGAACAGAGAACAGAGACACAAGTGAAAAATAAAGTCACCAGGCATCCTACAGAAGTTAGAGCATCTGTCTCCCAAGCCTCTGAATGGAAAACAGAATGAACAGAATGTTCTCCAGTATTGAGTAGCCAAATCAGTTTGTTAACTGAGATCACAAGAGCATAAATATTAGAACTCTGCAGTCAAACCAAAGAACTGAAGTAGAGAATAGTAAGTCCCAAAGGCCAATAACATAGCAGATATCTGAAGCAACGAAATGACCAGTACAGTTTTATGAAAGTTCTTTGTGTGTTAAACACATTCCTGATGGGGGTGGGGGACCCCAAGTTAATGAAGTTCCTTGGAGGTGTATGTAGAGAGTACTAACCACAGAAAAGAAGAGATACCCCTACTCAAAAAGACTTGGAGTAACTGCTTCCTAGGAGGAAGTCTGGAAGAGACAGCCCCGGAGTGCCCTATAAAAAGGCCCTGGTCAGACCTGGATGGTTTTAAAGGAGTCAGTCATCATTTGGGCTTCCCTGGTGGCTCAGAAAGTAAAGAATCTGCCTACAATGCAGGAGACCTGGGTTCTATCCCTTGGTTGGAAAAATCCCCTGAAGAAGGGAAAGGCTCCCCACTCCAGTATTCTTGCCTGGAGAATTCCATGGCTCATCCATGAGTCACAAAGAGTTAGACATTCTAAAACATTAACGGTTTTCAAATGAATGGCATAGTTAGAGTGTTGGCATTTAGAAAATGCAAGTTTTGTAAAATCTGTGATATGTTTTAGAATCACAAGTGTTAAGATAAATGAATGGCAGATTATATTTGATAGAATAGAAAAGGAAGAACACTGTGTTTTAAAAAAGATGAACTCATTTCAAGTTGACCTGAGCACATGGTCTAGTCCATTATCAAGACGTTGTTATAAAGTGTCAGAGCCTAATCTGGGAACATACATCTCTGTAAACAACAAAACTCTGTAAAAGTTAAAAGTAAAATAAAAGTTAAAAAAAAAATAAAGTGTCAGAACCTTTTCTTGTGATTCCCATATTCTCCAGAAGTCTTCAGCTTCTTGAAATTACTGTTTGGGATTCTAGAATTTGCAGCTAGCATTTTGAGACCCCATGGCTTTCAGTGACAAGGCATTTATGCACACATACACATACAAGACAGGGAGATAAGGATGGAATATGAAGTAAGAGAGACAGCAAGCATAATTCAGAAGGAGTTTGAACAAACTCCAGGAGATGGTCAAGGACAGGGAAGCCTGGAGTGCTGCAATCCATGGCGTCACAAAGAATCGGACATGACTAAGCACTGAAACACAACAGCATACACCACTTTGTTCACAGCAGCACTATTTACGATAGCCACGACCAATAACATAGCAGATATCTGAAGCAACGAAATGACCAGTACAGTTTTATGAAAGTTCTTTGTGTGTTAAACACATTCCTGATGGGGGTGGGGGACCCCAAGTTAATGAAGTTCCTTGGAGGTGTATGTAGAGAGTACTAACCACAGAAAAGAAGAGATACCCCTACTCAAAAAGACTTGGAGTAACTGCTTCCTAGGAGGAAGTCTGGAAGAGACAGCCCAGTGCCCTATAAAAAGGCCCTGGTCAGACCTGGATGGTTTTAAAGGAGTCAGTCATCATTTGGGCTTCCCTGGTGGCTCAGAAAGTAAAGAATCTGCCTACAATGCAGGAGACCTGGGTTCTATCCCTTGGTTGGAAAAATCCCCTGAAGAAGGGAAAGGCTCCCCACTCCAGTATTCTTGCCTGGAGAATTCCATGGCTCATCCATGAGTCACAAAGAGTTAGACATTCTAAAACATTAACTTTTTTCAAATGAATGGCATATTTAGAGTGTTGGCATTTAGAAAATGCAAGTTTTGTAAAATCTGTGATATGTTTTAGAATCACAAGTGTTAAGATAAATGAATGGCAGATTATATTTGATAGAATAGAAAAGGAAGAACACTGTGTTTTAAAAAAAAGATGAACTCATTTCAAGTTGACCTGAGCACATGGTCTAGTCCATTATCAAGACGTTGTTATAAAGTGTCAGAGCCTAATCTGGGAACATACATCTCTGTAAACAACAAAACTCTGTAAAAGTTAAAAGTAAAATAAAAGTTAAAAAAAAAATAAAGTGTCAGAACCTTTTCTTGTGATTCCCATATTCTCCAGAAGTCTTCAGCTTCTTGAAATTACTGTTTGGGATTCTAGAATTTGCAGCTAGCATTTTGAGACCCCATGGCTTTCAGTGACAAGGCATTTATGCACACATACACATACAAGACAGGGAGATAAGGATGGAATATGAAGTAAGAGAGACAGCAAGCATAATTCAGAAGGAGTTTGAACAAACTCCAGGAGATGGTCAAGGACAGGGAAGCCTGGAGTGCTGCAATCCATGGCGTCACAAAGAATCGGACATGACTAAGCACTGAAAAACAACAGCATACACCACTTTGTTCACAGCAGCACTATTTACGATAGCCACGACGTAGAAGCAACCTAAATGTCCATCAACCGATGAATGGATAAAGATGTGAATGGAGACAATGGAATGTTACTCAGCCATGAAAAAGAATGAAATAATGTCATTTGTAGCCACATGGGTAGACCTAGAGATGGTCCTGCTGAGTGAAGTAAGTCAGAGAAGGAAAAACAAATACCATATAATATTGCTTATATGTGGAACCTTCAAAAAATGATACATATGATCTTATCTATAGAACAGAAATAGTCACACATATAGTAAGGGATACTATATGGGATAAATTGGGAGATTGAGATTAACATATACACACTACTGTATGTAAAATAGATAACTAATTAAGACCTCCTGTATAGCACAGGGAACTCTTTTCAATACTCTGTAATAACCTGTATGGGAAAAGAATTTTTTTTAAAGTGGATATATGTTTAAAGGGAAAAGCAAGCAAGTGACATGTGGTTACAATGGACTCTGGGGGATTATTAACCCTATCCTTGTTCTTATCCTACAAAACAAAGCTGAATCTAATCCAACAACTGTGGGTTTGTAGCCTCAACATGATTTTTCTTAGTCATTGAAACTGAAGATTAGAAACCAAGGATTATCAGTCTATTAAGAGAAATAAAATGAAGTCAAATTCTATTGCAAGGAATCTTACTATATAAGTAGAATGTTGTTGTTGTTGTTATTTAGTCATTAATTGTGTCCAACTCTTTGTGACCCCGTGGACTGTAGCCTGCCAGGCTCCTCTGTCCATGTGATTCTCCAGGCAGGAATACTGGAGTGGGTTGCCACTTCCTTCTCCAGGGGATCTTCCCGACCCAGGGATTGAAATTTCTCCTCCCCCATCTCCCCTATTGGCAGGTGGATTCTTTACCACTGAGCCACCTGGGAAGCCCATATAAGCAGAATATATAACCACCAAAAATAGTTTAAATTCCAAGCACGAAAATTTTTTTTAACACATACACATACAAGACAGGGAGATAAGGATGGAATATGAAGTAAGAGAGACAGCAAGCATAATTCAGAAGGAGTTTGAACAAACTCCAGGAGATGGTCAAGGACAGGGAAGCCTGGAGTGCTGCAATCCATGGCGTCACAAAGAATCGGACATGACTAAGCACTGAAAAACAACAGCATACACCACTTTGTTCACAGCAGCACTATTTACGATAGCCACGACGTAGAAGCAACCTAAATGTCCATCAACCGATGAATGGATAAAGATGTGAATGGAGACAATGGAATGTTACTCAGCCATGAAAAAGAATGAAATAATGTCATTTGTAGCCACATGGGTAGACCTAGAGATGGTCCTGCTGAGTGAAGTAAGTCAGAGAAGGAAAAACAAATACCATATAATATTGCTTATATGTGGAACCTTCAAAAAATGATACATATGATCTTATCTATAGAACAGAAATAGTCACACATATAGTAAGGGATACTATATGGGATAAATTGGGAGATTGAGATTAACATATACACACTACTGTATGTAAAATAGATAACTAATTAAGACCTCCTGTATAGCACAGGGAACTCTTTTCAATACTCTGTAATAACCTGTATGGGAAAAGAATTTTTTTTAAAGTGGATATATGTTTAAAGGGAAAAGCAAGCAAGTGACATGTGGTTACAATGGACTCTGGGGGATTATTAACCCTATCCTTGTTCTTATCCTACAAAACAAAGCTGAATCTAATCCAACAACTGTGGGTTTGTAGCCTCAACATGATTTTTCTTAGTCATTGAAACTGAAGATTAGAAACCAAGGATTATCAGTCTATTAAGAGAAATAAAATGAAGTCAAATTCTATTGCAAGGAATCTTACTATATAAGTAGAATGTTGTTGTTGTTGTTATTTAGTCATTAATTGTGTCCAACTCTTTGTGACCCCGTGGACTGTAGCCTGCCAGGCTCCTCTGTCCATGTGATTCTCCAGGCAGGAATACTGGAGTGGGTTGCCACTTCCTTCTCCAGGGGATCTTCCCGACCCAGGGATTGAAATTTCTCCTCCCCCATCTCCCCTATTGGCAGGTGGATTCTTTACCACTGAGCCACCTGGGAAGCCCATATAAGCAGAATATATAACCACCAAAAATAGTTTAAATTCCAAACTATTTCAAGCACTTTGAATATTATTTAAATATTTGACTACAGTAGCTGTGATTGTATTTTAACTAGTTCCTTTAAGGTTACCATTATAACATTTGACTTGTCACCGTCAACGATGAACCATTTTCTTTTTAAGATTCTCATAATGCTAATGGTGCAATTCATGAAAACAGAAAAGATAGAGAAAATTCTGTATTTTGCGAGTTTGTTCTTTGTACAGTGGCCCTCTGGCTTTCTAGGTCTGAGCAATGAGCTAATTTTTTTTAGCTCTCAAGAGCTAAGTTAGCCAATTTGACTTACAAATATAGAACTAAGTCTTAAAAAAGAATATTCAGAGGGAACTCTCTGGCATGATGGAAATGTTCTGTATCTTGATTTGGATGTCAAAAATCATCCACCTAAATGCTTAAAAGTCTATGGATTTTACTGTACCTCATTTTACTGTGCCTCAGTTTTTAAAAATACAATTTGACTGATAGGTCAAGATGTATGGAGTACTTTGGTGTGAATAGGGTCATACATTTAAATTTCCAGTTAGTTCTCTTCTTACCTGCTATATATATGTAAATAATAAAAGATAGACTGTATCTATTAACATAATCTCTATCATTTAAAAATTGTATTTAAAGTCCAGTCAAGGTCTCAATGCTCAGTCATTATGCTTAGTTCTAGTCTGGTAAACCTTTTCTACAAGGGAAGAAGTCTTTCTCTCCTTTATCTACAGTACTCTGCTGGCAAAGATTAATAGAGTTTAGAAAACACCATTAGAAAACTAATATTGTAGTGGGACTTCCCTGGTGGTCCAGTTCAGTGGGACCACCAGGGAAGTGTTTAAGAATCTACCTTTTCAATGCACGGGATGAGGGGTCCATCCCTGGTTGGGGAAGTAAGGTCCTGCACATTGCAACTAGGACCCAATGCAACCAAATCAATAGATAAATATTTTTAAAAACTAACATTGTAGTGATGATATAGTAAGTACAGTAAGACAGAGAGGGAGAACTGTATCATATGACATCACTTATATGGGAAATCTAAAAAGAAATGAAACAAATGAACCTACAAAACAAAAGAGACTTACAGACTTAGAGAACTGAACTTATGGTTGCCGGGAAGGGGTGGGAGGAGGGAATAGTTAGGGATGCACACACTGGCCATGTCCACACTGCCATATTTAAAGTGGATAATGAATATGGACCTACTGTATAGCAGAGGGAACTCTGCTCAGTGTTAGGTGGCACCCTGCGTGGAGAAGAGCTTAGGCGAGAATCAGAAGTCATTCAGTCGTGTCTGACCCCATGTATGAGCCATGGAATTCTCCAGGCAAGAGTCCTGAAGTGGGTAGCCCTTTTTTCCAGAGGATCTTCCCAACCCGGGAATCGAACCCAGGTCTCCCCCATTGCAGGCGGATTCTTTACCCTCTGAGCCACTTCTGTGCGTATGGCTGAGTCTTTGCTGTTCACTTGAAACTATCACAGCATTGTTAATTGGCTCTACCCCAATACAAAACACAGTTTAAAAAAAAAAATGTCTTAAGTACATGTATTTACCAGCATACTGTGGAGAGAAATACTGTTTTATGTATCAAGGAGTATTGTGACATAAAAATAATAGGACAAAACTTCATACTTGCCTAAAATGAAAACTGTCGAGCCAGGAGATAATTCTAGTGAGAAAAACGCTCAGATAACTCATACATGTGACCTGTTAATAAGCTGAGCAATATGGATATATTTCTTATTAGGGATCCATCCTTAGCTTGTGCACTCTGTGCTCTTTGGTCATAGTGTTTTTCCTGCTGAAAAGTTTGTTAATTCTTTTGGATATTTGTCTCTGCCTTTGTGAAACTGGTCTCTGGGGGCGTGTGTGTGAAAGAGATCTTCATCACGTTTTGCTACCAGAATTAAGTAAAATGAGACAGGATGGGGTTTGTCTCTGTTCTAAAGGATTTTCCATAACATAGAAGTTTCCTGGGGCTTGGTTTGCCTGTACCATCAGCTGTACCCAAATAACACTTAGAGAGTGTTTTTCTGACAACATATAAAATTTCCCTAGTTATTAATTGATTCTGATTATTTCACCTTTCTTTGAGTCAATTTTAGTAATTTATATTTGCCTATAAAAGCATGCATTTCACAAACTGCTAAAATTATGGTTGCCGGGAAGGGGTGGGAGGAGGGAATAGTTAGGGATGCACACACTGGCCATGTCCACACTGCCATATTTAAAGTGGATAATGAATATGGACCTACTGTATAGCAGAGGGAACTCTGCTCAGTGTTAGGTGGCACCCTGCGTGGAGAAGAGCTTAGGCGAGAATCAGAAGTCATTCAGTCGTGTCTGACCCCATGTATGAGCCATGGAATTCTCCAGGCAAGAGTCCTGAAGTGGGTAGCCCTTTTTTCCAGAGGATCTTCCCAACCCGGGAATCGAACCCAGGTCTCCCCCATTGCAGGCGGATTCTTTACCCTCTGAGCCACTTCTGTGCGTATGGCTGAGTCTTTGCTGTTCACTTGAAACTATCACAGCATTGTTAATTGGCTCTACCCCAATACAAAACACAGTTTAAAAAAAAAAATGTCTTAAGTACATGTATTTACCAGCATACTGTGGAGAGAAATACTGTTTTATGTATCAAGGAGTATTGTGACATAAAAATAATAGGACAAAACTTCATACTTGCCTAAAATGAAAACTGTCGAGCCAGGAGATAATTCTAGTGAGAAAAACGCTCAGATAACTCATACATGTGACCTGTTAATAAGCTGAGCAATATGGATATATTTCTTATTAGGGATCCATCCTTAGCTTGTGCACTCTGTGCTCTTTGGTCATAGTGTTTTTCCTGCTGAAAAGTTTGTTAATTCTTTTGGATATTTGTCTCTGCCTTTGTGAAACTGGTCTCTGGGGGCGTGTGTGTGAAAGAGATCTTCATCACGTTTTGCTACCAGAATTAAGTAAAATGAGACAGGATGGGGTTTGTCTCTGTTCTAAAGGATTTTCCATAACATAGAAGTTTCCTGGGGCTTGGTTTGCCTGTACCATCAGCTGTACCCAAATAACACTTAGGAGAGTGTTTTTCTGACAACATATAAAATTTCCCCTAGTTATTAATTGATTCTGATTATTTCACCTTTCTTTGAGTCAATTTTAGTAATTTATATTTGCCTATAAAAGCATGCATTTCACAAACTGCTAAATTTATTAACAGGAAATTACCCCTGTCATTGCTAATGATTAGAAAGTCATACACAATTTTTACTTGTCTGGTTGTGTTTACTATTTGCTAGTCCATATGGAAGAGAGTCTGGAAGAACTGTTAGATTACCATCAGAGATTGTATCTGCACTGATAGGACTTTCAGACCCAAAGAGGAGGAAGGTTTAGATTTCTCACAGCATGGAGATCTCACAGATTATGAGAACTAAGAAGGCAGCTAGTAGGGGGAAGCTTTGATAAGGAGTTTCACTTTTGTTCAGAGAGCTTATTTGTATATCGTGGTCATCCAAAGATCGCTAAGATACGATCCCTTCTCTTATTGATGTATTTGCACACAGTACCTTATCTTGGCGTGATATTTCTGTAAAGTTTTTCAGATTTTGTTGTCATATCTTAGAGTGTTAAAGACCCTTGAAGGCAAAGAGGTGTTGCTTATTTCTCTTTTTGTGTGCCTGAGTTGCTCCTTTCCAGTCCTCACCACCATCTTATGAGGTAGACAGAGCACCTAATAGAATCCTCATTCTGCCGAAAAGGAGACAGTTGCCCTCCATATTAAATAATTCACTCGGGCTCACGTGGCTGAATTGAGATGATCACCCAGGTCATCCCTTCCTCCACTGGCGCTCCCCACCTCCCGTCCTGTCCCCCAGAACAAAAGAGACATCCTGGATGCTGTTTGTCCTCCCTTGGTGACAACAGGGATTTAATCTTTCATTCTTTTGCAGCAAAGGAAAGTAGGTGCCGTTTTCCCTCTTTTCTGTGGGACTCAGGCACAGCCCGTAAGTCCTGAGCACACATGTGAGGAGCTCCAGAGCCAGATGCAGCCACCCCGTCAGGGCAAAGGAGGGAAGGGCAGGAAGGGAAGCCCGCCCCCTGAGGTGGGAAGGTGGCCCAGAAAACAGGTGCCTCTTCTCTGGTCCAGACAGCATCCCAGAGGGATCCTCTCCCGGCATGGTTTCAGCTTTCCCCATTGCATCGGTCCAGCTCCCTGAACCCCTACAGCTAATATTCCTGGGATAAGCCAGCAGAGTTAGTGCTTTTAGAATTCTCGTTTTATTAGGCTTCAGCTGAGCGCTCCTTTGAAGGGCTCCGTTGATCCAAGTTTGCATTTTGCATATAAAATAATCAAATGAGAATGAAGTATCATAGATATAACATGTTTTTTAATGAAAATGATACTTTAAAGTAATTATTTTTATGCTGCTTTTACAGAGTTTTGTTTTTTACAGATATGTATAACCCCAGATCAGTCATAGGTATATCCCTGACCCCTCCCTCCTGTGCCTCCCTTCCAGTTCTACCCCAGTCCCACCCCTCAGCCAGGCCATCACATAGCCCCCATGTAAGATCCCTTCGTCCCACAGAACATTCACAACAGTTGTCTCTTTTACATATGATAGTATAGGGCTCCGTGTTACTCTTTCCATATGTCTCACCCACTCTTCTCTCCCCTCAATGTCCATAAGTCTGTTCTCTATGTCTGTTTCTCCATCGCTGTTCTGTGTGTGTATTTATCAGTACCATCTTACTAGATTCCATATATATGTGTTATTATACTGTATCCTTCTCTTTAATTTAGTCAAATAAAAGTCATCTGGGAAGAATTGGGAGTTTGAAATTAGCAGTTGCAAAGTAATGTGTATGGGATGGATCAACAGCATGCTCCTGCTGTATAGCACAGGGAACTGTGTTCAATATCTTGGAATAAATCATAACGGAAAAGGAATGAAAAAGAATATATATATATGTATATTTGAAACACTTTGCTGTACAGCAGAAATTAACACAACATTGTAAATCAGTAGAGAATCAGTAGAGAAATCAAGAAACTATTTTTTAAAGAACTTTAAAGAAAAATTCCAATGTAGGGAGTTAACAGGGATGCATGGTTAAGCCTCTGTACTTCCAGTGCAGGGAGTGGGGCAGGGGTTCAACCTCTGGTCAAGAAATTAGGATCCCACATTCCATACTGTGCAGCCAATTAATTAATTAACAAAATAAAATTACTTTATTTAAAGAAATGTACACCAAACCAAAAAAAAAACAAATCATCTGGGTGAGATACAGCTAAGTGGGAGAAAGATTGATGTATTTTCCTACCCATGGCCTCAAAAAGCCCGTGAGCTATATAAGTTTGTAAAATGATTTCCAATTCCTTGCATATTTTCCCTTCTCTCCTCTGAACACCAACCCTGGCATTCTTGAAAATAAACCTAAAACCTTGCCTCCTCTGGAAGTTTATCTACGTGACATTCAGAGATACTTATTTTTACAGCCTGTGTTCATTTGTACATGGTATTTGGAAAGGCCTACTGTGATAGAAAGAACTTGGGTCCGGGTCAGTCTGCAAGCTTGCATTCCAGGTTCAAAGTCCGCCCACCAGCCAACTTCTTTGAGCCTCAGCTTTCTTAGCTCTAGCATATGGGCATGAGGCTAAAGGGTCCTCCAAATGTAGAAACTGTGAAAGGTTGGTTCTTCAGTGGTTGAATGTTTGTATCTTCTGCTCATAAAACTGGGCCATGAATCCTTCTAGATCAGAAAGCTGTCCCTTCTGCATCTTTGGTGCTTCCACCCCCGGGCTGCCTGGCACTCTGCGTTGCTCCCAGTGGAGCTCCTGTCAGTGCTGGTTGCTGACAACACCTGTGGCCGCCAGGGGGTGGCACTTTGGTATTTTCTGCCATTGAAGAACAAACCACGGAGTGAGAAATCACTCAGGCCCCTACTGTGTTGACCAAAGTAGATCTGGGGATCAAAACAACCAAGGAACCATCCCTCTTAAATTTGCATATGATCAGTAGAATTGGCGTTTGGTAGTGGTGATGGTATATGGTCTACGGGTCTTCATGCATGCATAGATTCCTGTAACCACCACTACCGTGAGGATGCAGTCATCCCATTATCCCTCAACACCCCTTTGTGTCAGACTTCCCCAGACTCCAAACCCTGACAGCTCTATTCCAGAATATCTCATAAATGGAGTCATACAATATTGTAAGCTTTGAGACCGGCTGCTTTCTCTCAGCATAATTCTTTTGAAAGTAAGCCATGGTGTTGCCTGCCAATCATTTGTATTATTAGTCATTCCTTTTTTTTTGCTGAATAGCATTCCATTGTATCGAGGTTTCACAGTTGGGTTATTCACCTGTTGATGGATATTCTGGTTGTTTCCAGTTGGGAGCACTTATGAATACAGCTGCTTTAAACATTCATGACTGAGACCCAGGTGGCTCGGTGGGTAAGGAATCCATCTACAATGCAGGAGACACAGGCAGCACTGGTTCCATCCCTAGGTTGGGAAGATCCCCTGGAGGAGGGCATGAGAACCCACTCCAGTGTCCTTGTCTGGAGAATCCAATGGACAGAGGCGCCTGGCTGGCTAAGGTGCATAGTGTTGCACAGAGTCAGATATAACTGAAGCAACTGAGCACATGCACACACACACACACACACACACATCCATGTGTAAGTTTTTGTGTGAATATGTTTGTTTCTTTGGTTTTTGCCTGTGCTGGCTCTTGTTGCTTCTTGTGCAGGCTTTCTCTAGTTGGAGTGTCTGAGGGTTACTGTTCCTTGCAGTGGGTGGGTTTCTCATTGTGGTGGCTTCTCTTGTTGTGGAGCATGGACTGTAGGTGCATGGGTTCCGCCAGTGTGGCTCATGAGCTCTGGAGCATGAGTGGAGTGGTTGTGGCACACAGGCTTCGTTGCTCTGCGCATGTGGGATTTTCCTGGACCAGGGATTGAATGAACCCATGTCCCTTGTATTGGCAGGCAGACATTTACCCACTGCACCACCAGGGCAGTCTGAATGTAAATTTTTCTTTATCTGGGATAAATGCCTAGGACTGAGATTTCTAAGTCATGTAGCAATTCTGTGCCAAGCTGTTTTCCCAGTGACTGTACCATTTTCCATTCCTTCCAACAATATGTGAGAGTTCCGGTTGTTCAACAGCCTCACGAGCATTTAGTCTTGTCCCTTTTGTTGTTCTGCCTCCTCTTTGTTTTGTTTTGATTTTGGCCATTCTGATAGGCTTGTGGTGATATCTTGCTATAGTTTAATTTGCATTCCCTTAATGGTTAGTGATCTCATAAATGATAAATTGCTTTGAGACCGGCTGCTTTCTCTCAGCATAATTCTTTTGAAAGTAAGCCATGGTGTTGCCTGCCAATCATTTGTATTATTAGTCATTCCTTTTTTTTTTGCTGAATAGCATTCCATTGTATCGAGGTTTCACAGTTGGGTTATTCACCTGTTGATGGATATTCTGGTTGTTTCCAGTTGGGAGCACTTATGAATACAGCTGCTTTAAACATTCATGACTGAGACCCAGGTGGCTCGGTGGGTAAGGAATCCATCTACAATGCAGGAGACACAGGCAGCACTGGTTCCATCCCTAGGTTGGGAAGATCCCCTGGAGGAGGGCATGAGAACCCACTCCAGTGTCCTTGTCTGGAGAATCCAATGGACAGAGGCGCCTGGCTGGCTAAGGTGCATAGTGTTGCACAGAGTCAGATATAACTGAAGCAACTGAGCACATGCACACACACACACACACACACACATCCATGTGTAAGTTTTTGTGTGAATATGTTTGTTTCTTTGGTTTTTGCCTGTGCTGGCTCTTGTTGCTTCTTGTGCAGGCTTTCTCTAGTTGGAGTGTCTGAGGGTTACTGTTCCTTGCAGTGGGTGGGTTTCTCATTGTGGTGGCTTCTCTTGTTGTGGAGCATGGACTGTAGGTGCATGGGTTCCGCCAGTGTGGCTCATGAGCTCTGGAGCATGAGTGGAGTGGTTGTGGCACACAGGCTTCGTTGCTCTGCGCATGTGGGATTTTCCTGGACCAGGGATTGAATGAACCCATGTCCCTTGTATTGGCAGGCAGACATTTACCCACTGCACCACCAGGGCAGTCTGAATGTAAATTTTTCTTTATCTGGGATAAATGCCTAGGACTGAGATTTCTAAGTCATGTAGCAATTCTGTGCCAAGCTGTTTTCCCAGTGACTGTACCATTTTCCATTCCTTCCAACAATATGTGAGAGTTCCGGTTGTTCAACAGCCTCACGAGCATTTAGTCTTGTCCCTTTTGTTGTTCTGCCTCCTCTTTGTTTTGTTTTGATTTTGGCCATTCTGATAGGCTTGTGGTGATATCTTGCTATAGTTTAATTTGCATTCCCTTAATGGTTAGTGATATTGACCATCTTTTCACGGACTTATTTGCCACCCATAGATCTTCTTTGGTGAAATGACTAAATCTTTTGCTCATTTTAAGTTGACTTATTTACTCTCTTATTTTTGAGCTTTAAGAGTTCTTTGTTCTGGACACAGGTGCTTTATCAGATATGTCTCTGCAAATATTGTTTTCCCAGTTTTGGGGTTATCTCTTCATTCTCCATCACTGTCTTTCTTAGAGAGTTGATGAGTTGTACTTTTGGAGTCACTTCTAAGAAATCTCTGCCCTATCCAAGGTCACAGAGATTTTCTCCTGTGCTTTCTTTTAAAAGTTATATGGTTTTACATTTTACATTTAGATCTGTGACCCATTTTGAATGACTTTTTCATAAGGTGTGAGATGTAGGTCAGTGTTTATTTCTTCTGGCGTGTGGATGTTCAAATGTTCTGAGTTATCCAAATGCTTGAATGATCCTTTTGCCATTGAATGGCCTTTACACTGTGAAAAATCAGTCAGTCATATTTATGTCGGACTCTATCTGACTGTACATTCTGCTCTCGTTGACTGTCTTTTTTTCCACTGACAGTCCTTCTGATGATCACATTGTCTTTTTTCTTTAACTTTTATTTTAATTTTAACTTTTAACTTTTACAGAGTTTTGTTGTTTATGGATATATATATATTCCCAGATTAGTCATATGTATATCCCCCCCTTTCCACCCCTCCCGACCACCACACAGCACCCCTGAAGGATCTCCTTTTCTCACAGAGCAATGACTATAGCTATTTTCTTCACTTATGATAGTACAGGCCTTCATGCTACTTCCTTTACGCCTCCCACCCTCTGTTCCTTCCCCACAATGTCCATATGTCCACTGTCCATGTCTGTCTTTCCATCGCTTCACTGTGTGTGCCATCATCACCATCCTACTAGATTCTGTATATATGGATCACATTGTCTTGATTATTGTAGCTTTAGAATAAGAAAATCATCTACTGTGAATCCTCCAAATTTGTTGTTTTCAAACTGTTTTTTGCTATTCTAATTCCTTTGCCTTTCCATATACATTTTAGAATCAGCCGTTGACAGCTACCAAAAATTCTGCTGGAATTTGGATTGGGATTGGATTAGACCTATAGATCAATTTGAGAAAAATTGACAGTATTCAACCATATTGAGTTTTCCAATCCACAAACACATGATTTCTCTCCATGTATTTAGATTTTCTTTTTTTCATGATATCAGCATTTTCATATATTCCTTTCGTCAGCATATCATAGTTTTCAGTTTCCAGGTTCTACACACATTTTGTTAGATTTCTGTCTGAGTACTTTTGTTTTTGGAGTTGTGGATGGTTTGGTTTAAATTTCTGCTTCCAGTTTTTCATTGCTGGTATATAGAAATATTTTTTATCTGTTGGCCTTGTATCTTCTGACTTTGCCAAAGCCATGTAATTGTTCAAAGAGTTATTTTGTAAATGCCTTGGAATATTCTACCTAGATGATCGTGTCATCAGAAAATAGTCATTATTTTTTCCCTTTTAATGTGTATGCCTTTTCAGTTATTTAAACCTGCCTCAATACACTGGCTAGGGCACCCTGTATGAAATTGCCCAGCAGCAGATCTATCTGACTGTAATCTCTCTCGTGACTGTCTTTTTTTCCACTGACAGTCCTTCTGATGATCACATTGTCTTTTTTCTTTAACTTTTATTTTAATTTTAACTTTTAACTTTTACAGAGTTTTGTTGTTTATGGATATATATATATTCCCAGATTAGTCATATGTATATCCCCCCCTTTCCACCCCTCCCGACCACCACACAGCACCCCTGAAGGATCTCCTTTTCTCACAGAGCAATGACTATAGCTATTTTCTTCACTTATGATAGTACAGGCCTTCATGCTACTTCCTTTACGCCTCCCACCCTCTGTTCCTTCCCCACAATGTCCATATGTCCACTGTCCATGTCTGTCTTTCCATCGCTTCACTGTGTGTGCCATCATCACCATCCTACTAGATTCTGTATATATGGATCACATTGTCTTGATTATTGTAGCTTTAGAATAAGAAAATCATCTACTGTGAATCCTCCAAATTTGTTGTTTTCAAACTGTTTTTTGCTATTCTAATTCCTTTGCCTTTCCATATACATTTTAGAATCAGCCGTTGACAGCTACCAAAAATTCTGCTGGAATTTGGATTGGGATTGGATTAGACCTATAGATCAATTTGAGAAAAATTGACAGTATTCAACCATATTGAGTTTTCCAATCCACAAACACATGATTTCTCTCCATGTATTTAGATTTTCTTTTTTTCATGATATCAGCATTTTCATATATTCCTTTCGTCAGCATATCATAGTTTTCAGTTTCCAGGTTCTACACACATTTTGTTAGATTTCTGTCTGAGTACTTTTGTTTTTGGAGTTGTGGATGGTTTGGTTTAAATTTCTGCTTCCAGTTTTTCATTGCTGGTATATAGAAATATTTTTTATCTGTTGGCCTTGTATCTTCTGACTTTGCCAAAGCCATGTAATTGTTCAAAGAGTTATTTTGTAAATGCCTTGGAATATTCTACCTAGATGATCGTGTCATCAGAAAATAGTCATTATTTTTTCCCTTTTAATGTGTATGCCTTTTCAGTTATTTAAACCTGCCTCAATACACTGGCTAGGGCACCCTGTATGAAATTGCCCAGCAGCAGAAATCCTTATATTGCTTCTGATCTTTGGGAAAAGCATTCAGTCTTGCACCACTTAGGATGATGTTTGCTGTGGCATTTTTGTAGATGTCATTTATCTGGTTGAATTCTCTTCTAATCCTTTCTGCTAAGAGATTTAGTCCATGAATGGATGTTGAATTTTGTCAAATGCTTTTTCTGCGTCAGTCAATGTAATCATGCGGCTTTCTTTTTTATTTTGTTGCTCTGATGGATTCCATTGATTGATATTTTGAATATAAAACTAGCTATGCATTTCTTAGATTCCCTCCACTGGGTCATGAGGTGGTGTTGTTTTTATGTAGTTTGGGATTTGATTTGCTGATACTTTTTTGGCCATTCTAATTAAGTCCACATTCATAGAGGATATTGGATACTGGCTTATAGTTTCCTTATGGTGCTTTCATTAATTCTTGGTTTCAGGACAGCGCTCATAAAATGAGTTATGAAGTGTTCCCTTTTCTTCAATTTTTTTTTTTTTTTTTTTTGGCCACTTCTATTGGTCTTTCATTTATCTGTTTTCATCCATCTTTGTTCTCTGGCCTGTGTGGGCCTCCCATCACAGTGGCCTCTCTCATTGCAGAGCACCGGCTCTGGGTGCATGCGCTCCAGAGCACTGGCTCTGTAGTTGGACACACTGGTCCAGCCACTCCGTGGCACGTGGGATCTTCCCAGGCCAGGGATTGAACCGGCGCCCCTTGCACTGCAAGGCAGTGTCCTTACCCACTGGACCACCAGGGAAGCCCCTTTTCTTCCATTTTCTAGAAGAGACCTGGAGAATGGATGTTATTTCTTCTTTAAATATTTGGTAGAATTTACCAATGCAATCACCTGAGCCTGGAGTTTTCTCTTGTTTTGATAGGTTTTTAACCACAAATTGAATTTCTTGAACAGATACAGCAGCTTTTAGATTAGCTGTTTCTTCTTGGGTGAGTTTTGGTAGTTTGTGGCTTCAAGGGATGCTTTGGTTTTGTCTAAGTGGTGGGGTTTATGTGCATAAAGTGTGGTAAATATTCCTTATTATCCTTTTCAAAATACACCTTTGTGCCTTAGGCACCCTGTATGAAATTGCCCAGCAGCAGAAATCCTTACACTGCTCCTGATCTTTGGGAAAAGCATTCAGCCTTGCTCCACTTAGTATGATGTTCACTGTGGCATTTTGGTTGATGTCATTTTTCAGGTTGAATTCTCTTCTAATCCTTTCTGCTAAGAGATTTAGTCCATGAATGGATGTTGAATTTTGTCAAATGCTTTTTCTGCGTCAGTCAATGTAATCATGCGGCTTTCTTTTTTATTTTGTTGCTCTGATGGATTCCATTGATTGATATTTTGAATATAAAACTAGCTATGCATTTCTTAGATTCCCTCCACTGGGTCATGAGGTGGTGTTGTTTTTATGTAGTTTGGGATTTGATTTGCTGATACTTTTTTGGCCATTCTAATTAAGTCCACATTCATAGAGGATATTGGATACTGGCTTATAGTTTCCTTATGGTGCTTTCATTAATTCTTGGTTTCAGGACAGCGCTCATAAAATGAGTTATGAAGTGTTCCCTTTTCTTCAATTTTTTTTTTTTTTTTTTTTGGCCACTTCTATTGGTCTTTCATTTATCTGTTTTCATCCATCTTTGTTCTCTGGCCTGTGTGGGCCTCCCATCACAGTGGCCTCTCTCATTGCAGAGCACCGGCTCTGGGTGCATGCGCTCCAGAGCACTGGCTCTGTAGTTGGACACACTGGTCCAGCCACTCCGTGGCACGTGGGATCTTCCCAGGCCAGGGATTGAACCGGCGCCCCTTGCACTGCAAGGCAGTGTCCTTACCCACTGGACCACCAGGGAAGCCCCTTTTCTTCCATTTTCTAGAAGAGACCTGGAGAATGGATGTTATTTCTTCTTTAAATATTTGGTAGAATTTACCAATGCAATCACCTGAGCCTGGAGTTTTCTCTTGTTTTGATAGGTTTTTAACCACAAATTGAATTTCTTGAACAGATACAGCAGCTTTTAGATTAGCTGTTTCTTCTTGGGTGAGTTTTGGTAGTTTGTGGCTTCAAGGGATGCTTTGGTTTTGTCTAAGTGGTGGGGTTTATGTGCATAAAGTGTGGTAAATATTCCTTATTATCCTTTTCATTTCTGTGTAATCTGTAGTAATAGCCCCTCTTCCATTCCTGATACGGGTCATTAGGTCTTCCCTCTTTTACTATTAGGTATTTAGCAATTGCACCTGTCCTTTGAAAGAACCAACTGTTTGTTTCATTGATTTTACATTATTGTTTTTCTGCTCTTAATTTCATTAATTTTTGTTATTATTTCCTTCCAGCTGCTTATTTCATGAAACTCGGTCAAGATTCATATCATCAACATTCCCAAGTAAAACCATTACAGATTGTCTGTTTAAATTCATTCTTTTAAGAAACATCCCAGGAGTTTTCCATGTTTTGTCTCTCTGCAGTTGACCGGTCTAAGCGTCTCCAATGGAAAGGACCAACTGGTGGTGTTCCATACAAAAGACAACAAAGACCTCATCGTCTGCCTCTTCAGCAAACAGCCAACCCACGAAAGTCGAATTGGAGAACTGGTTGGAGTCCTGGTGAATCATTTCAAGAGGTAAAGTTTGATTTTTGTTTAACAAAGGCAAGTTTAAAATAGATGAACCCTTTCATCCTAATGCTGCCTGAACTTGTTTTGTGCCAGTTTTAGCATCCTGCGTTTTTTTCCTTCTTATGGACAACTTAACTCGTCTGTTTCACAGAAGGTGGAATTAGCATCCAGGCTTAGTTTCAAGATTAAGAATGATCTTCTACTTTTCCAGCCTCCAGCTGAACCAACAGTGGAGAGATTTCCCCAAGGGCAATTTCTTCACTGCTGACCCAAACGTAATTAAATCCAAAAGACAGAAGGCTTCCTTTACATTCTTACTGTCACAGCGTCTCATTTACACCACATATAATCAATTCAAGTATCTACTGTGAATATAAACAAATTCAAAGGCAGGTGTAGGATGACACATGGGTCCACAAAGACTACAGGGATTCTCAGAGGCAATTACCTCTGCAAAAACGTGGAGTCGTGAGGGAATGTGGCATTGTCTGAGGACTTCATAGTAAACCTAGCTGATGCCTAGTGTGGTTGTGTATGTCTGTAGAGAACAGTGATGTGGGAAAGATAAACAAGAAACAGATTCCAATGGTGATGGGTCCGGTGAGTGGATAACTGTAAGTAGAAGAGTGCACTTTTTTCTGGTTGTTTATTGTAGTTGTTTCAGAGATGGAATTTGTCTTCCCAAAGGAGGTCATGGAGTATTATGGAATCTTTGGAGTTGGGTATTTCTCTGACTCCAACATTAGAGGTTCTTCCCATCATCATGGCACACAGTCTGTACCATGAGGAATAACTCCTCCAAACTCAGGGACAGAGAAATGAGCACCAAGTCCAGTTCCTTTTCTTCCTAAAAACATATCCTAATTTGCTAAGAGTAATCTAGTGTTCCTTGTTAGTATTTTTTTTCCTTTAAATGTAGACATGGTTTTTCTCTAAACAAAGGCATATTTAGAATCTGATGTCCACACATACAATTCCACTGTGCTCCTCTTTGCTGATAAATGGATGGAGAATCATTTTAGAAGTGGGCTGCAAAGGCCATTTATTTTATGTTCTTAAACCTTGTATTCTTAACAGCCAACCCACGAAAGTCGAATTGGAGAACTGGTTGTCCTGGTGAATCATTTCAAGAGGTAAAGTTTGATTTTTGTTTAACAAAGGCAAGTTTAAAATAGATGAACCCTTTCATCCTAATGCTGCCTGAACTTGTTTTGTGCCAGTTTTAGCATCCTGCGTTTTTTTCCTTCTTATGGACAACTTAACTCGTCTGTTTCACAGAAGGTGGAATTAGCATCCAGGCTTAGTTTCAAGATTAAGAATGATCTTCTACTTTTCCAGCCTCCAGCTGAACCAACAGTGGAGAGATTTCCCCAAGGGCAATTTCTTCACTGCTGACCCAAACGTAATTAAATCCAAAGACAGAAGGCTTCCTTTACATTCTTACTGTCACAGCGTCTCATTTACACCACATATAATCAATTCAAGTATCTACTGTGAATATAAACAAATTCAAAGGCAGGTGTAGGATGACACATGGGTCCACAAAGACTACAGGGATTCTCAGAGGCAATTACCTCTGCAAAAACGTGGAGTCGTGAGGGAATGTGGCATTGTCTGAGGACTTCATAGTAAACCTAGCTGATGCCTAGTGTGGTTGTGTATGTCTGTAGAGAACAGTGATGTGGGAAAGATAAACAAGAAACAGATTCCAATGGTGATGGGTCCGGTGAGTGGATAACTGTAAGTAGAAGAGTGCACTTTTTTCTGGTTGTTTATTGTAGTTGTTTCAGAGATGGAATTTGTCTTCCCAAAGGAGGTCATGGAGTATTATGGAATCTTTGAGTTGGGTATTTCTCTGACTCCAACATTAGAGGTTCTTCCCATCATCATGGCACACAGTCTGTACCATGAGGAATAACTCCTCCAAACTCAGGGACAGAGAAATGAGCACCAAGTCCAGTTCCTTTTCTTCCTAAAAACATATCCTAATTTGCTAAGAGTAATCTAGTGTTCCTTGTTAGTATTTTTTTTCCTTTAAATGTAGACATGGTTTTTCTCTAAACAAAGGCATATTTAGAATCTGATGTCCACACATACAATTCCACTGTGCTCCTCTTTGCTGATAAATGGATGGAGAATCATTTTAGAAGTGGGCTGCAAAGGCCATTTATTTTATGTTCTTAAACCTTGTATTCTAGATCAAAACAGATCTTTCTGTGTCTTATATAATTAAGTGTTTTCCAGTGATGTCAGTGAAATGATGTTGAATGATCACCTCATGGAAAAAATAAGATTCTAAGGAATTACCAAAAAATAATGATGAATATATAGGTCTTTGAAAAATTCCCTTCTGTCTGCCAAATAATTACAAAGCTAAGAGAAATACTGAAGTGTTTACAATGGAAAGGAAAGACATGGGGAGATCATCTCTACAGTAATATCTACAACTCAAATAAGAACGTATGTTTCCCTCTTAATATGTAGTTATAGCAAAAGATAGATAAAGGGATATTAATTTGTTACCTTTCATTTGGACGCCTGTACTATTAAGTTTTCACCTAAGATATTGAAGTATTTTTTATCAATCTTGAGTCCTTGTTCCATAAGTTTTAATCCCTATTAAATGCCTCTACAAGTGGTAGAAATATGTGAATCTGGTTCTAAAATGCATCGATGGCTTCCTTGTCCTAGCATATTGTCTGAGATACCATTCTATCTTTCATACATGTAAGAATTTTAAATGTCTTTAAAATTTATAAAAGAGAGGAAAAGAAGGCTGTTGAGATTCTGGGTTTGTAGTGTTTTTAATCATTACTTTGTATATATTTTTAATTGAAGTATAATTGATTTACAATATTACCTATATGGATGTACAACAAGGAGATTCAGTTATACATACATATCGATCTAGTTTTTTCAGATTCCTTTCCCTTATAGGCTATTGCAAAATATTGAGTATAGTTCCCTATGCTATACAGTAGTGGGTTATAGTTGTGCATTATTTATTTTCTATACAGCATGGGTATCTCTTAATCCCAAACTTCTAATTTATCCCTCCCTCACCCCCTTTCATCTTTGGTAATGTAAATTTGTTCTCTGTGTCTGTGATTCAGTTTGTTTCATAAATAATTTCATTTGTATCATATTTTAGATCCCAAGACCTACTTCATTGAGTGTGTTAATCTCTAGGTCCATCCATGTTGCAGCAAATAGCATTATTTCATTCTTTTTATGGCTTAGTAGTATTCCATTGTGTATGTATACCACATCTATGTCCATTCATCTGTTGATGGACATTTAGGTTGCTTCCACGTCTTGGCTGTTGTAAATAGTGCTGCTGTGAACATTGGGGTGCATGTATCTTTTCAAATTATGGTTTTCTCCAGATATATGACTCCAGGAGAGGGATTGATGGATTATACAGTAGCTCTGTTTTTAGTATTTTAAAATACTGTTCTTCATAGTGACTGTACCAATTTAGATCCTCACCAACAGTGTAGGAGGGTCCAATTTTCGCCACACCCTCTCTACCATTTTTAATGATGGCCATTCTGACTGGTTTATGGTGATACCTCATTGTAGTTTGGATATGTGTTTCTCTAATAAGTAGCAATGTTGAGCATCTTCTCATGTGCCATTTGGCCATCTTTATGTCTTCTTCTCTGTATGTCTTCTTCGAAGCAATGCTTTTTTAGATCTTCTTCTCATTTTTTAAATTTTTTTATATATTGAGCCATGTGAGCTTTTTTTTTTTTTTTATTTTCTTGATGTCCCTATCCTATGACCCTAATTGTATGAATTAAGAACTAAAGAACAAATGAGAAGGGGAAGAAATTCTTCTGTCTGCCCCTAGAAAATTTAGGCTTGAAATTTTTGACTTAGAATGATAGTCAACTTGTTACTGACTTCTTAAGAAAAGGTTAATTTGATTTTATTTTTCCCGGATGTTTTCTTTATTGTCAAGTATCATAGCATTGGTGTAACTTTGAAAATCATATTGTATTTTACAAGCATGATGATGTGGCACATACTCTTACTTGTCCCTGTGTTAATTTTGTAAACTCAAAGGTGATAAGAATTTAACCCCAGACCAATTCTTAATCTTTCAGAGGATTTCCTTAAAGTACATTCTAAGAAGCTCTCTAAGTTAGAAGTTGGGATAAAAGGGCCCAAAATAACAAAACTATTGATAGACGGGATCTGAACAGGAGTCTATCTTTAAAACTTTTAAAAGAAAGGATCAGGGCTTAAAGTCCATGAACAAAATTCTAGCCATATTTCATAGAGAACAGGGCATTAGCAAAGGGACTCCCTGAGTTCAGGAGATGGAGAACAGAGTCTAGGCAAGTCAAGGCAGCTAAAGTTTGCAGGACAGATTGCGCAAAACAAGGAAAAAAAGGTTGATGGACATTTAGGTTTGCTTCCACGTCGCGGGGCTGTGAACATTGGGGTGCATGTATCTTTTCAAATTATGGTTTTCTCCAGATATATGACTCCAGGAGGGATTGATGGATTATACAGTAGCTCTGTTTTAGTATTTTAAAATACTGTTCTTCATAGTGACTGTACCAATTTAGATCCTCACCAACAGTGTAGGAGGGTCCAATTTTCGCCACACCCTCTCTACCATTTTTAATGATGGCCATTCTGACTGGTTTATGGTGATACCTCATTGTAGTTTGGATATGTGTTTCTCTAATAAGTAGCAATGTTGAGCATCTTCTCATGTGCCATTTGGCCATCTTTATGTCTTCTTCTCTGTATGTCTTCTTCGAAGCAATGCTTTTTTAGATCTTCTTCTCATTTTTTAAATTTTTTTATATATTGAGCCATGTGAGCTTTTTTTTTTTTTTTATTTTCTTGATGTCCCTATCCTATGACCCTAATTGTATGAATTAAGAACTAAAGAACAAATGAGAAGGGGAAGAAATTCTTCTGTCTGCCCCTAGAAAATTTAGGCTTGAAATTTTTGACTTAGAATGATAGTCAACTTGTTACTGACTTCTTAAGAAAAGGTTAATTTGATTTTATTTTTCCCGGATGTTTTCTTTATTGTCAAGTATCATAGCATTGGTGTAACTTTGAAAATCATATTGTATTTTACAAGCATGATGATGTGGCACATACTCTTACTTGTCCCTGTGTTAATTTTGTAAACTCAAAGGTGATAAGAATTTAACCCCAGACCAATTCTTAATCTTTCAGAGGATTTCCTTAAAGTACATTCTAAGAAGCTCTCTAAGTTAGAAGTTGGGATAAAAGGGCCCAAAATAACAAAACTATTGATAGACGGGATCTGAACAGGAGTCTATCTTTAAAACTTTTAAAAGAAAGGATCAGGGCTTAAAGTCCATGAACAAAATTCTAGCCATATTTCATAGAGAACAGGGCATTAGCAAAGGGACTCCCTGAGTTCAGGAGATGGAGAACAGAGTCTAGGCAAGTCAAGGCAGCTAAAGTTTGCAGGACAGATTGCCAAGGAGGAGAGAGAAACAGAGAAAGAATGCTAGAGATCTGTGTAGGTGCCCCCCGCCTTCAAGTCCTAACTAATACGTCTAAAAGCAAGACCCAGAGGGATCAAACTGCTACCAAGTAGTTGAACTATGTCCTAGAGCAGAGTTCATGAATATTTATAGTGATGCAAAAAGTGTCCATCTCCAGCAAGGTAGAATTCACAATGCCTGACATCTAATTAAATGTCAGGTATACAAACAGACAGGAAAATGCAGTCCCTTCAGAGGGGAAACCATCAACCAGTTGAAACCAACCCACAACTGACAAGGGTGTTAGAATTAGCAGACACAGACATGCAAACAGTTATTACGGATACATGTCAGGTGTTCAGAAGTTAACTAGAGACGTGGAAAATATTTTTTTAAAAGACACTCAAGCTTCTAGATGAAAAACGCACTGATATTTGAAATAGTTCATGAGTAAAAACAAAAAGGAAAATGACGAAGCTTCTGACCTTCTCCTCCACCTAATGAATTTCTCAGGACCATCTTCTCTCTCTAGTTGAAGCCAGCCCTTCCCTGGTGAGTCTTTTCATACTAATATGAAACCAAACCCAACTAAATATAAATTAGCCTTTCTCTCACCTACTTCCGTCTTTCCTTAACCTGGACCCATTATTTCTGCCTCTGAAAGAACTCACCCACACATTTCACATTTTCTAAAACATTTGAAGACAGTCTTCTAATGAAGTATATTCCAAAGGGTGACATTTGTAATATTTAACAACCAGCATGGTTCAAGCACAGACCATTCAGAACGGATCCAGAAACGCCTGATCCAGCCATACCAGCCAATCTTGAGTGCATTCCACAGACCAGAAATTACACCAGAGGAGAAAGGAAGGGGACCCAAAGTCCTATCGTTTAGTGTTCCCTGAGTTGGGATAAAGGGCCAAAATAACAAAACTATTGATAGACGGGATCTGAACAGGAGTCTATCTTTAAAACTTTTAAAAGAAAGGATCAGGGCTTAAAGTCCATGAACAAAATTCTAGCCATATTTCATAGAGAACAGGGCATTAGCAAAGGGACTCCCTGAGTTCAGGAGATGGAGAACAGAGTCTAGGCAAGTCAAGGCAGCTAAAGTTTGCAGGACAGATTGCCAAGGAGGAGAGAGAAACAGAGAAAGAATGCTAGAGATCTGTGTAGGTGCCCCCCGCCTTCAAGTCCTAACTAATACGTCTAAAAGCAAGACCCAGAGGGATCAAACTGCTACCAAGTAGTTGAACTATGTCCTAGAGCAGAGTTCATGAATATTTATAGTGATGCAAAAAGTGTCCATCTCCAGCAAGGTAGAATTCACAATGCCTGACATCTAATTAAATGTCAGGTATACAAACAGACAGGAAAATGCAGTCCCTTCAGAGGGGAAACCATCAACCAGTTGAAACCAACCCACAACTGACAAGGGTGTTAGAATTAGCAGACACAGACATGCAAACAGTTATTACGGATACATGTCAGGTGTTCAGAAGTTAACTAGAGACGTGGAAAATATTTTTTTAAAAGACACTCAAGCTTCTAGATGAAAAACGCACTGATATTTGAAATAGTTCATGAGTAAAAACAAAAAGGAAAATGACGAAGCTTCTGACCTTCTCCTCCACCTAATGAATTTCTCAGGACCATCTTCTCTCTCTAGTTGAAGCCAGCCCTTCCCTGGTGAGTCTTTTCATACTAATATGAAACCAAACCCAACTAAATATAAATTAGCCTTTCTCTCACCTACTTCCGTCTTTCCTTAACCTGGACCCATTATTTCTGCCTCTGAAAGAACTCACCCACACATTTCACATTTTCTAAAACATTTGAAGACAGTCTTCTAATGAAGTATATTCCAAAGGGTGACATTTGTAATATTTAACAACCAGCATGGTTCAAGCACAGACCATTCAGAACGGATCCAGAAACGCCTGATCCAGCCATACCAGCCAATCTTGAGTGCATTCCACAGACCAGAAATTACACCAGAGGAGAAAGGAAGGGGACCCAAAGTCCTATACGTTTAGTGTTCCCTGATGAAGTTCAATAGGTTTCTCCACTGCAGTACTTCCCAGAGCTTTTATTAATATGTTGTGTTCATTTAAAAACATCCAGTAAAAAAACATAAGAACATATCCGTGTGTATGTATTGCAGACACACACAATCATGTCTATTATAGGCTACATCAAGAAAAACATTCAGGAAATGAGTATGTTTGTCTCTGGAGAGCAGAGACAGAGTACCAGTAAAAAGAGATGTAAGAGAGAGAGATTTATTTTTCACTATAAAACTTTCATAGCAAATACATATATTATGTATCTAAAATTGTTTTCATTTAAATACTAAACATACTGCTGTTGGTTTTTAGGTATGTTACAGACAGCACGAAATTCATGGTTATTGTCCTTTCCAGTTTAGAAAAGTAGAAAAGAGCAAAAAAGCTTTCTGAGTGAATGGTTTATCTCATGGCAATGAATATGTTGAAATAAAACCTCCTAGAGGGCTCTCCTGGTGGTCCAGTGGGGCGCCAGTTTGATCCCTGGCCTGGGAAGATCCCACGTGCTGCGGAGCAGCTGGACCAAGCCAGTGCTCTGGAGCGCATGCGCCCAGAACTGGTGCTCTGCAACAAGAGAGGCCACTGCGATGGGAGGCCCACCTGGGCCAAAGAACAAAGATGGATGAAAATAGAAAAATGAAAGACCAATAGAAGTGGCCCAAAAAAAAAAAAAAATGTAAAAAAATAAACAAATAAAACCTCCTAGAAAATTGCTGCTCTGAGGGGTGATGTTTGTAGGTCACATGAAGCTAAGGTGAGGTTTCTCTGTGTGTGGGTTGAACCAGTGGTTTCCCAGGCCAGTTGGCTATGCAGAGGTGATGAAAATGGCTGACTTGACTTGTGGTTTGTATCTCACACTCAGCAGTGACTACCTGCTGGTCGTGAGCTTTGCTGCCCACTCATAAACAGACAGCCTCACACTGGCCGCCCTAGATCCAGAGTCACTAAAATGCCGTGATATGAAGCTGTCAAAGGACCTGTCTGCCCTAAGCAGCTGTCCGGGCATTTGTCTGGATGTTGGAAAGCTCAATCTAACTCCAGTCTTAGGCATAGAATCTTCTTCTTTTCCCTGTTGTATTTCTAAGGATGCAAGCCAGCAGTTAGTGCCATCTGTTTCTTGTTTTTTATAAGCAATATCTTTAATACCTGCTTCATTAAAGGAGTCCCGCTACTGAACTGGGTTGAACATTTGACCCACTTCTCTGTTGTAGCATAGAAACTCTTAGTTGCAGCATGTGGAATCTAGTTCCCTGGCCGAGGATCGGACCTGGGCCCCCTGCATTGGGCATGTGGAATCTTAGCCACTGGACTACCAGGGAAGCCCCTTGCTTATGTTTTGTTTTGTTTTTTTAACTCATACTTGAACTATGGGTAGAATCAGACTAATACGCAAGCCATCGGTTATGACAACAGGGGCCAGGGGAGACGATGTCCCCTGAGGTAAGGTGAGCGTGGAGGAGTGAGGCCACCTCACAAAGGCCTCCTGGCCCTCTCTGTCCCGTGCTTCCAGAGCTCACACCTTCCTGCTCCTTTCTCATTCTCCAGGCTCCTATGCCCCTGAGCCAGTAGCCATGAGACAGATGTAGGCGACACCCCAAAAAGAAAAAGAAAAGTATTTTTCTGAAAAGGACTATAACAGAAAATTCACTGTATTCTGAATAAAATTCAAGAAAGCCTGGCTTCTGCATGAACAGACCGAAGATTGTACGACAGACTAGCTGAAGAGAGGCCTAGCTGAGAAACAAAAGCGAAAGTCGGTCAGTCATGTCCCACTCTGTGACCCACGGACAAGCCATGGGATTCTCCAGGCAAGACTACTGGAGTGGGTTGCCTTTCCCTTTTCCAGAGGATCTTCCCAACCCTGGGATCGGACCCAGGTCTCCTGCATTCCAGGCAGATTCTTTACTGTCTGAGTCACCAGGGAAGCCCAAGAATACTGGAGGGAGTATCCTCTTCCTTCTCCAGGGGATCTTCCCGACCCAGGAATTGAACCGGGGTCTTCTGCATTGCAGGCAGGCAGGCTTTTTACCAAGGTGAGCTACAAGGGAAGCCCCAAAGGGGAAGCAAGAATGCCCCATTATTTGAATGGCATAAGAAAAGATCAAAGAATTTTTCAAGAGGGAGAGGCCATATGAATACCTGTGATTAATTCACGTTGATGTTTGGCAGAAAACAGCAAAATTCTGTAAAGCAATTATCCTTCCATTTAAAAGTAAATTAATTTAAAAGGAAAGATATCAAAGAATTTAGATCAGCATAAAAATGTAGCAGTGACACAATTGATATTGCAAAAAATAATCAATATGAAAGAAACACTTAAGAAGATCTCTTGGGGTACAGAGGAAGGATGTAGTAACAACGAAGTTGACAGATAACAGAAGAGAGAGAGCAAAAGGTTTATGTTCCAATAGGAAGTGTACTTGGAAAAGAGAAACACACTGCGCCAAAATTAGACTTGTTTTATTGATTCTAAGAAATGTATTTTTAAAAATTTTTAGCTCCTCTGAAATTGGGATGTGACTTATAGTTGGTGGATTCTTCCAGTGGTGATGGGCAGCATCTTTTTTGGGGGGCGGGGCAACATCTTAGTGATAAACACAAAGGATGCATCTTACAGGGAAGGCATCATATATTCAATAAAATGTGTTAGTTTAAAACATACTAGAAGAAACTCATCCTGTGGCAGTGTAATGAGACTGTCACCATGTGAGTAAGCTGCCCACACCAGGGGCAGTCACTTTGGCTGTGGGTCTTCTCAGAATATGAAAGTCTGCAGACCAGGGGAGCAAGCTTTTCTGGGACAGGGCAAGACAGCGCTGTGTGGGTGTGTTTGGAGGTAACATCTGTGAGGTCAGCATTTCACAAAAGAAGCAGAAAGTGATGCTAGGCAGGAGAAACAAACAGTACTGCATCATTACTAACTGTGAAAACAGAAAAGCCATGTAAAAGGCCATCAAAGTAGATATGGTTAAACCTATGGTGGTATTTCCATACAAAAAAAATAGCATTTGCCATGAAAAAAAAAATCATTGTCTTTATAAAGCAGAGTTTCTTGAAGTGTGAATGGCCTCTGCATTGAAATCACCTGGAAGTGCTTATTCCAAAGGCAAATGCCTGGGCCCCTTCTCTCGGTAAATCCTAATTTTAGGAATCTATACCCTTAGTGAGCTACCCAGGCAATTCCCATTGGTTTCATGAACTGATTCAGAAAAAATGACCAGGATGAACGCATGCGATTGTCCTATGACCCTTGTGACAAAGGTAACATTAAAAAAAGGCAAACCACTAAAGCTTTGTGTTTTCAGAATGATTATCACCAAATCAGGTGCAACATAAGCATCCCCTCATACCCAAGTGAAGAGAGGCAGGGTGAGGAATGGGCGGAGGTTCTGAAAAAGGCATGAAGGGTGGAGATGGGAAATGAGGCTTGGCAGGACCAAGCAGTCTGTTTAACCACCTCTGCTTGCTCCAGAAAGAGCCATCCCTCATTCTCAGCCATGGTCTTTAGTGACTCTACAAAGTTTGCTGTTAGGACTTGTCTGCCCATTTTCAGATCGGACACTCCACTTGCAAGTAGCAGGCCTCCAGGGAATGAACTTAACCCACTTAAATATAGTCCTACCCATCTGCTGAACACAAAAGAACACAGAGCCTAATTGTACAAGCTTTTCAGTGTGACTCAGGCAGGACCAAAATCAAGCAGCGTTAAGGTGTAACAGCTGTTGAGGACTGTGAGCTATCTATGTACTTTCCATTTCTCTCACCTGCCTTGAGAAGCAGCTGCCCTTGGAGCAAGCCCCCTCCGAGGACGTGCAGGGAAGTACAGTCATCCTCAGCTTTAGCTGCTTCTCATGGTGGAGGTTTACTGAAGACTTTTGTGCAGATCAAAGATATTTATTTGCTTTATGACATATCCATCTTTGCCTTTCATGTTGAAAGAGAAAATCCAAAAGACTGAAAAACTGATCATCTTTTCAGCATCACTGCAGGGAGATATGGTACATTTAGGGTAATTGTATTACTTTTTTAAAGGCCTCCCCAGTGGCTCAGCAATAAAGAATCCACCTGCCAAAAAAAAATGAAGCCACCTGCCAATGCAGGAGACGTGGGTTTGATCCCTGGGCCGAGAAGATCCCCTGGAGGAGGAAATGGCAACCCACTCCAAGTATACTTGCCAGGAAAATGCCATGAATAGAGGAGCCTGGTGGTCTCCTCTCTGTCCATAGGGCCGCAAAGAGTCAGACATGACTAAGCAACTGAGCATTTGCCCAGCACTGAACGTTACAATATATATTAACATGGAGATCTTCCTGTGAAGCTTTCATGAATTCATATCCCGGTTTGTGCTGTTGGAATTTTTTCCTAGACTGTCAGATAGAAAATTTAAATGAATGGGGTTTTTTCTAAAGCTTTCTTCTTGTGTTTATTTCAAGTCTTATCCATCGTATAGGAAGCATAATGTACTTAACCAAAAAAAGGAAAGGCAGGGTGAGGAATGGGCGGAGGTTCTGAAAAGGCATGAAGGGTGGAGATGGGAAATGAGGCTTGGCAGGACCAAGCAGTCTGTTTAACCACCTCTGCTTGCTCCAGAAAGAGCCATCCCTCATTCTCAGCCATGGTCTTTAGTGACTCTACAAAGTTTGCTGTTAGGACTTGTCTGCCCATTTTCAGATCGGACACTCCACTTGCAAGTAGCAGGCCTCCAGGGAATGAACTTAACCCACTTAAATATAGTCCTACCCATCTGCTGAACACAAAAGAACACAGAGCCTAATTGTACAAGCTTTTCAGTGTGACTCAGGCAGGACCAAAATCAAGCAGCGTTAAGGTGTAACAGCTGTTGAGGACTGTGAGCTATCTATGTACTTTCCATTTCTCTCACCTGCCTTGAGAAGCAGCTGCCCTTGGAGCAAGCCCCCTCCGAGGACGTGCAGGGAAGTACAGTCATCCTCAGCTTTAGCTGCTTCTCATGGTGGAGGTTTACTGAAGACTTTTGTGCAGATCAAAGATATTTATTTGCTTTATGACATATCCATCTTTGCCTTTCATGTTGAAAGAGAAAATCCAAAAGACTGAAAAACTGATCATCTTTTCAGCATCACTGCAGGGAGATATGGTACATTTAGGGTAATTGTATTACTTTTTTAAAGGCCTCCCCAGTGGCTCAGCAATAAAGAATCCACCTGCCAAAAAAAAATGAAGCCACCTGCCAATGCAGGAGACGTGGGTTTGATCCCTGGGCCGAGAAGATCCCCTGGAGGAGGAAATGGCAACCCACTCCAAGTATACTTGCCAGGAAAATGCCATGAATAGAGGAGCCTGGTGGTCTCCTCTCTGTCCATAGGGCCGCAAAGAGTCAGACATGACTAAGCAACTGAGCATTTGCCCAGCACTGAACGTTACAATATATATTAACATGGAGATCTTCCTGTGAAGCTTTCATGAATTCATATCCCGGTTTGTGCTGTTGGAATTTTTTCCTAGACTGTCAGATAGAAAATTTAAATGAATGGGGTTTTTTCTAAAGCTTTCTTCTTGTGTTTATTTCAAGTCTTATCCATCGTATAGGAAGCATAATGTACTTAACCAAGTAAGTCATCTGAAACAAACACTGTTGTATTTTCATACCATCATTGAGCCTACATTCTCTGAGCACCCACTGCAGGTCTCCGGCTCTGGGAGGCGTGAGAGGGACACAAAGATGGACCGTTTTGTCCGTTTCTTCAAACAGCTCTTGATCTCATGGGGGAGATGGGATGGTGTGTACACTCTGTTGCCTGGTATGAGCTGTGACAGGGCCAGGCCATGAAAGAGCAAGGGTTGAACTGGTTCCCTTTGCCTGTGAGAATCCAGAAACCCTGATTGGGCAGGTGATCATTCAGCTGGGTCTTCAAGGCTGGCTAGAATTGTATCAACTGGCCTGGGGCAGGATTTTCCCCAGAGCAGCAAGCAGAATATGCAAGACCTTGGTGGAGAGAAGTAGCTGAAGTAGGAGTTTAGAAGGCCCCAAGCCAATGAATTTGGTCTTTATCATACAGATTACAGGGAGAAAATGAGTACTAAACTATACAATGCTGGGACTTCCCTGGTGGTCCAGTGGTTAAGAATCTACCTATCCAGGCAGGGTACACAGGTTCGATCCCTGGTCTGGGAAGATTCCACAGGCCAAGGGGCAATTAAACCCATGCATCACAACTACCAAAGCCCTTGTGTCCTAGAAACTCTCTTCTGCAACAAAAGAAGCTGCTGCAATGAGAAGCCCATGCACCACAAGGAAGGGTAGCCCCTGCTCCCTGCACCTAGAGAAAGCCCACACAAAGTAACAAAGACCCGAAACAGCCAAAAATAAATAAATTTTTAAAATTTTAAACATATCTATATACACACAACTGGAGAAGGAAATGGCAACCCACTTCAGTTTTCTTGCCTGGAGAATTCTGTGGACAGAGGAGCCTGGTGGGCTACCATCTGTGGGGTTGCCAAGAGTCAGACATGACTCAAGCAGCTGAGCATGCGTGCGTGCATAGACACCCACCACCAATGGGACAAAGCCTCATGACACAGGTGTCTTCCATGTTTGACATTCGCAGGAGGGCAAAGCAGTTGTCCACTCAAGGGAGATGGAAACTTGAAGACACTAGATGATACACGTCCGTGCCCCACCCCATTGCCAAAAGGAATGAATTAAATGGAGAAAGAGCCAGCAAGGTAGAGGGTAGAAAGACAAATGCAGCTCTCAGTAATAAAACCAGAAATCCAAAGTCATCAAAGGTGGAAGAGCTGTAACAAAATTCCTTAGCCTTTATCACTTTCCTGCTGTTATTTTGGCTACCCAAAATATCTAGTTATTAGCCAAAGAAAAAATTCCCTAAGATGAGAAGGATCTAGATTTGCCTTCGGGGACAACAAAAAAGTAAAGAGCTTCAGCCTGGGATTTTCCCCAGAGCAGGCAAGGCAGGTGAATTTTCCCTTTGCCTGTGAGAATCCAGAAACCCTGATTGGGCAGGTGATCATTCAGCTGGGTCTTCAAGGCTGGCTAGAATTGTATCAACTGGCCTGGGGCAGGATTTTCCCCAGAGCAGCAAGCAGAATATGCAAGACCTTGGTGGAGAGAAGTAGCTGAAGTAGGAGTTTAGAAGGCCCCAAGCCAATGAATTTGGTCTTTATTATACAGATTACAGGGAGAAAATGAGTACTAAACTATACAATGCTGGGACTTCCCTGGTGGTCCAGTGGTTAAGAATCTACCTATCCAGGCAGGGTACACAGGTTCGATCCCTGGTCTGGGAAGATTCCACAGGCCAAGGGGCAATTAAACCCATGCATCACAACTACCAAAGCCCTTGTGTCCTAGAAACTCTCTTCTGCAAAAAAAGAAGCTGCTGCAATGAGAAGCCCATGCACCACAAGGAAGGGTAGCCCCTGCTCCCTGCACCTAGAGAAAGCCCACACAAAGTAACAAAGACCCGAAACAGCCAAAAATAAATAAATTTTTAAAATTTTAAACATATCTATATACACACAACTGGAGAAGGAAATGGCAACCCACTTCAGTTTTCTTGCCTGGAGAATTCTGTGGACAGAGGAGCCTGGTGGGCTACCATCTGTGGGGTTGCCAAGAGTCAGACATGACTCAAGCAGCTGAGCATGCGTGCGTGCATAGACACCCACCACCAATGGGACAAAGCCTCATGACACAGGTGTCTTCCATGTTTGACATTCGCAGGAGGGCAAAGCAGTTGTCCACTCAAGGGAGATGGAAACTTGAAGACACTAGATGATACACGTCCGTGCCCCACCCCATTGCCAAAAGGAATGAATTAAATGGAGAAAGAGCCAGCAAGGTAGAGGGTAGAAAGACAAATGCAGCTCTCAGTAATAAAACCAGAAATCCAAAGTCATCAAAGGTGGAAGAGCTGTAACAAAATTCCTTAGCCTTTATCACTTTCCTGCTGTTATTTTGGCTACCCAAAATATCTAGTTATTAGCCAAAGAAAAAATTCCCTAAGATGAGAAGGATCTAGATTTTTGCCTTCGGGGACAACAAGGAAGAAAGAAGTTAAAAGAGCTTCACTTCATCCTACAACTGTTTTGAAGGAAGATTCTCCAGGCATGAGTGATGATAACATTAAATAGAGGAGGTGCCTGGGTGTGGGGCATTGGTTGTTGGGTCTGTCCAGCAGTCCCTTCTTCGGGAAGCTCCCTGTCTTTCATCTCCATGGTTCCCACAGGGGCGCCACATTGTTGCATCCCCGACTCCCTGCGGAGCTGAGTGATGCAGCGTGGGTCAGCATCCTGCAACGCTTCCCCTCTCCTCCAGACCACTGGGTCTCAGACCAGAGAAGACGCACAGGTCACGACCCCTTCAGACACTGGGGACTGGGGCAGCCCCATTTCCAGAAGTGGCGAAAGCTGGTCTCAGTCAGCATGAGGCGCTCAGCTGACCCGCAGAGGAGCAGAGACAGCGGTAAAGGAGAATCTGCTGCCTTCGAGGCCTGTCTCCTGAGATGTGACGCCAGCCTCTCCATGACCTTCCCAGGGTATAACCTTGCTTGACATTAAGATCTTGTATGATCTGAAGGCCAGTTTGTCAAAAGTCAGTTCACTGTCACACGTAGTTCACAGGACTATATTTTAGGTGCCCTTGGAAATGGTCAGGCAGGTGAATTTTTTATTATGTGGGATTTTTTTTCCAGTTTTTTAAAAAATCAATTCACCAGAAGTCCGTTTGCCAATTGGCCAATTCACCGAATGTACCAAAAAAATTGCATAGCTACCAAAAACTGGTTTCGAGGAGTATCCTTCTTGAATGAATTCCTTGTAACACCATTTTAAGGCATGTTTAAGTTAAAGAAAACTAAAGGTCTTGGATTGGCTTCGTCTTTTTGTGAAATTTAGGCTGAAAAATGGAGTTCACTCTATTCACACGTGCTGTTTGGCATTTACTTAGAACTATTAGAGAAGAGTGTCTTTTGGAAGATCTCCGGCAGAAGGGAAGGGCTACCCACGCCAGTATTCTTGCCTGGAAAATTCCATGGCTCGTCCATGGCTTGCCAAGTGTCGGACATGACTGAGCAGCTTTCACTTCACTCCAAAGAACTGTCAAACATATTTTATAGAATCCTTGTGCTCTTAAGGGCCTCAAAAACCCATACAACCATTCCCAAATAGCAGTGCCGGAAACTGTGGTTTGACCATCACAGACAGGCAGCCTTCATTTCAGGTCATGAAGACTCAGGCTTTTCCTAGAAACTGGCATGGCCCACTTTCCACACCAGATCTTAAAATACAAAGCAACTGTCAGAATCTACAGATCTTAGCATTCCCTTACGGGAAATTTAGCTTCTACTAAATCTTATTTTCCTTCAGTTATTTTCCATTTGATATTTAGTATTCTTCCATCAAGTTTGCCCAAATGACTAATTTATCTCATCTACCAACTTACCAGTTTACCAAAAATCTATTCCTTTTGACCCTCTAATAAAGTTGACAACAGTTCAGTTAGATCAGATGGCAGTTAGTAGCTTTTGAGAATTTCCAGGAAGTGTAATTGATCACTTTTCCTAACAGTTCAAGGAAGAGTCCCTTTGTTTATGGCCGGGCTGTTGCAGCTGGAAGTAGCTGGTAGAGAGGAAGGGAAAGAGGAGAGTGTAAGCCCCTTGCATCTGGGTGCCAACCTGGGGGTCAAGGGAGCCAAAGGGAACAGGCTGATAGAGGGGGGAGAGCCAGATAGCCCCAGACCCATCAACATCCAGCCAATCCATCCAGTATACAGTGGATAAACAAACAAACAAAAAGTTTTGTTAAATGTGCAGATTTATCTATCAATCTGTGATGAGTTTACCATTTGACAAATTTATTTTCCTCTGTAAATTACCCTAGTTCATAACAAGTTGTCCCTCACTTACACTAGCAGAAATTGGATTTCTGCCCTTGTATCCAAGAGAGTCCTAATATACTGTACTTAGGTCCTGTACAAATCAACAGTTGTAATGCACTGGTACCTACTAGTAAATAACATAGCAGGTGTTGTGGGACCTTGGTAGAACATATACTGGATACTTTATTGCCGCTGTTTTTTCCTATAGATTTTATCTTATCTTGCCTGGAAAATTCCATGGCTCGTCCATGGCTTGCCAAGTGTCGGACATGACTGAGCAGCTTTCACTTCACTCCAAAGAACTGTCAAACATATTTTATAGAATCCTTGTGCTCTTAAGGGCCTCAAAAACCCATACAACCATTCCCAAATAGCAGTGCCGGAAACTGTGGTTTGACCATCACAGACAGGCAGCCTTCATTTCAGGTCATGAAGACTCAGGCTTTTCCTAGAAACTGGCATGGCCCACTTTCCACACCAGATCTTAAAATACAAAGCAACTGTCAGAATCTACAGATCTTAGCATTCCCTTACGGGAAATTTAGCTTCTACTAAATCTTATTTTCCTTCAGTTATTTTCCATTTGATATTTAGTATTCTTCCATCAAGTTTGCCCAAATGACTAATTTATCTCATCTACCAACTTACCAGTTTACCAAAAATCTATTCCTTTTGACCCTCTAATAAAGTTGACAACAGTTCAGTTAGATCAGATGGCAGTTAGTAGCTTTTGAGAATTTCCAGGAAGTGTAATTGATCACTTTTCCTAACAGTTCAAGGAAGAGTCCCTTTGTTTATGGCCGGGCTGTTGCAGCTGGAAGTAGCTGGTAGAGAGGAAGGGAAAGAGGAGAGTGTAAGCCCCTTGCATCTGGGTGCCAACCTGGGGGTCAAGGGAGCCAAAGGGAACAGGCTGATAGAGGGGGGAGAGCCAGATAGCCCCAGACCCATCAACATCCAGCCAATCCATCCAGTATACAGTGGATAAACAAACAAACAAAAAGTTTTGTTAAATGTGCAGATTTATCTATCAATCTGTGATGAGTTTACCATTTGACAAATTTATTTTCCTCTGTAAATTACCCTAGTTCATAACAAGTTGTCCCTCACTTACACTAGCAGAAATTGGATTTCTGCCCTTGTATCCAAGAGAGTCCTAATATACTGTACTTAGGTCCTGTACAAATCAACAGTTGTAATGCACTGGTACCTACTAGTAAATAACATAGCAGGTGTTGTGGGACCTTGGTAGAACATATACTGGATACTTTATTGCCGCTGTTTATTATTCTTCCTTAGATACTTATTGCACCTGCCTCTAAACTCTTAATGGAGTGTCTTGGGCAGATTCAGGTGTATCTGTTTTGTAATTATTGGGGCGTTAAACTCCTCTGTAGGTATTAGAGATGTTCCTTTATAACTTGATATTATAAGGTTGGATTTATTAGCACTTACCTTTGCTGGTTTTGTAACTGAGCTTTTTAGAAAATGTTTGAGAATCTGCCAGTTGTTGCTTGTAGTTTTTGCCTCATCTCTGGGCATCCAAATTAAGGACATCAGGGATCTGGACTTTTTGATGACTGTATTAGTGTCTTCATTCCATTTTTTCCTCCTTCATTCAGAGACATAGTATAGTGTCTGTGGTTTTTTAAATTTGACATACATTGACATACACAATATTGATCTATAATGTTGTGTTAGTTTCTGCTGTATAGCAAAGTGATCTAGTTACACATATGTGTACATCCTTTTTTACATTCTGTTCTAGGATGATTTATCCCAGAATATTGAATATAGTTCCCTGAGCTATACAGTAGAACATTGTTGTTCCTGTCAATGTATTTTCAATTCTTCCCAGCATTATTTTAATTTTTTCCCAGGGGTGAAATAAAAAAAATCTAACACACAACTAAAATGAAAATAATAGATGGTTGACTCTGTGGGAAGAAAATGGATTTTGTAATGACAAGTAAGGCAAGTCCAGGGACACTCAAACGCGAGATGTTAGCAAGCAGGTCTCAAAAAAAAACATAGAAAATGTGCCTGTTAATCCATGACTAAACCCTCTAAAATAAAATATGCTCAAGAAAAGGAACATGCCCCTTATCCAGGAAATCTCTACAGTTTTATATAACAAACAGGGGAGGAAATTAAAGAAGCCAGCATGACTGAACCTAAATCATCCTGACCTCAGATTTAAGAAAACCAGGAGGAAAGGTGGAGCTTCCCTAGTGGCTCAGCAGTCCAGAATGTGCCTGCTAATGCAGGGGACACAGATTTGATCCCTGGGTCAGGAAGATCCCCTGGAAAAAAAGGGGCAACCCACTCCAGGATTCTTGCCGGAGAAGTCCATGGACAGGGGAGGCCGGCGGGCGATCGTCTGTGGGGTTGCTAAGAGTCAGACAGGACTGAGCAACTGAGCACACAATGAAAAAAGTAACAAAAGTGAGAAGAAACTCGACTGGAACTCAGCTTTCTGTGATTGCCCCCCGGCAGTGACTTAGATAAAGATGTATCTACCAAGTCTGCAAATAGCACTAACCCAGAAGGACAACTTGCATTTCCAATGACAGAATCAGGATTCAAAATATCTTGCCAGGCTAGAATAATGAGAAGAAACCACAAAATGAAATAAAGGTAAAGTTCTGCCTTTGGATTCAAAATGCCATTTGCACACGAGTCCTAGGAAAGCCTCTTAGGGGCTTGAGACCGCAAGACTCTAGGGTCTGTGATTCAGGCATGTGCAGCACTGGGGTGCAGATAAGAAACTTACTGCTACAGGGACTTCCCAGGGGTCCAGTGGTTAAGACTTCACCTTCCAATGCACGGGATGCGTGGGTTACATCCCTAATTAGGAAGCTAACATCCCACATGCCTTGAGGCCAAAAAAACAAACCGTAAAACAGAAGCAATATTGTAACAAATCCAATGAAGACATTTAAAATGATCCACAAAAAAAAAAAAAAAAAAAAAAGGTCCACATCAAAAAAAGAAGAAGATGGGACTTCTCTGGTGGCCCAGTGGCTAAGACTCCTGGGTTCGAGCCCTGGTCAGGGAGCTAGGTCCCACGTACCACAACTAAGACCCAGCAATAAATAAATATTTTTTAAAAAATAAAAAAGAAGAAGAAGAAATGTATTGCTAGAGAGAAAAGCAAGGGGCATGGTATTTTCTAGCACTTAGAACACTGAAATTTCACCAGAAAACAAGATTCTTATGTTTTACTCAGTTGTTGCAACATAATATTCATTCCTGGCCAGATCCTCTGAAGATACCAGGCTTCTCTGTGTAGAGGGTGAGGTTTGTTTTATTGAATTCAAAGCCCATCCTTCAAGCCTTTCTTAAAAAGGTAATAGCACTTCCATAGCATCTCTTTGACGTGAAGAAAAATTGTTCCAAGCCTCCTTTTCTTCACATTGGAGACCAAAAGAAATAGTCAACATGACATTTATGATTTTTTAAAGGGTTTTGCATTTAATATCTTATTTTTGGCTTTCTTTTGAACTTGCCTAAAAATTGATGGAATATCAACTTTTCTGCAATTGTCATTATAATTTTAAAACCAGAAAGAAAATATTTAAAAGTTCTAAGACTCCTTTAGAATATCTTTTCTTCCAGAAACGAAACAACTAACAACCAGTACCTACCCATGAAATTTTTGTAGTGGAAAAAAATACAAAAAAAAAAAAAAAATCAGCTTGATCCCATGTATCCATACTGGGTGAAACAGAATCAATACTAAGTCAAGCAAAGAGGCATATATCCTGCTCTTAGAAAGATACCAGGCCTAGCGATATCATAGAAAATGAAAAGAATCTAACTGAGGCTATCAGGAGAAAGGAGCTTTGGGTATAAAACGGAATAGGAAAGCAGCCTTACCGTACTGGATGACTCAGAGAACCCTCCTCCCCCAAAAAATCAAGGAACAGTTTTATTAAAGAATATTATATTGCTTTCTAACTGAGACAAATTTTTTTGAAAAATGAAGCCCAGCCTCACTAAGTTGTGCCATTCAGAATGAGTAACTTCTGACTTTCCACATCTGAGGCTTCTTTGAGGCATGGTGATTCTTGGCATCCTCTGTTCAGCGTATGCATTGAATTAACAGACCTGGTAGGGAGGAGTATTTGACAGGAAACAGGCAGTGTGTCTTCTAGACTTAACACCACCACCAGCTCACTGTAAGCCTTTGAGCCGATCAGCCTTTTTTTAAACAAGATTAAACATCTTCACCAGATGTCCTTATTCATTAAAATATAAATAAATACATACATATTGTATGTGTGATAAAAGAAAGCTCTGGAGGTGTTTCACAACAATGTGAAACATTACTGGACTGTACACTTACAAACGATTAAGATGGTAAAAATAGAAGTGCTGGCTAGTGAGCACCATAGAAACGGGGGCAGGGCTGTGGCTTGAGGTTCAATCATCTATCAACATTGTCGATACGTAGATATGACCTAGTGATACAAAGACCCACCTCCTCCCATCAAGAAGCTTGTGTTCTGTCAAAGGAGAAGAGAAGGCATCGCTCATATTAAGCTCATAGGAGTTCAAAGAGAGGGGCTTACTGGGCAGAGGTCAATGTATATCTTTAGACAGACGTGAAAGATGGAGAAATGTTCTGAGGAAGCTTCATCAGAGTGAAGTGGTGTTGGCGCCAGGCTTAAGAGGCAATCTCTAAAGTTGAAACAGAGGCCTTCCACATCTAGCCAAGATGGAGCAACAAAGATGAAATGTACCATCTTGCTTGATACAACAACAACCAAAACAGACCAAATATATGAGAGAATAGCGTTCAGGAAACCAGATATCAGACAGGGGAGGATGGTAATTCATGAGACACAGAGCAAATGAGGTCAGCCAGGTCAGAGTAAAACAGGCCTCCTTAACTGAGGCTATCAGGAGAAAGGAGCTTTGGGTATAAAACGGAATAGGAAAGCAGCCTTACCGTACTGGATGACTCAGAGAACCCTCCTCCCCCAAAAAATCAAGGAACAGTTTTATTAAAGAATATTATATTGCTTTCTAACTGAGACAAATTTTTGAAAAATGAAGCCCAGCCTCACTAAGTTGTGCCATTCAGAATGAGTAACTTCTGACTTTCCACATCTGAGGCTTCTTTGAGGCATGGTGATTCTTGGCATCCTCTGTTCAGCGTATGCATTGAATTAACAGACCTGGTAGGGAGGAGTATTTGACAGGAAACAGGCAGTGTGTCTTCTAGACTTAACACCACCACCAGCTCACTGTAAGCCTTTGAGCCGATCAGCCTTTTTTAATCAAGATTAAACATCTTCACCAGATGTCCTTATTCATTAAAATATAAATAAATACATACATATTGTATGTGTGATAAAAGAAAGCTCTGGAGGTGTTTCACAACAATGTGAAACATTACTGGACTGTACACTTACAAACGATTAAGATGGTAAAAATAGAAGTGCTGGCTAGTGAGCACCATAGAAACGGGGGCAGGGCTGTGGCTTGAGGCTCAATCATCTATCAACATTGTCGATACGTAGATATGACCTAGTGATACAAAGACCCACCTCCTCCCATCAAGAAGCTTGTGTTCTGTCAAAGGAGAAGAGAAGGCATCGCTCATATTAAGCTCATAGGAGTTCAAAGAGAGGGGCTTACTGGGCAGAGGTCAATGTATATCTTATTGATATACGTGAAAGATGGAGAAATGTTCTGAGGAAGCTTCATCAGAGTGAAGTGGTGTTGGCGCCAGGCTTAAGAGGCAATCTCTAAAGTTGAAACAGAGGCCTTCCACATCTAGCCAAGATGGAGCAACAAAGATGAAATGTACCATCTTGCTTGATACAACAACAACCAAAACAGACCAAATATATGAGAGAATAGCGTTCAGGAAACCAGATATCAGACAGGGGAGGATGGTAATTCATGAGACACAGAGCAAATGAGGTCAGCCAGGTCAGAGTAACAGAGGGGAGAGCTGCACAGGGAACTGGAGCTCTGTTAACTATTCGCCTGAATACTAATCAGCACAGAATTGTTAAAAAGTCACCTGGGGACAAAAGAGCAACCAGAAAGACTAGAGGAAGCAATGGTAGCACTCCCAGAGAGGGGAGAGCAGTCCCTGCTCTCAGCAACCAGACTAGAGATCCTCATTAATTCATTGGGCATGAAGCATAGTACTCAGGAACATCCCTGGTGGTCCAGTGACCAAGGCTATGTACTCCCCATGCAGGAGACCCAGGTTCGATCCCTGGCTAGAGAACTAGATCTCACGATGCCGCAACTAAAAGATTCTGCATGTTACAAGAAAGAGCGAAGATCCCATGTGCCTCAGCAAAGACCAGGTGCAGCTAAATAAATCATTCTTTTTTAAGTATAATACTCAGAAGGGTCTTGCTGCAGCAGTGGGGAATAACTGGCCCTAAACTGAGCACTTTTCTGACTTCCACTAACAAATTTCAAAGCAAGACCCAGAAGGATCAAGTTAATTTCCAAGTAACTTAACTGCAACCCAGGAAAGCCTCCATCATATTTATAGGGGTTACAAAAGTAGCCACCCTCAAGCAGGTAAAATTCACAATGTCTGGCATTCAATCAAAAATTAGCAGGTCTGCAGAGAGACAGGAAAATATAACCCATTGTGAGAGTGAAAATCAGAACCAACCTGGAACAGCCACAGATGTTAGAAAGAACCAACAGGGTATTAGGATTCTAACAAACAGCTACATGGGTAAATATATAAGCTGTTTTCCTTGCTAGTTCAATCTTCTTAAAAGGCAATTGTTTAAAGAGTAACAAAGTAATACAGGGCAATTCATAGAACGAGTCAACAGAAAAAAGTAAGTAAGCATACAGAAGACCAGAACCACACTGTCAACTGAGCTGACCTAATTCACATTTCTAGATCATTCTACCAAACACATCAAAATGCATATCTTTCTTCAAGCACATATTTGCCAAAATAGACTCTATTCTGGGCCATGATCCAAGTCACAATTAATATAAAGGCCTCAAGATCCTTGCCTTAAGGAAATGAAATTAGAAATCAATAACAGCAAGATCTCAAAAAAATCCCAAATAATTTGAGCTAAATAACACACTTCAGAGCAACTCATGGGTCAAAGAGTTGATTAAAATGAAAGCTTAGAAAGTATTTTGAACACTGTAAAGACGAAAACACAGCACATCAAAATTTATGTAAGGCTGCTAAAGCACTTCTTAGGTGGAAATTTATAACACTAAATGCCTAGGACAGAAGAGAAGCTTCAGATTTGTGAGGTCAGCTTACACTTCAAGCAACTAGGATAATAAGAGCAAATTAAGTCAAAAGCAAACAAAAAATGAAATCAATAAATATGAAAGCTGAAATAGAAACAGTAGCAAGTATCAGGGAGACCAAAATAAAATGGACCAGCATCTAGCAAGAAGATAAAGAAAACAGAAGACAGAAGTTACCACCATCAGGATGAAAAAGGTGATACCTATAGAACCGATGGGTTAAAAAGATATCAAGGGGTTATTAATGTTTTATGCCAATCATTTTGACAGCTTAGATGAAATGGGCAAATTCCTGAAAAGTCGCAGACTATCAGAAGCTCGCACAAGGGCTTCCCTAGTGGTCCAGTGGGCAAGGACACTGCCTTGCAGTGCAAGGGGCGCCAGTTCAATCCCTGGCCTGGGAGGTGTCCAACTACTGAGCTGGAGCTCTGGAGCACATGTGCCCAGAGCCGGTGCTCTGCAACAACATAGGCCACTGTGATGGGAGGCCCACACAGGCCAAAGAACAAAGATGGATGAAAATAGATAAATGAAAGACCAAAAGAAGTGGCTACATGGGTAAATATATAAGCTGTTTTCCTTGCTAGTTCAATCTTCTTAAAAGGCAATTGTTTAAAGAGTAACAAAGTAATACAGGGCAATTCATAGAACGAGTCAACAGAAAAAAGTAAGTAAGCATACAGAAGACCAGAACCACACTGTCAACTGAGCTGACCTAATTCACATTTCTAGATCATTCTACCAAACACATCAAAATGCATATCTTTCTTCAAGCACATATTTGCCAAAATAGACTCTATTCTGGGCCATGATCCAAGTCACAATTAATATAAAGGCCTCAAGATCCTTGCCTTAAGGAAATGAAATTAGAAATCAATAACAGCAAGATCTCAAAAAAATCCCAAATAATTTGAGCTAAATAACACACTTCAGAGCAACTCATGGGTCAAAGAGTTGATTAAAATGAAAGCTTAGAAAGTATTTTGAACACTGTAAAGACGAAAACACAGCACATCAAAATTTATGTAAGGCTGCTAAAGCACTTCTTAGGTGGAAATTTATAACACTAAATGCCTAGGACAGAAGAGAAGCTTCAGATTTGTGAGGTCAGCTTACACTTCAAGCAACTAGGATAATAAGAGCAAATTAAGTCAAAAGCAAACAAAAAATGAAATCAATAAATATGAAAGCTGAAATAGAAACAGTAGCAAGTATCAGGGAGACCAAAATAAAATGGACCAGCATCTAGCAAGAAGATAAAGAAAACAGAAGACAGAAGTTACCACCATCAGGATGAAAAAGGTGATACCTATAGAACCGATGGGTTAAAAAGATATCAAGGGGTTATTAATGTTTTATGCCAATCATTTTGACAGCTTAGATGAAATGGGCAAATTCCTGAAAAGTCGCAGACTATCAGAAGCTCGCACAAGGGCTTCCCTAGTGGTCCAGTGGGCAAGGACACTGCCTTGCAGTGCAAGGGGCGCCAGTTCAATCCCTGGCCTGGGAGGTGTCCAACTACTGAGCTGGAGCTCTGGAGCACATGTGCCCAGAGCCGGTGCTCTGCAACAACATAGGCCACTGTGATGGGAGGCCCACACAGGCCAAAGAACAAAGATGGATGAAAATAGATAAATGAAAGACCAAAAGAAGTGGCCCAAAAGCAAAAACAAAAAAAAAGCTCACACAAGAGGAAATAAATAACCGGAATTGTTCTTTGTCTATTGAAGAAATTGAGGGACTTCCCTGGTGGTCCGGTGGTTCGGACTTCACCTTCCAATTCAGAGGACTTGGGTTTGATCCTGGTTGGGGAACTAAGATTCCATATGCCTCAGGGCCAAAAAATAACAAAACGTAAAGCAGAAACAATACTGTAACAAATTCAATAAACCCCTTTGGTCAAAAAGTCCCCCTTAAAACTGTGCACACCATGTGATTCCATTTTATAAAACTCCAAAAAGTACAAACTAAGCTCTAGTAACAGGAAGCAGATCAGTGGTTCTCTGGGAAAGGAGAGTGGGTGAAGGGGGCAAAGAGGAGGGATTACCAAGGAGCACAAGGAAACTTGTGGGATGCCGGGTATTTTGAGCATGACGATGCTTTCAGGGCACATGTGCATCTCAGAACTTTTCCCATGGTACACGCTGGTGTGGGGTTCACCAGATGTCACTGATGCCACAGTGAAGCTGTTAATCAGTTTGGCATTGGACTCTAGACTCTAGGGAAGGAGATCCCGATGAGATGGGCCTGTGCTTTGGGGACAGAAGAAAACAAAGCCATAAAAGGAATATTTGAAAGTACACAGGCTCTGAGCTGAGAAGTAATGAGTAGTAGTCCAGTGTGGCAAGCTCTGAGGTTGTGCAGAGGAAGTGGCAAGAAATCCTAGAGATGTGTGTCAGTGTGACCAGATGGTCAAGGAACTTGAAGGCAATGTAAAGAGTGTAAATTGATGCCAAAGCAGGAGAAAGGCGCCCAGGAGAACAGGTAGCATGAAAGGAGGAAGCCAATGGGAACCCTAGGTAAACCTTGTTTCAAGGATGGGAAGACAGAAGGAGACTCGAGGGAAGGAACTTCCTGGAAAGGAGTGCACAGCATGATCAGATGCTCAACATCAATCAAAAGAGATTAAGGCCTGGAAAACCTCTTTGACCCGGTGACCTTACAAAGGATCTTTACTGAGGGTAAAAGTCAAACTTTCTTTTAAAAAGTAAGCAAAAAGATTGAACGGAAGTATAGTCCAGTCTTTAAAATGTTAGCTTATCTCTTTCTCTTCTAATACTATGGCTTTACACTCAGCCGTGTAGTTTTCTTCGTACTGTTCAGGAAGACCAGGTCCAGATACCTGTTTTATAAGTGAGAACCTGAAAGTCCAGATGTGGAGGTTCTAAACCTGACCAGCCAGTGCTGACTCCCAGATGAGCAAAGTTCGGAAGCGGTTAGTCTGCTTCTAGGTGAAAGCAGTAACTCTACGATTGGGAAATTGTGGGTGATCGTGAGAAGATGGGAATACAGCTTTCAAATCTTATACAAACAGGGAATCTGGCACCCCGTAGCCCAGTGTATGAGTCACTCAGGCGTGCCTGATCCTTTGTGACCCCCCTGGCCTATAGCCCACCAGGGTCCTCTGTCCATGGGGTTCTCTAGGCGAGAATACTGGAGTGGGTTGCCATTTCCTTCTCCAGGGGATCTTCCCCACCCAAGGATTGAACCTAGGTCTCCTGCACTGCAGGCAGATTCTTTACCATCTGGGACCAACTGTCTAACCTCACACGTCTAGGTATTCTGATACCCCATATCCCAGGGGACTTTCTATTATTCGATGGCAATTTATTGAACTTCTCATATGGGTTGAACTTAAGGCCACAAACAAAGGGAAATATTTTTACCAAGTGACTTATTTAGGGTATGTGAGGTTTCAGTGCCATAGTTTGCTACTTAGGTACAATCTCTGCCAATCTTTTCTTGTATTTTATAAATCCAAGCATTCTCATAGCTAACTCCAGGGTCTCTTTGAAATTTGTTTCTGCATCTTAAAAGATATCCCATCTGTTGGATTCTTATTTAAGCACTATTTTCAACTGTCACTGATGGAAGCTAAATCATATTCACTGTTTTGTGATTAGACTACAAATCCTTGATAAACAAACTCAGCACTGTTAGTTAAATGATACCCATCTGTTCAGGAGAGCATAATTCCAACCTGAAAGTATACCTTTAGCAAAAGGAAAGGTGCAGATGCTCAACATCAATCAAAAGAGTTTAAATAAACCTCTTTGACCCGGTGACCTTACAAAGGATCTTTACTGAGGGTAAAAGTCAAACTTTCTTTTAAAAAGTAAGCAAAAAGATTGAACGGAAGTATAGTCCAGTCTTTAAAATGTTAGCTTATCTCTTTCTCTTCTAATACTATGGCTTTACACTCAGCCGTGTAGTTTTCTTCGTACTGTTCAGGAAGACCAGGTCCAGATACCTGTTTTATAAGTGAGAACCTGAAAGTCCAGATGTGGAGGTTCTAAACCTGACCAGCCAGTGCTGACTCCCAGATGAGCAAAGTTCGGAAGCGGTTAGTCTGCTTCTAGGTGAAAGCAGTAACTCTACGATTGGGAAATTGTGGGTGATCGTGAGAAGATGGGAATACAGCTTTCAAATCTTATACAAACAGGGAATCTGGCACCCCGTAGCCCAGTGTATGAGTCACTCAGGCGTGCCTGATCCTTTGTGACCCCCATGGCCTATAGCCCACCAGGGTCCTCTGTCCATGGGGTTCTCTAGGCGAGAATACTGGAGTGGGTTGCCATTTCCTTCTCCAGGGGATCTTCCCCACCCAAGGATTGAACCTAGGTCTCCTGCACTGCAGGCAGATTCTTTACCATCTGGGACCAACTGTCTAACCTCACACGTCTAGGTATTCTGATACCCCATATCCCAGGGGACTTTCTATTATTCGATGGCAATTTATTGAACTTCTCATATGGGTTGAACTTAAGGCCACAAACAAAGGGAAATATTTTTACCAAGTGACTTATTTAGGGTATGTGAGGTTTCAGTGCCATAGTTTGCTACTTAGGTACAATCTCTGCCAATCTTTTCTTGTATTTTATAAATCCAAGCATTCTCATAGCTAACTCCAGGGTCTCTTTGAAATTTGTTTCTGCATCTTAAAAGATATCCCATCTGTTGGATTCTTATTTAAGCACTATTTTCAACTGTCACTGATGGAAGCTAAATCATATTCACTGTTTTGTGATTAGACTACAAATCCTTGATAAACAAACTCAGCACTGTTAGTTAAATGATACCCATCTGTTCAGGAGAGCAGAATTCCAACCTGAAAGTATACCTTTAGCAAAAGGAAAGGTGTAAAAACAAACACCTCAGCACCTGACAAGCCTTGATTAACTGTTAGGACACAATATTCCTTGTTCTAAGTCACGTAGGCCTTCCAGAAGAGAGGTAGTCAGAAATCAAAGCTGGTGTTTATCAGATGGAGAAGATAGGAATATTACCTCCCAGAAGCACATTTCTTAGGTCCTAGCTCACCATCATATCATGTAGTCCAGTTGAGTGGTTTTGATATCCTAAACTCTGTGTGTGTGTGTGTGTGTGTGTGTGATACTTTTGATATGTATCACAGAACTTCCTTTAGGGTTTTATACTGTTTAGGAAACCTTTTCTGGCTTCCCTGGTAGCTCAGCTGGTAAAGAATATGCCTGCAATGTAGGAGATCCTGGTTCAATTCCTGGGTTGGGAAGATCCCCTGGAGAAGGGATACACTACCCACTCCAGTATTCTTGGGCTTCCCTGGTGGCTTAGATGGGAAAGAATCTGCCTACAGTGCGGGAGGGGGTTCGATTCCTGGGTTGGGAAGATCCCCTAGAGAAGGAAGAGTCCCCTTTTCCCCTTCGTTATATAAAAGATTAGAGTTAGACCGTCCCATTTGTCCCCAGGAAGCCTTGGCAGGTGACTCTAAAGGCCGATTCCTAGCTGTACTATCCTTTGACCAGCTTCCATCCTGGAGAAAAGAATAAGAAAGTCAGGAGATCCAGGTTCCTTTCAAAGGAAAAACTTACGGGATAAAAACTTGTGTGACGGCCTGGAGGTGTGGGATTGGGGGGGATATACAAATGACTAATCTGGGTCATACATACCTGTAAACAACAAAACTCTGTAAAAGGGATCATACACTTGTATTTTATAAATCCAAGCATTCTCATGCTAACTCCAGGGTCTCTTTGAAATTTGTTTCTGCATCTTAAAAGATATCCCATCTGTTGGATTCTTATTTAAGCACTATTTTCAACTGTCACTGATGGAAGCTAAATCATATTCACTGTTTTGTGATTAGACTACAAATCCTTGATAAACAAACTCAGCACTGTTAGTTAAATGATACCCATCTGTTCAGGAGAGCAGAATTCCAACCTGAAAGTATACCTTTAGCAAAAGGAAAGGTGTAAAAACAAACACCTCAGCACCTGACAAGCCTTGATTAACTGTTAGGACACAATATTCCTTGTTCTAAGTCACGTAGGCCTTCCAGAAGAGAGGTAGTCAGAAATCAAAGCTGGTGTTTATCAGATGGAGAAGATAGGAATATTACCTCCCAGAAGCACATTTCTTAGGTCCTAGCTCACCATCATATCATGTAGTCCAGTTGAGTGGTTTTGATATCCTAAACTCTGTGTGTGTGTGTGTGTGTGTGTGTGTGATACTTTTGATATGTATCACAGAACTTCCTTTAGGGTTTTATACTGTTTAGGAAACCTTTTCTGGCTTCCCTGGTAGCTCAGCTGGTAAAGAATATGCCTGCAATGTAGGAGATCCTGGTTCAATTCCTGGGTTGGGAAGATCCCCTGGAGAAGGGATACACTACCCACTCCAGTATTCTTGGGCTTCCCTGGTGGCTTAGATGGGAAAGAATCTGCCTACAGTGCGGGAGGGGGTTCGATTCCTGGGTTGGGAAGATCCCCTAGAGAAGGAAGAGTCCCCTTTTCCCCTTCGTTATATAAAAGATTAGAGTTAGACCGTCCCATTTGTCCCCAGGAAGCCTTGGCAGGTGACTCTAAAGGCCGATTCCTAGCTGTACTATCCTTTGACCAGCTTCCATCCTGGAGAAAAGAATAAGAAAGTCAGGAGATCCAGGTTCCTTTCAAAGGAAAAACTTACGGGATAAAAACTTGTGTGACGGCCTGGAGGTGTGGGATTGGGGGGGATATACAAATGACTAATCTGGGATCATACATACCTGTAAACAACAAAACTCTGTAAAAGTAAAATAAAAATTAAAACAAAACAACAAAAAAAAAGACTTGTCATCAGTTACACTCCTTGGACCCTAATGAGAAAATAGGGCCGAGGAGCAAGCTTGCCCATTCTATAGTGTTCTTCATCTTGCACATTTGTGAAAATAGATATTGTTACGTGTCCTCATCCTTCTCCCTGGCTCTCCCCTGATCTGCCTAGCAATGAGCTAAATTTATTGCAATTTTGTTCTCGGACTCTATTAGCAGATTCCCTTTAGTAGGTAAAACGGAATCAAGCATCGGGCTTTTTGTGGCTTTGAGGTTCCTGTCTGCCTTGTTTGTGAACCTCTGCTGTTAGATGTCTCAGATGAGGATACTGATTGATCGCAAACCAAAACAAAAGATGCCCCCCTGCAGATCAGCATAATTGGAACCTAGCTTTTAAGAAATCCTGTTTTCTTTCCTGTTGTTGTGGGCATACTGAACACCAGATTGATGGCTGCTAGAGGGAGTTGAACAGATAATCATCTTGGGAATTCAGGAGGCCGTGTGATGACCTTATTCCTGATCCCTCGATCTAAGTAGCATGGCTCTGAAGAGCAGTCATCCAGACCTACTCCAAAAGGGAAACCAGGAATCCTTACAAGATAATGAATGGAAAACAAAGTTAGGAGAAGGTCCCCAAGGGAATGAGGAGTGAGGGCCAGGGCATGAAATGAAAGAGTGGACCTGCTGAGCAGAGAACTCAGTACATCTAATCTAATATGACTGAAATAATGAGATCCATATCCTTAAATCACCCCCCAAAATTCCTTTCTCAGTTGTATGTTATTATACCATATGTATGTTTGATTTGTTTAACCAAACAAAATTTACTGGAAACCTAAAACTTACAGTAAAACCTCACTTACTCCTATTTCACTCATTCAAAATTTTCATCAGTGAGGACAAGGATACAAAAGAAATCAAACATAAGACTTTGTATCTTAAGGCTCCTGCCTAACAATTTTTTAATGTATGGAGCTGTCAAGACAAGGTCAGTCAAATCCAAACAGGGTTGGAGCTTCAGGAAGCATGAAGGACATTGGGTCTGGACCACCAGGAGCCTCAGGTTTAGAGACTTGTTAATTATTTCAGTTTTGCTACAGAGTTATTACTGTCACGCTTAGTATTATATAAAACAGTATATATATTCTGGATGTTTTTCATCAAAATGAATGCTATAGGCTTGATTTCTATACACCAACTTCTTATAGCTTTTTTTTTTTTTTTTTTTTGGCTGTGTTGGATCTTACTTGTGGCACGTAGGATTTTCGTTGCATCATACAGGATCTTTCATTGTGGCTTGTGGGCTTTCTAGTTGTGGTGTGTAGGCTCCGTAGCTGTGACAAGCGGCCTTAGTTGCTCCAAGGCAGGTGGGATCTTAGTTCCCCAAACAGAGATCAAACCTAAGTTCCCTGCACTGCAAGGAAGATTCCTAACCACTTCCCAACTAATGAGCCTGTGTTTGATGATGTCTCAGATGAGGATACTGATTGATCGCAAACCAAAACAAAAGATGCCCTGCAGATCAGCATAATTGGAACCTAGCTTTTAAGAAATCCTGTTTTCTTTCCTGTTGTTGTGGGCATACTGAACACCAGATTGATGGCTGCTAGAGGGAGTTGAACAGATAATCATCTTGGGAATTCAGGAGGCCGTGTGATGACCTTATTCCTGATCCCTCGATCTAAGTAGCATGGCTCTGAAGAGCAGTCATCCAGACCTACTCCAAAAGGGAAACCAGGAATCCTTACAAGATAATGAATGGAAAACAAAGTTAGGAGAAGGTCCCCAAGGGAATGAGGAGTGAGGGCCAGGGCATGAAATGAAAAGAGTGGACCTGCTGAGCAGAGAACTCAGTACATCTAATCTAATATGACTGAAATAATGAGATCCATATCCTTAAATCACCCCCCAAAATTCCTTTCTCAGTTGTATGTTATTATACCATATGTATGTTTGATTTGTTTAACCAAACAAAATTTACTGGAAACCTAAAACTTACAGTAAAACCTCACTTACTCCTATTTCACTCATTCAAAATTTTCATCAGTGAGGACAAGGATACAAAAGAAATCAAACATAAGACTTTGTATCTTAAGGCTCCTGCCTAACAATTTTTTAATGTATGGAGCTGTCAAGACAAGGTCAGTCAAATCCAAACAGGGTTGGAGCTTCAGGAAGCATGAAGGACATTGGGTCTGGACCACCAGGAGCCTCAGGTTTAGAGACTTGTTAATTATTTCAGTTTTGCTACAGAGTTATTACTGTCACGCTTAGTATTATATAAAACAGTATATATATTCTGGATGTTTTTCATCAAAATGAATGCTATAGGCTTGATTTCTATACACCAACTTCTTATAGCTTTTTTTTTTTTTTTTTTTTTGGCTGTGTTGGATCTTACTTGTGGCACGTAGGATTTTCGTTGCATCATACAGGATCTTTCATTGTGGCTTGTGGGCTTTCTAGTTGTGGTGTGTAGGCTCCGTAGCTGTGACAAGCGGCCTTAGTTGCCCCAAGGCAGGTGGGATCTTAGTTCCCCAAACAGAGATCAAACCTAAGTTCCCTGCACTGCAAGGAAGATTCCTAACCACTGAAGCACCAGAGAAGTCCCTATTGCTTTTACTAATGAGCATAGTAGTAGTAACTACTATTATGTATATTTATTTACTAAATGATAGGATTTAATCTTCAGAATTGCTCTACTCCATGGTGGACGTTCTTGTCCCCATTTTACGGTGAAGAAATGGGTTCAGAGTATAAAATGATTGATCCAGGGCTTCCCTGGTGGTCCAGTGGGTAAAAAGTCCACCTTACAGTGCAAGGGCCACCAGTTTGATCCCTGGCCCAGGAAGATCCCACGTGCCACAGAGCAGGTGGACCAGTGTGTCCAATTGCGCTCTGGAATGCATGCGCCCAGGGCCGGTGCTCTGCAACGAGAGAGGCCACTGCAATGGGAGGCCCACACAGGCCAAAGAATTAAGATGGATGAAAATAAATTTTTTAAAAATATGAAGGACCAATAAAAATAAAATTAAATGATTGATCCAATGTCTCATAGCTAATAAGTAGCAGAGGAGTCAAACCCAAGTTCTCTGACTGCAAAGCCCATGATCTCTGAAAGCCTCTGTCTTTGTGTGAAGAGCAGGAGCCTAAAAAGCCCAACAGGGCTCGCATCTTGACTTTCTGAGAATTTCTGCTGTATCGCACTTCGTAGGGCTTTGTTTTCATTTCCTCAGCCTGTAAACGGAGCCTAACTCAAAAGTGCCAGACCTTCTGTAGACAAGTAGGTGCCAGAAATACAGTGAGACACCGCTCCTTCCCACCCTGAGTTTACAAATAGATTTGAAAAACAAAAAAAAGCAGTTATCATTGTGCTGAGAACCATGCAGGGGGACTAAGAAGTGCTATGAATAAGAGGTTTACTTAAAAAAAAAGACAATTCGTAAAATCCTTATAGGAAAGTATTTAGCCTGATCACAAGAGTTTGTGGAGAATTGCCTAGATGGGGAAGAAATAAAATTGAATGTCTTTACTCAGCGTTCTATAGTTCAAGGCAATTCAGGTAATTTAAACTAGCTAGCTTTGCAGAACTTCTGTTGTATGCATCAGCCTGAGCCAGGGACTGATACAATTGTTGCCTTTGTTTCTGATAAACACCTTTTCTGGGAAGTCTTAGCAGGGACTGAGATTATACCTAAAAGTATGTACCTATGTGAATTCTCTTCACTTATACCAGACGCTAAAAGACAACGTCTTTCACACACTGAGAGGAAAGTATTTTCAACCTATAATTCTTTACCCAAAAACAAAAAAAACAAAAAAAAAAACAAAAATAAAAATTCTTTACCCAGCCCAAGCATTAATCAAGTATGAAATTAAAAAAAAAAAAAAAAAAAAGGACAACCAAGGAGAAAAACATGGTCAGACAAGCAGAAGTTTTCCACACGCCCTTTCATAGGAAAATTTCCGAGGATATATTCCCGCAAATGAAGGTAATAAAACAAGAAAGAAAATGACATGAGTGCCAAGAGGAAGCAGATCCACATCAGGAAGGAAACAAAACCCAGGTGGCAGCTGTGGTTTAGACTGAATGGAGCCATCCACCCAGATCAGAGGGAGCAGCGAGAGGGCGTCAGTGACTGGTCCCTGAGGAAAGGGGGGATTCGGGGGTTCTACTCTATGCTACAAGGTTAGACCTTGGTGAAGGGGAAGTGGGGGAATGAACTGGGAGGCTGGGATTGACATGTATACTGGGAGGCTTGGCTTGAAAGCCGTTTTTGAAGCCCAACAGGGCTCGCATCTTGACTTTCTGAGAATTTCTGCTGTATCGCCCGTGGGCTTTGTTTTCATTTCCTCAGCCTGTAAACGGAGCCTAACTCAAAAGTGCCAGACCTTCTGTAGACAAGTAGGTGCCAGAAATACAGTGAGACACCGCTCCTTCCCACCCTGAGTTTACAAATAGATTTGAAAAACAAAAAAAAGCAGTTATCATTGTGCTGAGAACCATGCAGGGGGACTAAGAAGTGCTATGAATAAGAGGTTTACTTAAAAAAAAAGACAATTCGTAAAATCCTTATAGGAAAGTATTTAGCCTGATCACAAGAGTTTGTGGAGAATTGCCTAGATGGGGAAGAAATAAAATTGAATGTCTTTACTCAGCGTTCTATAGTTCAAGGCAATTCAGGTAATTTAAACTAGCTAGCTTTGCAGAACTTCTGTTGTATGCATCAGCCTGAGCCAGGGACTGATACAATTGTTGCCTTTGTTTCTGATAAACACCTTTTCTGGGAAGTCTTAGCAGGGACTGAGATTATACCTAAAAGTATGTACCTATGTGAATTCTCTTCACTTATACCAGACGCTAAAAGACAACGTCTTTCACACACTGAGAGGAAAGTATTTTCAACCTATAATTCTTTACCCAAAAACAAAAAAAACAAAAAAAAAAACAAAAATAAAAATTCTTTACCCAGCCCAAGCATTAATCAAGTATGAAATTAAAAAAAAAAAAAAAAAAAGGACAACCAAGGAGAAAAACATGGTCAGACAAGCAGAAGTTTTCCACACGCCCTTTCATAGGAAAATTTCCGAGGATATATTCCCGCAAATGAAGGTAATAAAACAAGAAAGAAAATGACATGAGTGCCAAGAGGAAGCAGATCCACATCAGGAAGGAAACAAAACCCAGGTGGCAGCTGTGGTTTAGACTGAATGGAGCCATCCACCCAGATCAGAGGGAGCAGCGAGAGGGCGTCAGTGACTGGTCCCTGAGGAAAGGGGGGATTCGGGGGTTCTACTCTATGCTACAAGGTTAGACCTTGGTGAAGGGGAAGTGGGGGAATGAACTGGGAGGCTGGGATTGACATGTATACTCCCTTGGTAGTATGTATAAAATAGATACATACTATCAGTAGTGTATATATTGGACTTCCCGGATGGATCAACTGGTAAGGAATCTACCTACAGTGCAGGAGCCACAAGAAATACGGGTTTGATCCCTAGATCAGGAAGGTCCCCTAGAGGAGGAAATAGTCTTCTTTCTCTAGTCTTCTTGCCTGAGAAATCCCATGGACAGAGGAGCCTGGCAGGCTATGGTCGTTGGGGTCATAGAGTTGGACATGACTGAGCTCATGCATAAAACAGAGAACTAATGAGACCCTCCTGCATAACACAGGGAACTCTTACTCATTGCTCTGCAGTGACCTAAATAGAAGGGAAGTCTAAAAAGGAAGGGATGTGTGTAAACATATAACTGGTCCACTTTGCTGTACAGCAGAAGCTAACGCCACATCATGAACCAGCTACGTTACTACAAGGGCTTCCCTCCTAGTTCAGTCAGGAAACAATCTGCCTGCCATGCAGGAGACCTGGGTTCAATTCCTGGGTCAGAAAGATCCCCCAGAGAAGGAAATGGCAACCCACTCTAGTATTTTCACCTGGAGAATCCCATGGACAGAGGAGCCTGGTGGGCTACCGTCTGTAGGGTCACAAGAGTTGGACACGACTGAGCAGCCAACCACCACCACCCTACAGGAATAATTGATTTTTTAAAAAAGCTAGACCACGAGGAGAAAAGGCAATTATAAATTCCAAGGGGAAAAGAGAAACATTCAAGAGAGAATATATTTTGGGACACTACTTAAGTAAAGTGAATAATAATTACATGGTTGCAATAATAAAACACTGCTTGATTTCCAACTTCTGGAATTAATCTTAGTCAAAGCAATTACTCAGCATGGAAACCTTAGCAATGTTACAGAACACTGAGCTGATAATAGTCAATATTTTTTTAATGCCTCCTATGCTCCAAGCTCATTTCTAGATGATGAGGATTCAGTGAGCCAAGGAGCTTTTAGTGCTCACATTTCTAGGAGCGGGGGTAAACAATAAGCACATAAAAATAAGATGATGTATAGAGTAGCATGAAGATACACAAGATAACACGGGAGTGCATGCCAAGGGGTAAGAGGTTGCTTTTGCTCACGCAGAGCCCTCGTGGAAGGAGCAACACTCCAGTTAGGATTCGAGAGATGAGAAGGAAAAGATGCAGGGTGTTCCCAAGAGAAGAGCGGAGGCCCTAAAACAGGACTTAGTTTGTGATGATCAAGAGACAGCTGGACTAGAGTGAATGAGAGAGTATAAAGCACGGATATTAGAGAGAGCCCAGGCCAGATCACTGAAGGTCTTACGGGCAATTGTGAGGAGGGTGCAGTGAGAGATCACTTTTAAGCAAGAGGAGTGATGTGATCTGATGTGATGTGATTTATATTTCAGAAAAATCCATCTGGCATTTTTTGTAGAGGACAGATTTATAGCAAGATAAGAACAGCTGGTCCTGGAGAGAGAAGGCAATGACTTGCTCTAGCGTTTTAGCAGTGGAGAGGGTAGAGGTATATTTTGGAGGCAGGGATGACAGGACTTATGTTGGGGGAAAAGGTGGGTGAGGATTCGTTTCTGCTGGAGCACCTGGTAGGTAGGGGAGTGTTGACTGAAGGTGGGATACCTGGGACAGGAGCACCTCGTGGAGGTAAAATCAAGAGTTCATTGTTGAAAAGACTTCCTTGGCAGTCTAATGGTTAAGATTCTGCACTTCCATTGCAGGGGGCACAGGTTCGATCCCTGGTCAAGGAACTAAAATCCCATATGTCCTGCAGCCACAAAAAAAAAGAGGTCATTGTTAGAGATGTTACAAAAGAAATATTCTCAATCCTGAGGATGTACAAATATTTGGGAGAGAAGCAGAAGTTCTCAAGGATAGAGATGTCAAGATTCTTGTTTTATACAGTAGACGGTAAAACATGGTTTCTTGTTGATGGAACAAAGCGAAAAAAGTACCTAATATTAATGTAAAAACGGATTCAGTGAAGCCAAGGAAAAGCTTTTAGTGCAATATTTTTTAATGCCTCCTATGCTCCAAGCTCATTTCTAGATGATGAGGATTCAGTGAGCCAAGGAGCTTTTAGTGCTCACATTTCTAGGAGCGGGGGTAAACAATAAGCACATAAAAATAAGATGATGTATAGAGTAGCATGAAGATACACAAGATAACACGGGAGTGCATGCCAAGGGGTAAGAGGTTGCTTTTGCTCACGCAGAGCCCTCGTGGAAGGAGCAACACTCCAGTTAGGATTCGAGAGATGAGAAGGAAAAGATGCAGGGTGTTCCCAAGAGAAGAGCGGAGGCCCTAAAACAGGACTTAGTTTGTGATGATCAAGAGACAGCTGGACTAGAGTGAATGAGAGAGTATAAAGCACGGATATTAGAGAGAGCCCAGGCCAGATCACTGAAGGTCTTACGGGCAATTGTGAGGAGGGTGCAGTGAGAGATCACTTTTAAGCAAGAGGAGTGATGTGATCTGATGTGATGTGATTTATATTTCAGAAAAATCCATCTGGCATTTTTTGTAGAGGACAGATTTATAGCAAGATAAGAACAGCTGGTCCTGGAGAGAAGGCAATGACTTGCTCTAGCGTTTTAGCAGTGGAGAGGGTAGAGGTATATTTTGGAGGCAGGGATGACAGGACTTATGTTGGGGGAAAAGGTGGGTGAGGATTCGTTTCTGCTGGAGCACCTGGTAGGTAGGGGAGTGTTGACTGAAGGTGGGATACCTGGGACAGGAGCACCTCGTGGAGGTAAAATCAAGAGTTCATTGTTGAAAAGACTTCCTTGGCAGTCTAATGGTTAAGATTCTGCACTTCCATTGCAGGGGGCACAGGTTCGATCCCTGGTCAAGGAACTAAAATCCCATATGTCCTGCAGCCACAAAAAAAAAGAGGTCATTGTTAGAGATGTTACAAAAGAAATATTCTCAATCCTGAGGATGTACAAATATTTGGGAGAGAAGCAGAAGTTCTCAAGGATAGAGATGTCAAGATTCTTGTTTTATACAGTAGACGGTAAAACATGGTTTCTTGTTGATGGAACAAAGCGAAGGATACCTGTATTCCTTCATATAATAAAAAGTGATACAACTATATTGATTGAGTCACAGACGAGGGAGCAGGTTGAAAAAGTGAAACTGGGCTTCCCTGGTGGTCCAGTGGGTAAGGACACCACCTTGCAGTGTAAGGGGCTCTGGTTTGATCCCTGGCCTGGGAAGATCCCACGTGCCACGGAGCGGCTGGACCGATGTGTCCAATTACCAAGCCAGAGCTCTGGAACGCATGCGCCCAGAGCCAGTGCTCTGCGACAACACAGGCCACCGCGATGGGAGGCCCACACGGGCCAAAGAACAAAGATGGATGAAAATAGACAAACGAAAGACCAATAGAAGTAGCCCGCCTGCTCCCCTCCCTTACCAAAATAAAATTTAAAAAATAAAAAGAAAAGACAAAGTGAAACTGTTAGTCCCTCAGTCATGTCTGACTCTTGGCACCTCATGGATGGTAGCCCACCAGGCTCCCCTGTCCAGGGATTCTCAGGCAAGAATACTGGAGCGACTTGCCATTTCCTTCTCCAGGGGATCTTCCCCACCAAGGCATTGATCTCGGCCCTCCTGCATTGCAGGCAGATTCTTTACCATCTGAGCCACCAGAGAAGCCCAAGAGGAAGTTATTAGTGATATAAATGCAGATCTGTCATAAAAAGAAGTCAGTGGCTAATATCCAAAATTGGTAAATTAAGAAAGAAAAGTATCAGCATGCTATTTAGTGATTGGAGAGCTCCGCATCAAAAGAACTAAGAATAGAAGTCATTTAAAAAACAAGCATGAAAGAAGGGAGCAGTGGGTCAACGGACTGTTTGCTTTCTTTCTTCCCCAGTCCTCTGCGTGGGTTATTTTGTTAAAGAACGAAAGGGTAATGCTTTTAATGGCCTCAACAAAATCAAATTCTCTGCAAATGGCATGAAGGTACATTTTGGTTTCCCCAAATTAATTGAACACTGGGGGAGGTGTTAAGAGTCTTATTTCTCGAAAATAATATCAAAAATCTTCCACTTTAAAAAATTCTAGAAGGTGGGTGTTCCACTTGCTGTCAAAAGAAAAGGTTAGTCGTCTGTTCCTTTCTTGACCTGTAGGCGTTGCGACAGTTCTTATTTCATTCTAATTGAAATCATGTTCCATGCCCTCTACCACCTGCTAGAGAAGCGTGTGAGCCCCTGCAAGAATTCACAGGTTTTCTGGGCTCTTTGGCCAACCTAATGGAATGGAGAGTCCTGGGGAGGGAAGAAAGGCTTAGACAGGAAGCCGTGCCAAGGGCAGAAAGATGCCAGCAACAGGGATTTAAAAAGTGACTCTAGAGGGCAGGGTCACATAGGGGGTTGCAAGCATATATTTTAGCTGGAGATTTGCAGTCAATTCATTGTCCGCTTATCTATCAATGAAAATGCCTTTACCCGCCCACATGCCTCCTCTCTTCTGCTTCCCCTCCAGCCCAGGAAGCTCAGCACACACATCCCACTGATTGACCTGCTTCAGCACAAATGGGAGAATGACCCTCTTGAGGCTGCTTGAGTTACTCTCCAGAGAAGTGTTCTCCTGTGTGTTTTTATTTACTTTTTCTTCCACCCGCTCAGCCTGTTGCTATGTCTTCTGCTACTGCTCTGGCCCCACCGTGTTGTCCCCTGCAGACCCCTTCCTCCGCAGGGCCACCCTTTCCATAGTCTGGGCTCCGCACCCACCTGTGACTTCCCTCCCCTCCCCCTCCCCAGCAGACACGCACATTGGGCAGGTGGCTTAGAGCCATCGAAGATGAGTTACAGTGTTGATGGACACCCTTAGAAGGTGTGTTTCTTCCTTTTTCACCCGTTCTCAAAGACCACGCACCCCTTGGATTTAGTGATTGAGAGCTCCGCATCAAAAGAACTAAGAATAGAAGTCATTTAAAAAACAAGCATGAAAGAAGGGAGCAGTGGGTCAACGGACTGTTTGCTTTCTTTCTTCCCCAGTCCTCTGCGTGGGTTATTTTGTTAAAGAACGAAAGGGTAATGCTTTTAATGGCCTCAACAAAATCAAATTCTCTGCAAATGGCATGAAGGTACATTTTGGTTTCCCCAAATTAATTGAACACTGGGGGAGGTGTTAAGAGTCTTATTTCTCGAAAATAATATCAAAAATCTTCCACTTTAAAAAATTCTAGAAGGTGGGTGTTCCACTTGCTGTCAAAAGAAAAGGTTAGTCGTCTGTTCCTTTCTTGACCTGTAGGCGTTGCGACAGTTCTTATTTCATTCTAATTGAAATCATGTTCCATGCCCTCTACCACCTGCTAGAGAAGCGTGTGAGCCCCTGCAAGAATTCACAGGTTTTCTGGGCTCTTTGGCCAACCTAATGGAATGGAGAGTCCTGGGGAGGGAAGAAAGGCTTAGACAGGAAGCCGTGCCAAGGGCAGAAAGATGCCAGCAACAGGGATTTAAAAAGTGACTCTAGAGGGCAGGGTCACATAGGGGGTTGCAAGCATATATTTTAGCTGGAGATTTGCAGTCAATTCATTGTCCGCTTATCTATCAATGAAAATGCCTTTACCCGCCCACATGCCTCCTCTCTTCTGCTTCCCCTCCAGCCCAGGAAGCTCAGCACAAAATCCCACTGATTGACCTGCTTCAGCACAAATGGGAGAATGACCCTCTTGAGGCTGCTTGAGTTACTCTCCAGAGAAGTGTTCTCCTGTGTGTTTTTATTTACTTTTTCTTCCACCCGCTCAGCCTGTTGCTATGTCTTCTGCTACTGCTCTGGCCCCACCGTGTTGTCCCCTGCAGACCCCTTCCTCCGCAGGGCCACCCTTTCCATAGTCTGGGCTCCGCACCCACCTGTGACTTCCCTCCCCTCCCCCTCCCCAGCAGACACGCACATTGGGCAGGTGGCTTAGAGCCATCGAAGATGAGTTACAGTGTTGATGGACACCCTTAGAAGGTGTGTTTCTTCAGAAGAGCAATGTTGGGTTAAATTCCATACAGTTTCCGTCCCTTACTCCTTTATATTTAATGTGATACCTCAGACCCCAAAGTTTGGCATTCCAATACCCATCTATGCACAGAGTCATCATGTGAAACTCAGATTTCACCCACTCTTGTAGATTTTTTGGAAGCTCCCAACAGAAGCTTTGAAAGCATGAGGAATGTTGGAAGAGCCTTAAACAACGTGATAACCTTAGGTTACTGTGTGTTGCACTGGTGGGAGGAAACCCTCTCATTCTCATCTTACAACCAAGAAAGTCTGTCTAAACATCAGGACGAGTTTGGGGTTTTTTTTAACATTTATTTGTATTTGGCTGTGTTGAGTCTTAGCTGCAGCATGCAGGATCTTCATCGTCATTGTGGTAGGTAGGGTCTTTCCTTGTGGTAGGCAGGCTCTTTGTTGCAGAGCAGAGGCTCCTCTCTAGTTGTGGCCTGTGGGCTCTGTCATTGCAGTGGGAGGGTTTAGGTTGCCCTGAGGCTGTGGGATCTTAAGTCTCTACCCAGGGATCAAGCCCATGTCCCCTGTCGTGGGAGTATGGATTTTTAACCACTGGACCACCAGGGACGTCCCAGGACAAGTTTTTGACTTTCAGAGAAATGAAATGTAATGTTGGAAGAATGCAAATACTGAGTTGGTCAACAGGTTTGTTCGGGTTTTCCGTAACATCTTACAAAAACCAGAACAAACTTGTGCTCAGTCGTGTCTGACTCTTTGCAACCCCATGGACGGTAGCCCACTGTCTCCTCTGTCCAGAGGATTCTTCAGGCAAGAATACTGGAGCAGGCTGCCATTTCCTCCTCCAGGGGATCTTCCCGACCCAAGGATGGAACCCACATCTCCTGTGGCTCCCGCATTGGCAGGCAGGTTCTTCACCACTAGTGCCACCAGGGATGCCCCCCCACCTGAACTTTTTGACCAGCCCAGTATGACTGCTTCTCATCCTTAGTGATTCCCCAAAAGCGAAGTCTTATATTATTGCCCAGGAGAAGATCAGGTAGCTTCTTGAGGCTCGCACTGCTTCTGGGTTCTGCTCATCTTTCACTGGCAATTAATGGAGGATCATGAGACTGTAGGATTGGGAAATACCTGAGACTCCAGCCACTTCCAGGCAATGCTCAGATTTCAACAGCGCACATCCCTGACTGCTTCATAACTGCTGCGTTTTTTAAAAACCTCCAGTCAAATCTTCCACACCTCCTTGGTGATTGATTTTAATGATCTTAAATATCCCTCAGGAAACTTGGTCCTCTTCCTAAACCAAAATGTCCTAAACTCCAGTTTCTTCTTGCGCTCAGCGACTGTGGAAACAGGTGTCCATCTAGACTCACCATCGGAGGCCTTCATATACTCCTCTGACCTTCTATCCCCTCTATTCATGGGTCTTATTCTCTGGCTCTTTAATATAGTCAAATGAGACGTGCTCAAGATCAAGAAAGCTGGAAAGCAGTCATAGTCAGTTTTGGGGCTTAGGCAGGCTCTTTGTTGCAGAGCAGAGGCTCCTCTCTAGTTGTGGCCTGTGGGCTCTGTCATTGCAGTGGGAGGGTTTAGGTTGCCCTGAGGCTGTGGGATCTTAAGTCTCTACCCAGGGATCAAGCCCATGTCCCCTGTCGTGGGAGTATGGATTTTTAACCACTGGACCACCAGGGACGTCCCAGGACAAGTTTTTGACTTTCAGAGAAATGAAATGTAATGTTGGAAGAATGCAAATACTGAGTTGGTCAACAGGTTTGTTCGGGTTTTCCGTAACATCTTACAAAAACCAGAACAAACTTGTGCTCAGTCGTGTCTGACTCTTTGCAACCCCATGGACGGTAGCCCACTGTCTCCTCTGTCCAGAGGATTCTTCAGGCAAGAATACTGGAGCAGGCTGCCATTTCCTCCTCCAGGGGATCTTCCCGACCCAAGGATGGAACCCACATCTCCTGTGGCTCCCGCATTGGCAGGCAGGTTCTTCACCACTAGTGCCACCAGGGATGCCCCCCCACCTGAACTTTTTGACCAGCCCAGTATGACTGCTTCTCATCCTTAGTGATTCCCCAAAAGCGAAGTCTTATATTATTGCCCAGGAGAAGATCAGGTAGCTTCTTGAGGCTCGCACTGCTTCTGGGTTCTGCTCATCTTTCACTGGCAATTAATGGAGGATCATGAGACTGTAGGATTGGGAAATACCTGAGACTCCAGCCACTTCCAGGCAATGCTCAGATTTCAACAGCGCACATCCCTGACTGCTTCATAACTGCTGCGTTTTTAAAGACCTCCAGTCAAATCTTCCACACCTCCTTGGTGATTGATTTTAATGATCTTAAATATCCCTCAGGAAACTTGGTCCTCTTCCTAAACCAAAATGTCCTAAACTCCAGTTTCTTCTTGCGCTCAGCGACTGTGGAAACAGGTGTCCATCTAGACTCACCATCGGAGGCCTTCATATACTCCTCTGACCTTCTATCCCCTCTATTCATGGGTCTTATTCTCTGGCTCTTTAATATAGTCAAATGAGACGTGCTCAAGATCAAGAAAGCTGGAAAGCAGTCATAGTCAGTGGCTAGGGAGTTATATCTACTTCCTCACTCAGTCGAGTCACTGGAAATCCAGATTTTGCTCGGTACACTAATCACTGAGCAGTCATTGCTCAGTGCCCTGATTCCTGCTTCGGGAGACAGGGAATTCACCTCCCTGGGGCGTGCACTCCATTGCTCACCCAGAGGGAGGTGGCGTTTTTCATTCTCAGTCTGAGAAACTTCCTTTCGCTTCCCTTGGGTGTTCCCCGTTGTAAGAGACAGGTTAGACCGGGAGGGACGGCCCAGGAATGTCACAGGTCTCTTCCCGGCAGCAGGCGCCAACGCAGAGCTTGTCTGCAGGCCCGAGCGCCATTCACAGAGTTCCTGTCCAGGAGGCCTGAGTGCCCTGGGGCCCGAGACAGCTCAGAAAACTCCAAAGATGCCTCACCCTCCCCAGGTGCAGCACTTTGGCCCAGGGCAACACCACCCCCAGTGAACAATGGAAGTGAAATAATGACTCTTACTGTCTCCACCACTGTGAAAACACATTGCTCATGTCATACTGTTTTTTCTGTGATGCCAGGACAGTCACTGGCTCTGCAATAAAAAGCGATAGTTGGGAACATTTATTGACAACACGTACCTCGGCACATGCATTGAAAAGCTATCAGATTCTGTAGTCATGGGATGGATTTATTATCAGTGAGCATTCCCAGAGCACTTAAGACACAGGAAGCACCCTTCTCTACATTGTGGGTAGCCCCGTGCATGCTTCGGTCCCTGACCCTGAGGAACTCCTGGTCCTGAAAGACAGTATAAACCCAAATGAATGCTGATGCCCCGGTGAAGACTGTGTTAAAGGTACAGGAACGCGTAGCGGCTGAACCCGCTAACTCTGCCTTGAAGAGGCTGTGGCCTTGGGCTGCTCTGGAAGTACCGTCCCGCTGAAAAGCAGGGAAGGGCTGAGGTGCAGAGCCGGAACGCACAGGAAAGGCAGGTGCCTCTGGGAGGCTGATCGAAGCAGAACAGATTGTCAGGCACCTACTATGTGAGATAACTGTGGGTCCTAGCTTGCCAGGGTCAAAGTTTAGTTTATGGCTGTTACTCTGACATCATAATAGAGCTGCCTCTTTGGACTCTCAAGAGTGTCTCAGACAGACAATCCGTCACACAGCCACCTGACTTACCCACTCCACCAGGGAGCTTAGTAGATTATGTAAGGCAGTGAACTAATCAGATTTGTGTTCTGGAAAGATAACTTCAGCAGCCACGAGGCCAGTTTGTAGAGGGAGGAGATTAGACACAGAAAGAGAGAATGTCGAACTAGCAGGTTGACCAGGAAGTTTGTTCATAAGATGTTATGGAAAAAACCTGAATGAACCTTTTGGCCAGCTCAATAGATACCATTTGCCTTGAAAGCTAACTGAGTCCTGACCATATTCCAAACAACAAGCTTGCCCAGTGAAAGGGAGAGTCACTCAGTCATGTCTGGCTCTGTGGACTGTAGCCCGCCTGGCTCCTCTGTCCATGGAATTCTCCAGACAGGAATACTGGAGTGGGTTGCCATGCCCTCCTCCAAGGGATCTTCCCAACCCAGGGACTGAACCCAGGTCTCCCACATGGCAGGCAGATTCTTCACCATCTGAGCCACCGGGGAAACTTGCCAAAGTGTTGGTTCTGAGAATATCTCTGTCTCTAGTTTAAATTGTTTAAACAGCATCAAAGCTGCATAGATGCTCTGAATGTGAACATTCAGTTTCTTAAATCCTTAGTCATTTTAAGAAATTATATTAGCTGTGTATCTACCAACCTTTTAAAAAAAAACAAAAAACAAAAAACAATATCACAGACACAAAGAAGGTTCTGGGAAATTCGTAGAGGAGGAAATGTCTGGAGACATTTTTTGGAGAAAAGGCCTTTCTTTGCAAGGCAGAGGAGCTCTGATCACACAAGTTTGGGTTAGAAGGTTCCATGATCTTTTCATCGGAAGTTGTTCTGGCCTTTATTGTGACATTCCTTTGAATGGCTTTCCTGGTCTTGCAAACAGGTTTTACTAAACCACCCACACTTCTCAGGTGTTTTCTCTGAGACAGATGACTCGGACTGAGGTGTGTCTCTAAGCCACAGAGCTGAGTTAATTGGACCTGGAGACTAACCTGGAGCCGTGGCCTCATTAGCACCCCTGACCTAACCTGGCACAGCCTTGTTGCACAAGGCACTTTTGGTAAATGCACCTTGCAGGTTGATGTCTGTGGCCACCCACATCTGGGGCATGTAGGCTTCCTTCCCGCGGGGCTGCTTGGACAGGGGACTAAGCACAGCGGCCCCATGAGCCTCTGCAGTGGCCAAGTCATCTGGAAGAGCCTGGAGCCCAACTCGCTCACATGTTCGTGCTTGAGAAGCAACGTGATGTGGCAGAAAGGGCACGGGCTTTGTGCTGAGGTTAGCTTGCGTTTCAGTCCATCTCTGGAAGACACACTTTGGGCGTTGCCTAAACCTCTGGGTACCGGATAATTCCTCATCTGTGAGTGAGGATCCCAATGCCTGCTTCCCATGTTGGTAGATTGGGGTTAGCCTAGCCAAGCACCAAGCACAGCTATAGCACACAGGAGGGTCTCAGTCGATGGCAGCTGAGTTTATTCCTCTTGTCATCATGATGATTACAGAATCCATTCTGTCCGCATTACAGCCATACATCCAATGAATACTTCTTTTTGGGGGTGGGGGGGCGGTGGTGCGGCGGGTTGGGGAGGGAGGGGGCGGGCCACTTCTGTTGGTCTTTCATTTCTCTATTTTCATCCATCTTTGTTCTTTGACCCGCGTGGACCTCCCATCGTGGTGGCCTCTGCTGTCACAGAGCACCGGCTCCGGGTGCATGTGCTCCAGAGCTCCGGCTCAGTAATTGGACACATCGGTCCAGCCGCTCCACGGCACGTGGGATCTTCCCAGGCCAGGGATCGAACCGGTGCCCCTTGCACTGCAAGGTGGTGTCCTTACCCACTGGACCACCAGGGAAGCCCCAATGAATACTTCTGAGCACATACTACTTGCTGAGCTCTGTCCTCTGCACCAGGGGTAGGGCTGTGGGCAAAATAAACGAGGCTTCGGTCCTTAGGGTGCTTAGATAGACACCCAAATGTACCTTTTCTTTCTTCTTCACTTCCTTTTTTTTAAAAGTTGTTTACGACTTGTTTTGTGGGCCTCCCAGGTGGCTCAGTGGTAAAGAATCCATCTGCAAAGCAGAAGCCGTGGGTTCAGTCCCTGAGTCAGGAAGTGCTCCTGGAGGAGGGCACAGCAACCCACTCCAGTGTCCTTGCCTGGAGAATTCCGTGGACAGAGGAGCCTGGTGGGCTTCAGTCCACACCATTGCAAAGAATTAGGCACAACTGAAGTAACTCAGCACACACACACAACATGTTTTATTATATGTAATTTTTTTTACATTCTGTTTTTTTCATTTTTGGCCATACCACGTAGCATGTGGGATCTTGTTTCCTCAACCAGGGATCAAACCCACACCTCCTGCACTGGATGCACAGAGTCCTAACCACTGTTTTTATTTTTGCTTTTAATATTCTTCTCCATTGTGGTTTGTCACAGGATACTGAATATAGTTCCGATACAGTAGGACCTTATGATCTATCTCATGCATTCGTTTCTTAACACATTATTGGCCAGATACCTATTAATGCCATAGGCATTAGTTTCTGCAAAATCCCCCAGCCAATAATAGGTTGATTTATCAACTGCCCCCACGGCCACCTGAACCCTTTCCTGGTGTCCCCTTACCCTCAGCCAGAAACTGCTGTCTCAGCAGTCTTACCCATTGACACCCCCAAAAGACTAGCATCTTCACTCCTGCTCCTCCTCACACCACACCCACTTCCCTTCACACACATCATTGTCTGATTTCTAATTTTTTGACCGGATGATGATAGTATGACACCGACATGCATCCAGTAGAAACCGTACAGCACATTCTGAACTGTTACCTTTTCCCAGACTGGTGATGTGCGGTCTAATACTCTCCTGTGATGCTGGGCAGGGCAATCACAGCTTCTGGTCAGCCACACGAGCACGAGAGTGAGCCACGGACACACATACAACCACTCTGTGCTCAGAGGACCCGTCTGTTGTGCACTTTCTATACAGTATTTAACCAATTATATGAGCTACCCAAGGCCTTATGATAAAGCACATTGAGTTGCAGGATTCTGCCCAACTGTAGGCTAATGTCTGTGTTCTGAGTATCGTGAAGGTGGGCTCGGTTCTGCTGAGTTGTCAGTAGGTTAGGTGTGTTCATTGCATTTTTGGCTTCTGAGATACTTAGCATATGTGGGTTTATTGGAGTGTAACCCCAGCATATGATGGGTTTATTGGAGTGTAACCACGTCATAAGTTGAGCACAATGGGCACTTCCTTATGCAAGGGGTCCACACTACTGACCTTGGAGATGTCTCCAGTGCTCGACCTTCAGCTGAGAACTGACCCTCAGGCATCTTTCAGCGTTCAGGTTAAATGACCTCTTCCCCAGAAAAGTCTAAGTCCTCATGTTCATGTCATCTAATAAGACCCTATTTTTTTTCCTTCATAACACCACAATTATAATTGATTTGTGTGCGGGTATTAATTTAAGTCCTCAAATTGGGGTTACATTGTGGATGCACAGAGTCCTAACCACTGTTTTTATTTTTGCTTTTAATATTCTTCTCCATTGTGGTTTGTCACAGGATACTGAATATAGTTCCGATACAGTAGGACCTTATGATCTATCTCATGCATTCGTTTCTTAACACATTATTGGCCAGATACCTATTAATGCCATAGGCATTAGTTTCTGCAAAATCCCCCAGCCAATAATAGGTTGATTTATCAACTGCCCCCACGGCCACCTGAACCCTTTCCTGGTGTCCCCTTACCCTCAGCCAGAAACTGCTGTCTCAGCAGTCTTACCCATTGACACCCCCAAAAGACTAGCATCTTCACTCCTGCTCCTCCTCACACCACACCCACTTCCCTTCACACACATCATTGTCTGATTTCTAATTTTTTGACCGGATGATGATAGTATGACACCGACATGCATCCAGTAGAAACCGTACAGCACATTCTGAACTGTTACCTTTTCCCAGACTGGTGATGTGCGGTCTAATACTCTCCTGTGATGCTGGGCAGGGCAATCACAGCTTCTGGTCAGCCACACGAGCACGAGAGTGAGCCACGGACACACATACAACCACTCTGTGCTCAGAGGACCCGTCTGTTGTGCACTTTCTATACAGTATTTAACCAATTATATGAGCTACCCAAGGCCTTATGATAAAGCACATTGAGTTGCAGGATTCTGCCCAACTGTAGGCTAATGTCTGTGTTCTGAGTATCGTGAAGGTGGGCTCGGTTCTGCTGAGTTGTCAGTAGGTTAGGTGTGTTCATTGCATTTTTGGCTTCTGAGATACTTAGCATATGTGGGTTTATTGGAGTGTAACCCCAGCATATGATGGGTTTATTGGAGTGTAACCACGTCATAAGTTGAGCACAATGGGCACTTCCTTATGCAAGGGGTCCACACTACTGACCTTGGAGATGTCTCCAGTGCTCGACCTTCAGCTGAGAACTGACCCTCAGGCATCTTTCAGCGTTCAGGTTAAATGACCTCTTCCCCAGAAAAGTCTAAGTCCTCATGTTCATGTCATCTAATAAGACCCTATTTTTTTTCCTTCATAACACCACAATTATAATTGATTTGTGTGCGGGTATTAATTTAATATCTGTCACTTCCAGGAAGTTGTGAGGAGTTCCACAAGGGGAGGACCCCATCTGTGGGCTGGATGCTCCGAAACTGTGTAGTGAATAACTGTTGATTTAGGAAGCCATAGATGTTGTTTCTCATCACTGAATGTATCGGATCGTAATGAAAAACTCTGAAACAGGGCATGGAGTTGGCCTGCAGTACTATAAACACCATAGATGCCATGGTAACACAGTCCTTCCTTGCCAGTGTTTGGTGATGGCACACTCTAGCTCCATGTGGTCCCACGTAGATGTGTCCTCAGCTACTGAACGGCTGCTGGCCAGATGAAGAGGGGCTGCTCTCAGGGGCCAAGGCGGCCAAGCAGGCAACTGGAGAGCTAAAGGTTGAATAGATTCCACCGTCTTGAGCGGCTGCTGCCTGTGGTCAGGGCTCCAGGATCAAGCGGGATGGGAGTTGAGATGAAGAAAAGTGGGAACTGCATTGTGCAAGCGGGGGCTGCCAGGATGCCTTCTGTGGTTACAGAGAGGAATTGAGCTTCTCTGTAGCACAAGACAGTATTCCCTAGATGATGACGGTATTTTTAGTTCTTCACGTTAATGCAGCAGCAAACACTGTCATCAGAGGTGACGATTGTTTCAGTCACTGTGAGGCTGGGGAATATGTTGTCTCCAGAAGAATCACATATTCCTCTATAACCGTGACAACAAAATACAGACAAGGAATGTCCCTGGTGGTCCGGTGACTAAGACGTTGAGCTCCCAGTGCAAAGGGCCTCATTGGGAAACTCCATCCCAAATGTCGCAACCTAAGAGTTCACATGCTGCAACTAAAGATCCTGCATGCTGCCACTGAAGACCTGACACAGCCAAATAAATACGTAAAATGAAAATATTTGGAAAAAAATGTTTTAAATGTAGATGGGCCTTATTGGAATCCACTTCTATACCCTCTGCCTTAAAAGTCACATAACCTTTCAGCGTTCAGGTTAAATGACCTCTTCCCAGAAAAGTCTAAGTCCTCATGTTCATGTCATCTAATAAGACCCTATTTTTTTTCCTTCATAACACCACAATTATAATTGATTTGTGTGCGGGTATTAATTTAATATCTGTCACTTCCAGGAAGTTGTGAGGAGTTCCACAAGGGGAGGACCCCATCTGTGGGCTGGATGCTCCGAAACTGTGTAGTGAATAACTGTTGATTTAGGAAGCCATAGATGTTGTTTCTCATCACTGAATGTATCGGATCGTAATGAAAAACTCTGAAACAGGGCATGGAGTTGGCCTGCAGTACTATAAACACCATAGATGCCATGGTAACACAGTCCTTCCTTGCCAGTGTTTGGTGATGGCACACTCTAGCTCCATGTGGTCCCACGTAGATGTGTCCTCAGCTACTGAACGGCTGCTGGCCAGATGAAGAGGGGCTGCTCTCAGGGGCCAAGGCGGCCAAGCAGGCAACTGGAGAGCTAAAGGTTGAATAGATTCCACCGTCTTGAGCGGCTGCTGCCTGTGGTCAGGGCTCCAGGATCAAGCGGGATGGGAGTTGAGATGAAGAAAAGTGGGAACTGCATTGTGCAAGCGGGGGCTGCCAGGATGCCTTCTGTGGTTACAGAGAGGAATTGAGCTTCTCTGTAGCACAAGACAGTATTCCCTAGATGATGACGGTATTTTTAGTTCTTCACGTTAATGCAGCAGCAAACACTGTCATCAGAGGTGACGATTGTTTCAGTCACTGTGAGGCTGGGGAATATGTTGTCTCCAGAAGAATCACATATTCCTCTATAACCGTGACAACAAAATACAGACAAGGAATGTCCCTGGTGGTCCGGTGACTAAGACGTTGAGCTCCCAGTGCAAAGGGCCTCATTGGGAAACTCCATCCCAAATGTCGCAACCTAAGAGTTCACATGCTGCAACTAAAGATCCTGCATGCTGCCACTGAAGACCTGACACAGCCAAATAAATACGTAAAATGAAAATATTTGGAAAAAAATGTTTTAAATGTAGATGGGCCTTATTGGAATCCACTTCTATACCCTCTGCCTTAAAAGTCACATAACCTTGAGTCTCAGATGACTCTTTAAAGAGAAGTGGGAACTTCTTGGAGAGGGCTCCGAGCCTCTTTTTTTTTTTTTTCCCTATCTCTCTGGTCACTGTTGCCTTCCCTTCATTTTCTCGTTATCGGTACTCTTTGTCTGTCTCCCCCATTACACGGTAAGCTCCCTAAGAACAGAGGATGTGTCCTGTAGAATATCTGAGACATCCACTGCCCCAGCACCGGAAGCCCTAAATAAACATCAAAGGAGGGAAGGAAGGAGGCAGGTAGGCTCCTGTTAGAGGAATTCACCCTGGGTTGTCCACTGCACCACAGCCCCGATTACAGAGCCACTGAGCTATCATTGCTGAGCCCGGGGTGTTGGCTTAGGAAGGAAACGGCCCTACATGCTGACCGAGATTTTTCTAAGTGAGTCTGAAGGAAGCTGATGTCAGACCCAGATCTGCATGAGTAATTAGACACTTCAGAGCGAGCATAAGAAAAATCGACCTGCTCATTGACAGTCCCCTTTCTCCGCCCCATTTTGACCCAGTCTTGCAGGGAAAGCAATGCAGGGGCGTGAGTTTCCACTCCTTGGGTGCTGGGGCTCTGCTCACAGCCTCTACGCCAGAGCTGCTGCACCTGCAGCGCCCAGAGCCCCATGCGGCCGTTGAAAGCCAGTGTGGTTATTGAGGGGCAAGTTCTTCTGCAGATGATCTGCTGACAAACTCCCAGGTTCTGACAGATCAAGCCACACCGAGCAGGTTTTAATCAATTGTAGATACAGCTCACCAGCTCCAGCTGCTTTTATATTCCCGCATAGTCTTTTTAGCCCAGCAAGAAAGGTAGTAAACAAAATAATATCATACCAGAAAGGGCTTTAAAAAAAAAAAAGATATATTAAATCAGGTACTTGGGAGCTCATCTTAAACTAAAATACAGCAGTTTAAGGCATGATAGATTGTCTTGCCTACACCAGAGGGAAGTGCGGAGACCTGTGTGATGCTCCTGGTGGGGGAAGCAGCGCGTCACTCTCCTGATGCTTACTCAGTGTGAAACGCTTCCCACCGGTACCCAAATGTGGGGGCTACGGTACATGCTGATGCGCTTTAGATTAACTTCATCCTCCACTAGTCACTGGGTTTCCCAGGTGGCTCAGCGGTAAAGAACCCACACGCCAATGCAAGAGACACAGGTTGGATCCCTAGATTGGGAAGATCCCCTAAAGGAGGAGACAGCAATCCACTCTGGTATTCTTGCCTGGAGAATCCCATGGACCGAGGAGCCTGGGGGGCTACAGTCCATGGGGTCGCAAAGAGTCAGACATGAATAAAGAGGGATTAGGTTTTTCCCCAAATAGTTTAATATTTTAAGAACAAGCATATTCAGTTTGCCAAAACACTTTTTTGCAATCAAATGAAGATTACTATAGGATAACAGCCCGGTAGGCTCCTGGGGTTGGTTCCACTGCACCACAGCCCCGATTACAGAGCCACTGAGCTATCATTGCTGAGCCCGGGGTGTTGGCTTAGGAAGGAAACGGCCCTACATGCTGACCGAGATTTTTCTAAGTGAGTCTGAAGGAAGCTGATGTCAGACCCAGATCTGCATGAGTAATTAGACACTTCAGAGCGAGCATAAGAAAAATCGACCTGCTCATTGACAGTCCCCTTTCTCCGCCCCATTTTGACCCAGTCTTGCAGGGAAAGCAATGCAGGGGCGTGAGTTTCCACTCCTTGGGTGCTGGGGCTCTGCTCACAGCCTCTACGCCAGAGCTGCTGCACCTGCAGCGCCCAGAGCCCCATGCGGCCGTTGAAAGCCAGTGTGGTTATTGAGGGGCAAGTTCTTCTGCAGATGATCTGCTGACAAACTCCCAGGTTCTGACAGATCAAGCCACACCGAGCAGGTTTTAATCAATTGTAGATACAGCTCACCAGCTCCAGCTGCTTTTATATTCCCGCATAGTCTTTTTAGCCCAGCAAGAAAGGTAGTAAACAAAATAATATCATACCAGAAAGGGCTTTAAAAAAAAAAAAGATATATTAAATCAGGTACTTGGGAGCTCATCTTAAACTAAAATACAGCAGTTTAAGGCATGATAGATTGTCTTGCCTACACCAGAGGGAAGTGCGGAGACCTGTGTGATGCTCCTGGTGGGGGAAGCAGCGCGTCACTCTCCTGATGCTTACTCAGTGTGAAACGCTTCCCACCGGTACCCAAATGTGGGGGCTACGGTACATGCTGATGCGCTTTAGATTAACTTCATCCTCCACTAGTCACTGGGTTTCCCAGGTGGCTCAGCGGTAAAGAACCCACACGCCAATGCAAGAGACACAGGTTGGATCCCTAGATTGGGAAGATCCCCTAAAGGAGGAGACAGCAATCCACTCTGGTATTCTTGCCTGGAGAATCCCATGGACCGAGGAGCCTGGGGGGCTACAGTCCATGGGGTCGCAAAGAGTCAGACATGAATAAAGAGGGATTAGGTTTTTCCCCAAATAGTTTAATATTTTAAGAACAAGCATATTCAGTTTGCCAAAACACTTTTTTGCAATCAAATGAAGATTACTATAGGATAACAGCCCTGTGATGACATGCGTCACAGTGACACACAGAAGGCAAAGCTGAAAGGTCCAGAAATACTTCACTTAAAGCTCTGTGGCTGGTAGTGGACATAGTTTATTTTTATTTCAAGAAATCGATGGTAGGGGATCAATAAGAGAGAAAGATGTTTAAGAGAGTAACAGGAGTATTAGGGGTGGAAACAATAAAATGTGATTAAAAAAAGGTAATGATCGGGCTTCCCTGGTGGTCCAGTGGGTAAGGACACCGCCTTGCTGTGCAAGGGGCGCCGGTTCAATCCCTGGCCTGGGAAGATCCCACGTGCTGCCGAGCGGCTGGACCGATGTGTCCAATTACCAAGCCAGAGCTCTGGAGCGCGTTCGCTCAGAGTCGGTGCTCTGCGACAACAGAGGCCACCGCGATGGGAGGCTCAAAGGAGCCAAAGAACAAAGACGGATGAAAATAGACAAATGAAAGACCAATAGAAGTAGCCCGCCTGCTCCCCTCCCTCCTTATCCCACCCCTCCAAAATAAATAAATAAATAAATCTTTAAAAAAAAATAATAAATCTTTAAAAATAAATAAATAAATCTTTAAAAAAAAAAAAGGTAATGATCATAAGGCATATGAGAAAAATAAACTTAACTTCAAACAATTAAGACCCCCGATTGCATATGGATTACAAGTAAGTGGATTTTTTTAAGACTTTATTTATACAACGTTTTCTTGCATTGGCAGTCAGGTTCTTTACCACTAGCACCACCCGGGAAGCCCTTATGGAACCTTTTCTTTAAGGAACTTCTGTAACAGGGCAAAGGGCAGGAAACTCAAGATCACGTTCAGTAACTTAAAACCCCTTGAAGAACAATCTGACTCATAATCAGAAGAACATTCATCGTTGAGTGTCCTTGAGCCAATAAAAGTGTGAGTCGCTCAGTAGTGTCCAACTCTTTGCGACCTCATGGACTGTAGCCCTCCAGGCTCCTCTGTCCATGGGATTCTCCAAGCAAGAATACCAGAGTGGATTGCCATTTCCTTCTCCTGTAAACTTCAGTTTATTCCCTATTCAAACGGGGCCAACTGAGGATCAAATTGTGTGTGTGTGCTTTCACAGATGATCACTCACACACACACACAGAGGGATGTGTTTGATAAGCACAGGAAGATAATAGAAACAGTTACCACTCACCCAGTCCTTTCCGCTGGGTTAGGCTCTATTTAAAGCACCTTGAGTGTGCTTTAAACACTAACACACCTAAACCTCACACCTAACACACCTAAACCTCACAGCGCTAGAAACAGGATGCAGTAGTGAGCCTCACTATAGACCTGAAGAAACTGAAGTACAGAGAGACTGAGGAACTTGCTGAAGATCACGGTTAATTAGTAACGGACAACACCCCCAACATCTTGTCCCCTTAGACGCTGCTGCCTCTCCTCTGAAAGGCACCCATGTTATTCAAAGCCAGGGGAGTCACCTCTTTAGAGTGGAAGCCCACTCTAGAACAGGAAATGAGAGGGGCAGAAGAGACCTTGGGCACGACCTCTGTTTCCTCATCTCCCTGGGCGTGCGTTCTATGGCCAGACTGGTGAGAATGCGGGGGGAGCCTCTTGCAGATGAAGAGCAGGACGTTGCTGGGCTCCCGTACGGTCAGCAGTGATGTCACCTGACAGCGAGCCCTTGAATAGAGCATGGTCTGCATGCCATTTCCAGCCACAGGTGCAATGACGTGTGGATGGCAGTGTGTTACTTTGATCCCCTTGATCCTGCAGTGAAAAGGCACTAATATAATGTGCTTCTATAAAGTGTGAGCCAAACACTGTTAGTCACATTTCAAAGACCCCCCTCTTCACTTCCAAGAATGAAATCTTTTGCCCCTCATCTTAAATTAACGAGGAACCATCCAGCGCCCGACATAGTTTTCTGGTCTGGTGATGCTCAGCAATAAGTTGTTTCTGTTGGGTCTAGATGCTCAAGTCTTAGAATTTGCTCTTTGAGTTTTTTTCATATTTATTTTTACTTATTCATTTCTTCGGCTGTACTAGGTCTTAGCTGCAGCAGGCAGGATGTTTGGTAGTAGCACGCCTGAAATCTTACTTGTGGCATTCGGTATCTAGTTCCCTGACCAGGGATTGAACTGAGGCCCTCTGCACTGGGGGAGTGTAGAATCTTAGCTACTGGACACCAGGAAGTCCAGATGTTACTCTTTGGAGATCAAGCCTCTGCCTCTGAGAGCATGTCTTTTCACTCAAGAAGATAAACTAGCCCAGAGGTCAGCTAATGGTGACCCATGGGCCAAACCTGCCCCACCACCAAGGTGGTTTTGCACTTTTTACACAGTTAGCAGAAAACGTCCAAAGGACATTATTCCATGACACCTGATAATTATATAAGATTCAAACGCACTGTCCACAAATAATATGGTATGAGAACACAGCCAGGCCTGTCCATTTGCATGTACGCAGCAGTGGCCAGGTAGAGTGGCTACAGTCCAGTTTGGCCCTCAGAGCTGAAATAGTCACTCTCTGGCCCTCTGGAGAGAAACGTGGGTGACCCCTAAGTAACAACATAGCATCTTAGGCCCCATCCAGTCTGGCCATTTTTACAAAGATGTGTGAAGGCTTCCAAATTGAAAGGCTCCATTATTTCACTGAGTAATAACAACACTAGTCTGATTTGAGACTTTGTCCACAAGTCACTAAATTCAGCATACTTCAGTTAGACCATCTCATTCTTTTTTTTTTTTTTGTAAGTATCCAGCAATTACTTATTTGGCCACACAGCATATGGGACCTGCAGTCCATAGGGTCACAAAGAGTCAGACGTGATTGAAGCAACTGAGTACACACACACCTGGGATCTTAGTTCCCCAACTAGGGACTGAACCCATGGCACTTGCATTGGAAGATCAGTCTTAACCACTGGACCACCAGGGAAGTCCCACACTATCTCACTCTTAAGCTGCTTTAACTGAGGGTGAGTGCCGTGCATTGTCTGTAAAATATTTGAGGCTTCTGGGAGCACATGGTGAAAGAAATAAACATCAATTTACGGGTTCCTCACAAGGAGCCTATAAATTCCTTCAATAAAGGAATGTAGAACAATTCTTTACTTTCTGACAGACCCCAAGTCTTAGAATTTGCTTTGAGTTTTTCATATTTATTTTTACTTATTCATTTCTTGGCTGTACTAGGTCTTAGCTGCAGCAGGCAGGATGTTTGGTAGTAGCGCCTGAAATCTTACTTGTGGCATTCGGTATCTAGTTCCCTGACCAGGGATTGAACTGAGGCCCTCTGCACTGGGGGAGTGTAGAATCTTAGCTACTGGACACCAGGAAGTCCAGATGTTACTCTTTGGAGATCAAGCCTCTGCCTCTGAGAGCATGTCTTTTCACTCAAGAAGATAAACTAGCCCAGAGGTCAGCTAATGGTGACCCATGGGCCAAACCTGCCCCACCACCAAGGTGGTTTTGCACTTTTTACACAGTTAGCAGAAAACGTCCAAAGGACATTATTCCATGACACCTGATAATTATATAAGATTCAAACGCACTGTCCACAAATAATATGGTATGAGAACACAGCCAGGCCTGTCCATTTGCATGTACGCAGCAGTGGCCAGGTAGAGTGGCTACAGTCCAGTTTGGCCCTCAGAGCTGAAATAGTCACTCTCTGGCCCTCTGGAGAGAAACGTGGGTGACCCCTAAGTAACAACATAGCATCTTAGGCCCCATCCAGTCTGGCCATTTTTACAAAGATGTGTGAAGGCTTCCAAATTGAAAGGCTCCATTATTTCACTGAGTAATAACAACACTAGTCTGATTTGAGACTTTGTCCACAAGTCACTAAATTCAGCATACTTCAGTTAGACCATCTCATTCTTTTTTTTTTTTTTGTAAGTATCCAGCAATTACTTATTTGGCCACACAGCATATGGGACCTGCAGTCCATAGGGTCACAAAGAGTCAGACGTGATTGAAGCAACTGAGTACACACACACCTGGGATCTTAGTTCCCCAACTAGGGACTGAACCCATGGCACTTGCATTGGAAGATCAGTCTTAACCACTGGACCACCAGGGAAGTCCCACACTATCTCACTCTTAAGCTGCTTTAACTGAGGGTGAGTGCCGTGCATTGTCTGTAAAATATTTGAGGCTTCTGGGAGCACATGGTGAAAGAAATAAACATCAATTTACGGGTTCCTCACAAGGAGCCTATAAATTCCTTCAATAAAGGAATGTAGAACAATTCTTTACTTTCTGACAGACCCCAACACAATATGATATTCCTCTTTTCTTATTATCCTACCATCTTAGATTAGATTTGCTTAGATTTGCTTTTTTTTCTTTTTGGGGGGTGGGGGAGATAAGGAATTGCTTACTAACTAGCTGCTAAAATTCTTTTAAAAATGTACTTAAAACTTTCTGTCACCACCAACACTGTGTTGGCCCAAAATGTACCAGACTATGTGAGCAGCATTTCCTTGTATGTGTGAGTTGTAGCAGCTGCTTAGTCCAAGACTGCTTTCCTCTCGCCACTCGGAGCCCCTTGGGAGCCTCTCCTCCATTCGTGTGGAGCACGTGCTCCTGAGCATCTGCAGTGCACAGACCTGCGGTGCAAAGGCTCCCAGTCTTTCACTGAGTAATAACTGCACTAGTTGGACTTGACATTTTGTCCACAAGTCCACAGGATGCTTCAGTTAGACCATTGCACTGTTTGTTTTTTTTGTTTGTTTGTTTGTTTGTTTTTAAGTATCCAGCAATTACTTTTTTTTTTGGCCACAGAGCACATGGGATTGACAGCCCATAGCACTGCAAAGAGTCAGACGCAAGGGAAGCAACTGAGCACACATACACGTGGGATCTTAGGTCCTTAGACCTGGGATCAAACCCATGCCCCTTCCTTGGAAGCACAGAGTCTTAACCACTGACCCTGGACCCCATCTCCATCTCTGAGCATGTACAGTCCATTTCAGGGTTTGTAAGGAAGCAACTGCATTACTGAAGTTCAATAACTGAAGTTATTGAAACTTCAGTTAGAGGGCTTCCCTGGTGGTCCAGTGGGTAAAGAGTCCGCCTTGCAGTGCAAGGGGCACCAGTTCCATCCCTGGCCTGGGAAGATCCCACATGCCAAGGAATGGCTAGGCCAGTGTGTCCAATTACGAGCCAGCACTCTGGAGTGCATGCACCCAGAGCCAGTGCTCTGCAATGAGAGAGGCCCCTGTGATGGGAGGCCCACATATGCCAAAGAATAAAGATGGATGAAAAATAAATGATGACTTCAAGGCCAAAAAAAAAAAAAAAATTCAGATAGGAGATTTCCTGGTGGGCCCAGATTCAGTCCCTGGTTGGGGAATTAAGATCTCACAAGCTATATAACCAAATAAATAAATAAGTAAAAATACAGATAGAGGAAGGTTGATGAGCAGACAGCTCCCCATGGGGACACAGAGGAATGCATACAGAACGACGGGCTTTTCCCTTGTCAGTCCCTTCCAGAAAGAACTGTGTTCTGCCAGGTGTGAGGCTGCAGGTTAGATATCTTAGCTTCTGACTTCTTCCTGGAGTTTACACAATAGAGTAGGGCCAACCCGTTAAAATGAGTGAATTCTTGAATAAAAATAGTTCTCTATTGTAGCAAGTGCTAAGGAGGAATAAACAGGACTCTGAGACAGAGGATTAAAGGAGGTGACCTATTTCGGATAGAGGAGTCGGAGAAAGCCCAGTGCAGAGGGGACATTTTTTTAAAATAGTCATTCATTTATTTGGCTGCATCAGGTCTGGCTTGCATCACTCAGGATCTTTTGTTGGGGCACACGGAACCTCTTGTTTTGGTGCAGGTTCTCCGGAGCATGCCACAGTAGTTACAGCACGTGGGCTTAGTTGCTCTCAGGCATGTGAGGCCTTATTCCCCAACCAAGGATCAAACCCAAGTCCCCTGCATTGCAGAGGTGTTAGTCTCTCAGTCACGTCCAACTCTTTTTGACTCCATGGGCTGCAGCCCACCAGGCTCCTCTGTCCATGGAATTCTCCAGGCAAGAATATTGGAGTGGGTAGCCATTCCCTTCTCCAGGGGATCTTCCCAACACAGGGATTGAACCTGGGTCTCCCATATTGCAGGCAGATTCTTTACCATCTGAGTCACTAGGGAAGCCCCGTGCGTTGCAAGCCAGATTCTTAATCACTGGACTACCAGGGAAGTCCCCAGAGGAGCCATTTAAGGCTTGAAAGATGAAAAGGACCTGGTCATGTAAAGTTGGAACCAGAAAGGAAGATGGTAGATGCAAAGGCCCTGAGGCAGAAAAGACTTTGGTGCCAAGGCTCCTGGAGTTGAGAGAAGATCAGGAACTGGAGAGGCAGACCGTTTAGAAGGATGAGGAGTTCAGCAATCCTCTGAGCTCACTGGAGAGGAAGGAGAGGTGCAGCTGGGTGGGCAAAGGTTTAGAACCACAAAGCTTGTTGGTGGACAAGCACATGACTCAGGGAGCCTTGAATATGGTCTGTGCCTGAAAAAGCAGGCTGGGACGCTGCTGGGAGGAGCCAGATTGTGACAGTCCTCGCTTATCAGGCAAATGGAGTTGGGTTTCATCCCGTAGACAACAGGCAGCCAAAATAGAAGGGAGTTTTTGTGTCTCTATTCAAAAATACTTTTTTCTGATAACAAAAGTAACTCTCTATTGTAGCAAGTGCTAAGGAGGAATAAACAGGACTCTGAGACAGAGGATTAAAGGAGGTGACCTATTTCGGATAGAGGTCGGAGAAAGACCAGTGCAGAGGGGACATTTTTTTAAAATAGTCATTCATTTATTTGGCTGCATCAGGTCTGGCTTGCATCACTCAGGATCTTTTGTTGGGGCACACGGAACCTCTTGTTTTGGTGCAGGTTCTCCGGAGCATGCCACAGTAGTTACAGCACGTGGGCTTAGTTGCTCTCAGGCATGTGAGGCCTTATTCCCCAACCAAGGATCAAACCCAAGTCCCCTGCATTGCAGAGGTGTTAGTCTCTCAGTCACGTCCAACTCTTTGTGACCCCGTGGGCTGTAGCCCACCAGGCTCCTCTGTCCATGGAATTCTCCAGGCAAGAGTATTGAAGTGGGTAGCCATTCCCTTCTCCAGGGATCTTCCCGATCCAGGAATTGAACCCAGGTGTCCTGTATTGCAGGCAGATTCTTTACCGTCTCAGCCACCAGGGAAGCCCCGTGCGTTGCAAGCCAGATTCTTAATCACTGGACTACCGGGGAAGTCCCCAGAGGAGCCATTTAAGGCTTGAAAGATGAAAAGGACCTGGTCATGTAAAGTTGGAACCAGAAAGGAAGATGGTAGATGCAAAGGCCCTGAGGCAGAAAAGACTTTGGTGCCAAGGCTCCTGGAGTTGAGAGAAGATCAGGAACTGGAGAGGCAGACCGTTTAGAAGGATGAGGAGTTCAGCAATCCTCTGAGCTCACTGGAGAGGAAGGAGAGGTGCAGCTGGGTGGGCAAAGGTTTAGAACCACAAAGCTTGTTGGTGGACAAGCACATGACTCAGGGAGCCTTGAATATGGTCTGTGCCTGAAAAAGCAGGCTGGGACGCTGCTGGGAGGAGCCAGATTGTGACAGTCCTCGCTTATCAGGCAAATGGAGTTGGGTTTCATCCCGTAGACAACAGGCAGCCAAAATAGAAGGGAGTTTTTGTGTCTCTATTCAAAAATACTTTTTTCTGATAACAAAAGTAACTCTCTATAAGGAAATCTGGGGAAATGTCTACAAAGACACTAAAGAAAACATCTGTAAGCACACATGCAAAGCACTGGTAACATTTCTGTAGCTTCTTTTGCATACAGATGTCATTTTTCAACAATGAGGTGTTTGGGTTTTTTTTTAAAATACACTCTATTTTATAATTCCTATCTCACTTAACAGTGTAGTGCAAACCTTCTGAAAATGTCTTCCTAGGTCCCTCAGTCTTCTCCAGCACAAGTTTGCCTACCTGCGTGGTATGTCATGCTGAAAATGAACTAAAATGTATTTCTTTTTTTATTGTTTCATTGTCAGCCATTATATATATATATTTTTTTAAAGATTTATTTATTTATTTGAGGAGGGTGGGGTGGGGAGGGAGGGGAGCAGGCAGGCCACTTCTATTGGTCTTTCATTTCTCTATGTTCATCCGTCTTTGTTCTTTGGCCCGTGTGGGCCTCCCATCGCGGTGGCCTCTGTTGCCGCAGAGCACCAGCTCTGGGCGCATGTGCTCCAGAGCTCCAGCTCGGCAATTGGACACATCGGTCCAGCCGCTCCGCGGCACGTGGGATCTTCCCAGGCCAGGGATCGAACCGGTGCCCCTTGCACAGCAAGGCGGTGTCCTTACCCACTGGACCACCAGGGAAGCCCTTGTCAGCCATTATTGTTGAGCATCTAGAATGTTTCCAGTTTTTAAGACTATAAGCAGTGCTGCAGTAATTGTCCTTAATTGTTGTTCAGTGCCAAGTCGTATCCGACAGCGTGCGACCCCAAGGACTGCAGCAGGCCGGGCTTCCCTTAAGGACATCCCTCTAATTGTTCTTAGAGGGATGTCTTATATCCATGACTGTTTCCTTAGGAATTCCTAGAAGTGGAATTGTAGGGTCAAAGGGTATACATTCTTCAAGGCTTGTTATACATATTTCTAGATTCATTTTCTAAAGCTTATGCGATTTGACCCTCCTGACAGCCAACTATCAGCATGCCTGATGTACCAAATTACTCTCTCAGTGCTGGATTTCATTTGCCGATTTGACAGAGGGAAAAAACCAAAAACCTTGTATATCCATTTGTGTCTCTATTCAAAAATACTTTTTTCTGATAACAAAAGTAACTCTCTATAAGGAAATCTGGGGAAATGTCTACAAAGACACTAAAGAAAACATCTGTAAGCACACATGCAAAGCACTGGTAACATTTCTGTAGCTTCTTTTGCATACAGATGTCATTTTTCAACAATGAGGTGTTTGGGTTTTTTAAAATACACTCTATTTTATAATTCCTATCTCACTTAACAGTGTAGTGCAAACCTTCTGAAAATGTCTTCCTAGGTCCCTCAGTCTTCTCCAGCACAAGTTTGCCTACCTGCGTGGTATGTCATGCTGAAAATGAACTAAAATGTATTTCTTTTTTTATTGTTTCATTGTCAGCCATTATATATATATATTTTTTTAAAGATTTATTTATTTATTTGAGGAGGGTGGGGTGGGGAGGGAGGGGAGCAGGCAGGCCACTTCTATTGGTCTTTCATTTCTCTATGTTCATCCGTCTTTGTTCTTTGGCCCGTGTGGGCCTCCCATCGCGGTGGCCTCTGTTGCCGCAGAGCACCAGCTCTGGGCGCATGTGCTCCAGAGCTCCAGCTCGGCAATTGGACGCATCGGTCCAGCCGCTCCGCGGCACGTGGGATCTTCCCAGGCCAGGGATCGAACCGGTGCCCCTTGCACAGCAAGGCGGTGTCCTTACCCACTGGACCACCAGGGAAGCCCTTGTCAGCCATTATTGTTGAGCATCTAGAATGTTTCCAGTTTTTAAGACTATAAGCAGTGCTGCAGTAATTGTCCTTAATTGTTGTTCAGTGCCAAGTCGTATCCGACAGCGTGCGACCCCAAGGACTGCAGCAGGCCGGGCTTCCCTTAAGGACATCCCTCTAATTGTTCTTAGAGGGATGTCTTATATCCATGACTGTTTCCTTAGGAATTCCTAGAAGTGGAATTGTAGGGTCAAAGGGTATACATTCTTCAAGGCTTGTTATACATATTTCTAGATTCATTTTCTAAAGCTTATGCGATTTGACCCTCCTGACAGCCAACTATCAGCATGCCTGATGTACCAAATTACTCTCTCAGTGCTGGATTTCATTTGCCGATTTGACAGAGGGAAAAAAAACCAAAAACCTTGTATATCCATTGTTCCCATTTTTAAAACGAAACTGAACAGTTTCTCCCATGGATCTCCTTGTCATCTGTAGATGTGCTATGTTTGTTGCAGGGCCTCACTTGTAGAGCACACTCCTGAAGAACCAGGGGGTGGTACCCAGCTTAAGAATCTCAGGTTTACACAACCGTTATCTCTGACTGGGTCAAGAGCACTTCCACTATGAAGACTGTGTCTTCTTCAATATCACCCTCCCAGGGCAGTACCTAGTACATTGCAGACATTGACATGTATTTATGGAAGCATAGGAAAAGGAAGATGGGAGGAAAGGGTAGGCGGACAGATGAAAGGGAGGGAGGAGGGGATGGATAGCAAAAGAATACTGTTCAAGAATAAACAGTCCAGGGCTTCCCTGGTAGCTCAGTGGTAAAGAGTTCACCTGCCAATGCAGGAGACACAGGTTCGATCCCTGATCCAGGAAGATTCCACATGCTGTGGAGCAGCTAAGCCCATGAGCCACAACTATAGAGCCTGGGCTCTAGAGGCTCGGAGCCACAACTACTGAAGCCCGTGTGCCCTAGAGCCCGAGTTCCACAACAAGAGAAGTCACTGCAACAAGAAGCCTGCTCACCTCAACTAGATGGTAGCCCCCACTCCCTGCAACTAGAGAAGAGCCTATGGCAGCTGTGTAAACCCAGAATAGCCAAAAATAAATAAATATTTTTTAAAAACCAATCAAACCTTTAGAAAAAAAAAAAGAATAAAAAGTACAGCAGTAAAGATGGTATATAAAAACTGATCTCTTAAGAGGGCTTTCCTCTTAGCAGTGATGACTCAGTGGTAAAGAACCTGCCTGCCATGGCAAGACACACAGGTCCAGTCTCTGAGTCAGGAAGATCCTCTGGAGGAGGAAATAACGACCCTCTCCAGTATTCTTGCCTAGGAAATCCCATGCACAGAGGATCCTGGTGGGCTACACGGGCCCTGCTTGTTTACATTTTCTGACAAAGCTTATGCGATTTGACCCTCCTGACAGCCAACTATCAGCATGCCTGATGTACCAAATTACTCTCTCAGTGCTGGATTTCATTTGCCGATTTGACAGGGGGAAAAAACCAAAAACCTTGTATATCCATTGTTCCCATTTTTAAAACGAAACTGAACAGTTTCTCCCATGGATCTCCTTGTCATCTGTAGATGTGCTATGTTTGTTGCAGGGCCTCACTTGTAGAGCACACTCCTGAAGAACCAGGGGGTGGTACCCAGCTTAAGAATCTCAGGTTTACACAACCGTTATCTCTGACTGGGTCAAGAGCACTTCCACTATGAAGACTGTGTCTTCTTCAATATCACCCTCCCAGGGCAGTACCTAGTACATTGCAGACATTGACATGTATTTATGGAAGCATAGGAAAAGGAAGATGGGAGGAAAGGGTAGGCGGACAGATGAAAGGGAGGGAGGAGGGGATGGATAGCAAAAGAATACTGTTCAAGAATAAACAGTCCAGGGCTTCCCTGGTAGCTCAGTGGTAAAGAGTTCACCTGCCAATGCAGGAGACACAGGTTCGATCCCTGATCCAGGAAGATTCCACATGCTGTGGAGCAGCTAAGCCCATGAGCCACAACTATAGAGCCTGGGCTCTAGAGGCTCGGAGCCACAACTACTGAAGCCCGTGTGCCCTAGAGCCCGAGTTCCACAACAAGAGAAGTCACTGCAACAAGAAGCCTGCTCACCTCAACTAGATGGTAGCCCCCACTCCCTGCAACTAGAGAAGAGCCTATGGCAGCTGTGTAAACCCAGAATAGCCAAAAATAAATAAATATTTTTTAAAAACCAATCAAACCTTTAGAAAAAAAAAAAGAATAAAAAGTACAGCAGTAAAGATGGTATATAAAAACTGATCTCTTAAGAGGGCTTTCCTCTTAGCAGTGATGACTCAGTGGTAAAGAACCTGCCTGCCATGGCAAGACACACAGGTCCAGTCTCTGAGTCAGGAAGATCCTCTGGAGGAGGAAATAACGACCCTCTCCAGTATTCTTGCCTAGGAAATCCCATGCACAGAGGATCCTGGTGGGCTACAGTCTGGGATCACAGAGAAACATGACTTAACAACTAACTAATAACAACTCTTAAGAATCTTGACTCTCAAGTGTGATGAGAGAGAAAACCATAGCTAGAAAGGCACAGACATTACAGATGGTTTCATTGGGGGGCCTTTCATGGCTTGTGGGGAGAAAAGGAGGGTGGGCTTTGGGGGCCTTTTATTTAATGAGACTTGTACAAGCTTTTAGGCTGAAGACAAAGCAGATGGCTTTTAGTAAAGACTGAACATATTTCCTCAGCTCACCCAAGACATGTTTATTGAGTACCAACAATAGGGCAGGCACCGTACCAGAGAGTAAGCAAGATGGGCAGAGTTCCCGTGCCAGCGCTTCTGTCCTGGTGAGAGGATGGGAGAGAGACAGAAAGGAGGATGGGCGATGCTCCAAGGAAGGTGGAATCTCATGCCCACGGCTGCTTGCTCAGGAAAAGCAAAATATGTTAATGTTAGTCTAGGTCAGACATAATTACAGAGGTAAGGCTGCTGGGAAGGAAAACCACATGCATCCATAAGCCTCTTGAATCTATGGGGGCGGGGTCTTTGTGCCTCCGTGTCTGTATTTGACACGGAGAAAGAGTATGGTGGGATGTGTCCGAGACATGTTTGCCCAAAAGATGTCCCTCCTGTGATTCAGACAAGGCGGTGCTTTTCAGGATGCCCGAGTGGAACAGGCAGAGAAAGCTGCGGCTGAGTATTTGTCTAGCCGGTCGGCCTGAGCTTTTCTGGTATTTAGTCAGTGACTCATTTCCCTTTTGTGTGGCTGTCTTAGCATAGTCTGCCCGAGACTAGCTGTTACATCCAAATGGAAGTAAAACATGTGATCTAGGCGTGTGCCGCATCTTGATGCCATCTGCCTCGTAATTGGATTCATGTTCATTCCCTTTGAGTCCCGTAGTTCAGTCCATTTCACAGACGCCCCACTCTCACAAGTCATTTCCTACCAGTCCCATGTTTAGTTACGATGAATAAATTATTTTAAGTGTCAGAAACCATACGGAATCTCATTTGGAACTCTAGCCGAGTTCTGTTTCATAGATACCATCAAGAAGACATGGCTGTGAATTGGATGAAAAGATTCTTTTTCCAATTACTTCACTTTTCTTATTTCTGTTCCTTTTATTGTAGGCTATCCCCCAAATACTTCCGAGAAGTAGGCAGAGTATATTCACAAGTACCTTTTCAAATTACTTAGAAAACAAATCTATAAAGACTGAAAAACGTTAGACTCTGTGTGATCTGCTCTTTTTTTTTTTTTTAACTGATGCAGAAGTATAGAGCCCTTACTAATCCTCTATAATTAACTGGAAAATTTTGCTTTAATCTTTTCAGCAGGTTAGTTCATGAGACAGGGAACATACACACACACAAACCACAACTCTGTGCTATCGAAATGCTGGTATGGAATACTGGTTCAAAGGAATCATTTCTCTAAGCTTGGAAATGGAAATTGTAAAGAGACTTGATCTCGCTTATAAATCATAAGCTTTAAATTGTTTTTGTTTATGTGTTCCCTTTAATTGATTACTGAGTTAAGCACTTTTAAAAAATACTTTTATTTATTTATTTGGCAACACCAGGTCTTAGTTGTAGCATGCAGGATCTTTAGTTGAGGTATGTGGCATCTAGTTGCCCAACCAGGGATCAGACCTGGGCCTCCTGCATTGGGTGTGTGGAGTCCTAGCCACTGGACCACCAGGGAAATCCCCAGGCAAATTTATTTGGATGGGGAAAATTCATAGACAAGGCGGTGCTTTTCAGGATGCCCGAGTGGAACAGGCAGAGAAAGCTGCGGCTGAGTATTTGTCTAGCCGGTCGGCCTGAGCTTTTCTGGTATTTAGTCAGTGACTCATTTCCCTTTTGTGTGGCTGTCTTAGCATAGTCTGCCCGAGACTAGCTGTTACATCCAAATGGAAGTAAAACATGTGATCTAGGCGTGTGCCGCATCTTGATGCCATCTGCCTCGTAATTGGATTCATGTTCATTCCCTTTGAGTCCCGTAGTTCAGTCCATTTCACAGACGCCCCACTCTCACAAGTCATTTCCTACCAGTCCCATGTTTAGTTACGATGAATAAATTATTTTAAGTGTCAGAAACCATACGGAATCTCATTTGGAACTCTAGCCGAGTTCTGTTTCATAGATACCATCAAGAAGACATGGCTGTGAATTGGATGAAAAGATTCTTTTTCCAATTACTTCACTTTTCTTATTTCTGTTCCTTTTATTGTAGGCTATCCCCCAAATACTTCCGAGAAGTAGGCAGAGTATATTCACAAGTACCTTTTCAAATTACTTAGAAAACAAATCTATAAAGACTGAAAAACGTTAGACTCTGTGTGATCTGCTCTTTTTTTTTTTTTTTAACTGATGCAGAAGTATAGAGCCCTTACTAATCCTCTATAATTAACTGGAAAATTTTGCTTTAATCTTTTCAGCAGGTTAGTTCATGAGACAGGGAACATACACACACACAAACCACAACTCTGTGCTATCGAAATGCTGGTATGGAATACTGGTTCAAAGGAATCATTTCTCTAAGCTTGGAAATGGAAATTGTAAAGAGACTTGATCTCGCTTATAAATCATAAGCTTTAAATTGTTTTTGTTTATGTGTTCCCTTTAATTGATTACTGAGTTAAGCACTTTTAAAAAATACTTTTATTTATTTATTTGGCAACACCAGGTCTTAGTTGTAGCATGCAGGATCTTTAGTTGAGGTATGTGGCATCTAGTTGCCCAACCAGGGATCAGACCTGGGCCTCCTGCATTGGGTGTGTGGAGTCCTAGCCACTGGACCACCAGGGAAATCCCCAGGCATATTTTTATAGATTTGATATTTTCTCAGGATTTGGGGGAGGAGCATTCAACCTCACAACACTCCTGTAAAGTAGAGCAATTAATGAGCAGTATCCTTCATTTTATAGATGAAGAAAGAGAGACCCTTGGGTTAAAGAAGCTTGTTACCGGTCATCCAGGGAATAGAGATCTGCAGATGTTATACATCTTGCCACCCAAGAGTTTAGAGTCTACGACCATAGGCAAGTGAGCATGTGGAACTCTCATTTGCACGAGTAGAAACAAAGGATCTTCCTGGCACTAAACACAGAGCTACATGAAGGTGCCAGGTCAGTGTTGCATTCCTCCCTGACCTCGCTAACCTTTCAGAAGGTGGGCCACTGCTCACTGCCCTTCTTCAAACGTTGGTATTTCTGTCTGGAACAGTTATGCCTTTTGTGGAGAGTGTGTGTCTATGTGTGTGTAGAATTGGAGTCTCATCCAAAACACAGCTTCCGGGCTTCCCTGGTGGTCCAGTGGGTAAGGACACCGCCTTGCAGTGCAAGGGGCGCCAGTTCGATCCCTGGCCTGGGAAGATCCCACGTGCTGCAGAGCGGCTGGACCGATGTGTCCAATTACCAAGCCGGAGCTCTGGAGCGCATGCGCCCAGAGCCGGTGCTCTTAACAGAGGCCACCGCGATGGGAGGCCCACACGGGCCAAAGAACAAAGATGGATGAAAATAGACAAATGAAAGACCAGTAGAAGTGGCCTGCCTGCTCCCCTCCCTCCCCACCCCACCGCCCCCAAAATAAATAAATAAATAAATCTTAAAAAAAAAAAAAAAAAACCACAGCTTCCCCTGGGGAGAACAAGCGTATGGACGCGAAGGGGGAAACGGGGGGTGGGGGGTGGGATGACCTGGGAGACTGGGATTGGAATCTGCACATGATCAATACGGTAGGTAAAATAGGAGACTAGTGAGAAATACTGCAGAGCCCAGGGAACTCTAATCAGAGCTCTGTGGTGACCTGAACAGGAAGGAAATCTTAAAAGAGGGGATCCATGGGGCTTCCCTGGTAGCTCTGTGGTGAAGAGTTCAGCTGCCAATGCAGGAGACACGGGTTCAATCCCTGGTCCGGGAAGATCCCAAAGGCTGCAGGCAACTAAGCCCATGAGCCACAACTATGGAGCCTGTGCTCTGGAGCCTTGGAGATGCAACTATGGAGCCCATGGGCCGCAACTACTGAAGCCTGTGTGCCCTAGAGCCTGAGTTCCACAACAAGAGAAATCACTGCAACAAGAGGCCTGCTCACCTCCACTAGAGAGTCGCCCTCACTCTGCAACTAGAGAAGAGCCTAAATCAGCAGTGAAAAACCCAAAATAGCCAAAAATAAATATTTTTAAGAAAAGGAGGGGGGTATACATGGATATGGGTGGCTGATTCCCTTTGCTGTACAATAGAAACTCACACAACATTGTAAAGCTAGTATATGCCAAAAAAATTTTTAAATACATAAAATTCTAAAATGGTCACCAAAGTCAAGAAAGGGGGAAGAAACACAGCTTCCCACTGGCACTGGGAGACAGGTTTCTTCCCCACAGGGCAAATGGTCATAGAATCAGTGATCAGCTGAGATGGTCTTGTTGAGCTCCAGCAGATCCTAACCTAGTTCCTCCTCATCTCCCTCTTCTCCCATCTGTACCTGGATATCCTGGAGGACAGACTCTCAGCCAGAACCAAATGTCCTCCATTTAGCACTCAGTAGAAGCCCCAAGGATGACTGCTCTTTGCTCATGGGCAGAACAGACTAAGACTGCTGTCCAAACACAGACTGCCTTTAGCAACTTCCCCATCACTGGTGGTACCCAAGCTGAGAACAGATACTCAGCTGGGAGGTCCTAAAAGGGGTTGATCAGCTGAACAAGAGAATTTTTTTTTTTTTTTTGGCCACTTCTATTGATCTTTCATTTATTTATCTTTGTTCTTTGGCCTGTGTGGGCCTCCCATCGCAGTGGCCTCTCTCGCTGCAGAGCACCGGCTCTGGGCACACGTGCTCCAGAGCTCCAGCTCAGTAGTTGGACATATCAGTCCAGCTGCTCCATGGCACGTGGGATCTTCCCAGGCCAGGGATCGAACCAGCGCTCCTTGTACTGCAAGGCAGTATCCTCACCCACTGGACCACCAGGGAAGCCCTGGACAAGAGAATCTTAAGACTTTTCCTCGTCTGGGCATCTATGCCTCTCTGGCGACAGAAGTCACCTTTATGCCTATGGGCACGGCACGTGTGATACGGTAACAGTGATGCAATGTGGAAGAGCATGGCATTTATTTAATGTACTTAACTGCTCTGAGCTGCACATTCCTGAGCTGTAAAATTGGGATAAAAATACCTGCCTCATGGGATTTTCATGCAGATAAATTTAAATCATGAAACAGAATGCAAAATGCCTGGTACAGTTGTCTTTCATTTGCTAAGGGTGGTTCTGTTTTAAATTCCTGTACACCAGGTGCCATGGCGTAGTCAAAAAGGCTTGATTTAACACAACATTGGGAAGCAACTGTGCCTAAAATTTAAAACAAAAACCTGAAAAAATCTTAAAATACATAAAATCAATGGTCACCAAAGTCAAGAAAGGGGAAGAAACACAGCTTCCCACTGGCACTGGGAGACAGGTTTCTTCCCACAGGGCAAATGGTCATAGAATCAGTGATCAGCTGAGATGGTCTTGTTGAGCTCCAGCAGATCCTAACCTAGTTCCTCCTCATCTCCCTCTTCTCCCATCTGTACCTGGATATCCTGGAGGACAGACTCTCAGCCAGAACCAAATGTCCTCCATTTAGCACTCAGTAGAAGCCCCAAGGATGACTGCTCTTTGCTCATGGGCAGAACAGACTAAGACTGCTGTCCAAACACAGACTGCCTTTAGCAACTTCCCCATCACTGGTGGTACCCAAGCTGAGAACAGATACTCAGCTGGGAGGTCCTAAAAGGGGTTGATCAGCTGAACAAGAGAATTTTTTTTTTTTTTTTGGCCACTTCTATTGATCTTTCATTTATTTATCTTTGTTCTTTGGCCTGTGTGGGCCTCCCATCGCAGTGGCCTCTCTCGCTGCAGAGCACCGGCTCTGGGCACACGTGCTCCAGAGCTCCAGCTCAGTAGTTGGACATATCAGTCCAGCTGCTCCATGGCACGTGGGATCTTCCCAGGCCAGGGATCGAACCAGCGCTCCTTGTACTGCAAGGCAGTATCCTCACCCACTGGACCACCAGGGAAGCCCTGGACAAGAGAATCTTAAGACTTTTCCTCGTCTGGGCATCTATGCCTCTCTGGCGACAGAAGTCACCTTTATGCCTATGGGCACGGCACGTGTGATACGGTAACAGTGATGCAATGTGGAAGAGCATGGCATTTATTTAATGTACTTAACTGCTCTGAGCTGCACATTCCTGAGCTGTAAAATTGGGATAAAAATACCTGCCTCATGGGATTTTCATGCAGATAAATTTAAATCATGAAACAGAATGCAAAATGCCTGGTACAGTTGTCTTTCATTTGCTAAGGGGTGGTTCTGTTTTAAATTCCCTGTACACCAGGTGCCATGGCGTAGTCAAAAAAGGCTTGATTTAACACAACATTGGGAAGCAACTGTGCTCCAATAAAAATTAATTAAAAACAAAAACCTGAAAAAAATCTTAAATATGGCAAGTCTTAACATATGTTAACATATCTATAGAATGCTAAATCAAAAGACTGATGAAACGTTTCTATTTTCCAGCCCCTTGTTTGGTGTGTAATACCAAACTGCATTCTGTTTATACATAAAAAAAAAAATTTTACCTAAAAAAAAAAAAAAGAAGAACTTGATTCCTGCTCTGGATAAGAGTATCCTTTCTCCCTTTTTGTGTCTGCGTCAGCCCTCAGTCTTGGCACTGGGCAGTAACCTAGATAGCACAAACAAAACAAAGCACACAGCCCTTTGGACTGTGTGTCATGTACTTGAAGTTGCATCTGGGCATTACAGATCTGTATCCATTTTATACAGAATATGAGCTATCATAGAATTGAGGAGTTGCTTCTCAGGGTCTCAAAAGGCAGAATAACTTGCTCGTTTCTATATTTGGAAGCACAAAGATTTGGGAAAGCAGTAGGTTCTCTTTAAACCGGATCCCTGACAGTTATCCCCCACCCCCCACCCCTGCCAAAAAATCTCTCCTCTGAGTCTCTAGGAAAGGTGTTGGAAAGGAGCCAGCATGTAGGAATTGAAAAGACAACTGGTACAGAACAGAAATGCAAGCTAAAAATATCCCCAAACCAACAGGATCTATCTGAAAGCAGAGTAGAGATTCGGATGCCCTGCTCCTGGATTTGCTCAGAGCCTGTGATGGCTCTGTGTTATTTGGGGAATGACAGTAATTATGGAGCTGGGGTGCTCCTGGCAGAGACAGAACTTGGAGTGGAGGGATGGTTTCCATGGCAATAGCATCAGCATCCAAATGACTTCCTGTCACAACAAGTTGGTGATTTAATGAGTTCATTCCTGAACTCCAAAGGAAAACTAGAGCATGGATGCGCCTGAATTTCAGCCCTCCAAGTGCCTCAACGCATAGCGGGGAGAGCCATTTCGGTCAGCACAGCGCCAGAATGGATAACCGCTCAGCACCCTTAGACCAGCAGCCTGGAGGCTTCCAAGGTAGGGGAACCAATGATGGAATCGGCAGCCACATGGCCTGTGAAGGCCTCGGGGTCTGTTATTCTAGGAGCGCGGAAGGACTTAGTCTCCACACTAAGCTTGTCCTGTTCAAAGCTGAGGAAATTAATGATCCCAGGAATGTAGCCTAGGGCTTCAGATGCATGCCCTCAAGTATCCCAAGTCCTTGAGGGAAAAAAAAAAAGCCAAGAAAAGAGACACAGACCTTAAATTCTAATAGTGTACAAACAGAAACAAAGGAGGAAAGCATGTCAACCTACCTGTAGTCTATAATACAATATAGAATAGAGAGAGAAACATTTAACATGAAACAAAAAAACTCTTCTGGATACCTTCAGCATTCAGGCCCATCATTCCTATGGACACTTGCATGTGAAATTTGAGCAGAGAGGTTATATATTACAGTAAAAATGTATCATAATTAACCACTCATACCTGGCTGTCTTTGCTGGTGAAAATCTACCATGTGACAGGTAAAGCAGCATGGCCCTGTGTGCTTAGTTGCTCAGTCATGTCTGACGCTTTGCGACTCCATGGAGGGCAGCCCACCAGGCTCCTCTGTGCACACGATTCTCCAGGCAAGAATGAGTGGGTCGCTATGCCCTCCTCCAGGGGATCTTCCCGACCCAGGGATCGAACCCAGGTCTTCCTCACTGCAGGCAGATTCTTTACCGTCTGAGCCACCAGGGAAGCCCAGTAGGGCATTAATCTGGCTGATGACTAGGAAGAAGCCAGAGCGGGCAGAGGAAGGGAGTGGTGGGGATTCTCCAGGAGTGCCTGGTCAGCTGGAAGTGTGGTGGCTCCTCTTCCCTCATGTCTGTCTCCCCACTTGTTCATTAAACATTTGATCCCTCAATGTGTTCACAGCAGAAACCATTCAGAAAGAAGCATCACAGAGAAGATGCTGCCCAGGGGTACTTAATGTTTTTCTCCTTAAGCTCCTCGTAACCCCAAGACGGGTGGGTACTGCTCCCATTTTCAAGTGAGGACACTGAGACCTGCTGGGGCTGTGTCCCTTGACAGAGGTGCCCGTGGTTAGTCAGCAGCAGGATCAGGATTAGGGGAAAAGATGAAGGCCTCGTAGGGGTTTCGGTCAGCACAGCGCCAGAATGGATAACCGCTCAGCACCCTTAGACCAGCAGCCTGGAGGCTTCCAAGGTAGGGAACCAATGATGGAATCGGCAGCCACATGGCCTGTGAAGGCCTCGGGTTCTGTTATTCGAGGATCGCGGAAGGACTTAGTCTCCACACTAAGCTTGTCCTGTTCAAAGCTGAGGAAATTAATGATCCCAGGAATGTAGCCTAGGGCTTCAGATGCATGCCCTCAAGTATCCCAAGTCCTTGAGGGAAAAAAAAAAAGCCAAGAAAAGAGACACAGACCTTAAATTCTAATAGTGTACAAACAGAAACAAAGGAGGAAAGCATGTCAACCTACCTGTAGTCTATAATACAATATAGAATAGAGAGAGAAACATTTAACATGAAACAAAAAAACTCTTCTGGATACCTTCAGCATTCAGGCCCATCATTCCTATGGACACTTGCATGTGAAATTTGAGCAGAGAGGTTATATATTACAGTAAAAATGTATCATAATTAACCACTCATACCTGGCTGTCTTTGCTGGTGAAAATCTACCATGTGACAGGTAAAGCAGCATGGCCCTGTGTGCTTAGTTGCTCAGTCATGTCTGACGCTTTGCGACTCCATGGAGGGCAGCCCACCAGGCTCCTCTGTGCACACGATTCTCCAGGCAAGAATGAGTGGGTCGCTATGCCCTCCTCCAGGGGATCTTCCCGACCCAGGATCGAACCCAGGTCTTCCTCACTGCAGGCAGATTCTTTACCGTCTGAGCCACCAGGGAAGCCCAGTAGGGCATTAATCTGGCTGATGACTAGGAAGAAGCCAGAGCGGGCAGAGGAAGGGAGTGGTGGGGATTCTCCAGGAGTGCCTGGTCAGCTGGAAGTGTGGTGGCTCCTCTTCCCTCATGTCTGTCTCCCCACTTGTTCATTAAACATTTGATCCCTCAATGTGTTCACAGCAGAAACCATTCAGAAAGAAGCATCACAGAGAAGATGCTGCCCAGGGGTACTTAATGTTTTTCTCCTTAAGCTCCTCGTAACCCCAAGACGGGTGGGTACTGCTCCCATTTTTCAAGTGAGGACACTGAGACCTGCTGGGGCTGTGTCCCTTGACAGAGGTGCCCGTGGTTAGTCAGCAGCAGGATCAGGATTTCAGCTCTGTCCTCGCTGACTCCACGGCCCGTGTTCTCATCCATTCTTCCTACCACGAGGAATAGACTGGGGGCCACAGCATACGGCGGGGAGAGGTCACAAAGGATGGAGTGCTTGTGGGGACCGTGGCAGGTGGACAGATTGCTCCTCCCTCCCTCCCCCTGCATGAAGCCGTGACTCCACATCAGTGCTGTAAGGCAGGCGGCCCAGGTCTGTGCTCAGTTACGAGGAAGAGGAAAAGCAGAGAAGGAAAAACCACAGAGAACCGAAACTCTTTTTATCTTCCACCAAACATTTTTCCAGATCAACTAATAAGGTAGGAAATTTGACTCCATTTATATTTTTTCTGATATAGTATTCTAATACATATAAATATATATAATATATGGAAGGAAAAGGGTGTGTATATACATATACCAGTGCTGATTGTTTTCTGTTTAAATAAAGAGAAGGAATATCTGGACGTCCCTGGTGGTCCAGTGGTTAAGACTCCATGCTCCCTACACAGGAGACGTGGGTTCGATCTCTACTCAGGGAACTAAGATCCTGCATGCTGTATAACGCAGCTTTAAAAAAAAAAAAGCAAAACGAGAGGGCTTCCCTGGTAGCTCAGTGGTAAAGAGTTCACCTACCAATGCAGGAGACACAGGTTTGATCCCTGATCCAGGAAGATCCCACATGCTGTGGAACAACTAAGCCTGTGAGCCACAGCTATTGAGCCCGTGTGCCCTAGAGCCCAGGTTCCACAACAGGAGAAGTCACCGCAACAAGAAGCCTGCTCACCTCAACTAGAGAGTAGCCCCCATTCCCAGCAACTAGAGAAGAGCCTGTGGCAGCAGTGAAAACCCAGAATAGCAAAAAAAAAAAAAAATTAATCTTAAAACAACCTATAAAAAGAGAGAGAGAAAGTGAAGGAAAAGCAATTGCCTGGCAGGACATCCGTAAAGCATGTGGAGTTGAGTCTCCTTTGTCGCTAGGCAAAAGAACATATGACACATATTTCACATATGACATCTGGCATATTTTCCCAGGATCCCTGAGAGCTTTTGGTCTTTCATTGTTTTTCTAACCTCAACCAATAAAATCCAACTGGGACCAAGAGATGGTGGCCAGTGTTTGTTTAGAGTACTATCCTAAGATGTGGCCAGTGATGAAACCTTTTACCAACTCGGCCCTCCTTGGGTTTGGAGGTTCCTTTAAGATAGATCACCATTTCATTAAGCCATGTGTACCATTCAGACACTGTCGTTTAAAAAAAAAAAATGCCAGCATTCTATAAAACTAAGCAAGCCCATTTTGCAGTAATACACACAGGATCGTCTGATCAAGATGTAGCGACAGAGTCCCTGCAGGGCCGCCCTGTGTCGGGGTCTGGTGGGTGCTTCTCACCTTGGCTGTGATTCAGAGGGCAGCCCAGAGTTGGGCGGTGTGGCAGCCCTCAGGCTCCAGCCTGCTCACACCAGGCCCTCACATCCATCACAGCTTCCAGCCACTGGAGCAGAGCCAAGGGTCCCTGAACCCAGCGTCTTCTCGCTCTCCACATCACCCTCCCTGGCATGGGTGCCTCTGGGTTGGGGCGCTCGCTGCCTCTGAGGGTTAGAGGCGGTTTCCCTGGACTCATCACCCACTCTGCGTATGAGACAGGGCATATTTAGAAAGCAGTCCTTCCTTCTTGTCCCCAGATTGTGGGCTTTTTTTGAGCATTACCTCCTACAGGGCTTGCAAATGCATTTTCCCTAGGCTGCAAGGTGTGAACACCACTGGCTCTGTTCTTCAGCTGTCCCTTCCATTAAGTACACGTGTCTGAGCATGCACTTCAGTCCAGTGCTAATAAACCAACAGACCCATGGCTGAGATGGGACCCAAGCAGGGTCACAAGAGAGGCCTGTCCCTCTCTCCATCGCTCCCCGGGGAGCAGGCGGCGGGCAGGTCTGCACGTGTGCATACTGAAGCTAAAGCTCAACAACGATCATGACTGCTCCCCATCCCCAGAGAAAGAGAGACCGCCTTCAGCCTGGAAAACAAGGGGAAAAGTTTTCCTTTCTCCTGCGAGAGATCTTGCTCTAACTGCTGGTCAGCAGTCATTCTCTTTAGACCCAGTGGCCCCTTGGCAGGTTCACTTCTTACTTTCTGTCACTCTGCTTGGCACTGAGCATATAAAGATGACTAAGACACAGCAGACAGATGCTGTGGAACACGGCACGGGCTGGAAAAGGCCGTGTTCCCAGAGCTGAGGGAGCCGCCGCTGACCTGGTAGGACGGGTGGGCAGTCGTAGAACCTGTCGGGGAGGCTTCCTGGGAAACAGAGGGCTCAGGAGACACAGATAGGCAAAGAGGGATGAACCAAGGGAAAACAGAGGAGAAAGTATTCTAGGAAAAGCAAGATGTGCGGAGCCTGTTTCAAGGGACTGGAAGAGGTAGCATAGCTGGGTGGGGGAGTGTTGCATGCGGTGGTGACTGCCCTGAAAAGGGGCTAAAGGATGAAAAGGGGCCAGAGGTAGGCAAGGGTCAAGTCCCACAATGCTACAGATGCCAGAGCAATAGGAACAGTGTGGGTCTTCCCGGGTGGTCCAGTGGGTAAAGAGTCTGCCTTGCAGTGCAAGGGGCACTGGTTCGATCCCCGGCCCAGGAAGATCCCACGTGCCGCGGAGTGGATGGGCCGGTGTGTCCAATGATGAGCCAGCACTTTGGAGCCCATGCACCCAGAGCCAGTGCTCTGCAACGAGAGAGGCCACTGCAATGGAAGGCCCACCCACACAGGCCAAAGAATAAAAAACGATGGATGACCATAAATAAATAATAATAATAATAAAAAACAATAAAAGAGGCCAAAATTTACAAAAAAGAATAGTGACAGTGGTCACGTGTGGAGTATCTTCAGTGAGCCAGGGGCCGTGTGCCAGGAGCTTAGACTGGGCTAAAGACTATGATTCTGGGAACTGTCTGTCTGCTTCTCTATCATCTCTTTAAGAGACTATTTTAATTCTGGAAACTGATACCAGTGGCCGGGAGATGGGACCCAAGCAGGGTCACAAGAGAGGCCTGTCCCTCTCTCCATCGCTCCCCGGGGAGCAGGCGGCGGGCAGGTCTGCACGTGTGCATACTGAAGCTAAAGCTCAACAACGATCATGACTGCTCCCCATCCCCAGAGAAAGAGAGACCGCCTTCAGCCTGGAAAACAAGGGGAAAAGTTTTCCTTTCTCCTGCGAGAGATCTTGCTCTAACTGCTGGTCAGCAGTCATTCTCTTTAGACCCAGTGGCCCCTTGGCAGGTTCACTTCTTACTTTCTGTCACTCTGCTTGGCACTGAGCATATAAAGATGACTAAGACACAGCAGACAGATGCTGTGGAACACGGCACGGGCTGGAAAAGGCCGTGTTCCCAGAGCTGAGGGAGCCGCCGCTGACCTGGTAGGACGGGTGGGCAGTCGTAGAACCTGTCGGGGAGGCTTCCTGGGAAACAGAGGGCTCAGGAGACACAGATAGGCAAAGAGGGATGAACCAAGGGAAAACAGAGGAGAAAGTATTCTAGGAAAAGCAAGATGTCGGAGCCTGTTTCAAGGGACTGGAAGAGGTAGCATAGCTGGGTGGGGGAGTGTTGCATGCGGTGGTGACTGCCCTGAAAAGGGGCTAAAGGATGAAAAGGGGCCAGAGGTAGGCAAGGGTCAAGTCCCACAATGCTACAGATGCCAGAGCAATAGGAACAGTGTGGGTCTTCCCGGGTGGTCCAGTGGGTAAAGAGTCTGCCTTGCAGTGCAAGGGGCACTGGTTCGATCCCCGGCCCAGGAAGATCCCACGTGCCGCGGAGTGGATGGGCCGGTGTGTCCAATGATGAGCCAGCACTTTGGAGCCCATGCACCCAGAGCCAGTGCTCTGCAACGAGAGAGGCCACTGCAATGGAAGGCCCACCCACACAGGCCAAAGAATAAAAAACGATGGATGACCATAAATAAATAATAATAATAATAAAAAACAATAAAAGAGGCCAAAATTTACAAAAAAGAATAGTGACAGTGGTCACGTGTGGAGTATCTTCAGTGAGCCAGGGGCCGTGTGCCAGGAGCTTAGACTGGGCTAAAGACTATGATTCTGGGAACTGTCTGTCTGCTTCTCTATCATCTCTTTAAGAGCTTTACTGATCTGTTGACTCCGAAGCTCCCTTCGTATATTCCAGAGTGAAATTCCTTATCATTTGTATGACTTTGCAAATGTTTTTTGTGGGCTGTCTTTTTACTTTCTTGATGGTGTCCTGTGAACCACCACTGTTTTTCATCTTGAAGTCCAATTTACCTATTTTGCCTTTGTTTCTTGTGCTTTTGCCTTAGAGACTATATTTTTAACCAATACACCATCGATCCTAGAAGCTATGGGTAGCCCCTGCAAGACTTCAAGTTGTAGAATAATTTAGGACTTGCATTGTTTTGTTAAATCAAACTAAAGCATGATGATGCCTCTCAAAGACATGTCCGTATCCTAATAATGCTCGGAAGCAGTGAATGGGACTTATTTGGACGAATGGGTCTTTGCTGATATAGTTAAGGATCTTGAAATTGGGAGGTTGTCCTAGGTTATGCTGGTGGGTCCTAAGTGCTTCCACAAGTGTGCTGCTTATAAGAGAAAGGCAGAGGGAGGCGCGGCCCTCCAGAGATGGTGGTATGAAGGACACAGGCAGAGCCGGGTGTGGTGCAGGAATGCTGGGAGCCCCCAGAAGCTACAAGAGGTGGAAAACCCTGGAGCCTGTGAAGGAACGTGGCCTTAGGAACATCTTGATTTCAGACTTCTGGCCTCCAGGACCAGAGGAGAATACATCTCTGTTTTAACCCACCAAGACTGCGGTAATATGTTACAGCAACCACAAGAAACCAACACAGTTTGGTTTTTTTAAAAAATCAAATAGTGGGGAACTCCCTGGCAGTCCAATGGTTAACACTTGGGCTTTTACTGCTGTGGACCCGGGTTCAATCCCTGATCCAGGAACTAAGATCCCACAAGCTGCAGAGTGTGCCCCCCACACACACACACAAACTATATTGGAAAGGTTTAAAATGAAAAGATGTATAAACAACAGGCTTATATAGCCATTTTTTTTAATTATCAAGTTTAGACATTTTTCTAGTGATCTTTGATTCTAAGAGATGATGGTTTATTTATTTAACTGCCTTTGGTCACTCCCTCCCAATTATTGTTAGTTTTCTCATTATCTTTAATTTACTGTTAGTAATTTTTTACAACTCACAATACTGCATTGTCAAATCTGAGATGCACCACTATAGTCTAGTCCTCTAAGGAAGACAACACTGCCAATTATCTTTTAATGTATCCTCCAGGGCTTCCCTGCTGGTCCAGTGGGTAAAGAGTCCGCCTTGCAGTGCAAGGGGCACCAGTTCGATCCCTGGCCTGGGAAGATCCTACGTGCCACGAAGCAGCTGGACCGGTGTGTCCAATTACGAGCCAGAGCTCTGGAGTGCCTGCACCCAGAGCCAGTGCTCTGCAACAGGAGAGGCCACTGCAATGGGACGCCCACACAGGCCAAAGAATAAAGATGGATGAAAATAAATAAATTTAAAAAATAAATAAAATAGGCCAAAATTAAAAAAAAAAAAAATGTATCCTCAAGAGTGAGGGATATCTCAGTTTCAAAAATATTAGGACTTTCCTGGTGGTACAGTGGGTAAGAAACTGCTTGCCAGTGCAGGGGCCATAGGTTCAATCACTGGTCCAGGAAGATTCCACATGCTGAGGGGACACTGAGTCCACGCACCACAACTACTGAAGACTGCACACCCTAGAGCCCCTGGCTCAGCAATGAGAAGCCACTGCAATGAGAAGCCTGCACACCACAATGAGAGAGTAGCCCCCCACACACACACACACCAAAACCAGAGAAAGCCTGCATTCAGCCATGAAAACCCAACACAGCCCAGAAATTATTAATTAAAATTATATAAAAGTACATTAATGGGGACTTCCCTGGTGGTCCAGAGATGAAGACTCTGTGTTCCCAATGTAGGGAACCCGGGTTCTATCCCTGGTCAGGGAACTAGATCCCACATGCCACAACTAAGTCCCAGCACAGCCAAATAAATAATAATAAAAAAAAATTTTTAAGAAAGGTACATTAATGGTTGAAAAGATGTGAACTTTTAGAATGTGTGAAATGTCAACATATATAAAAATCTCTCATGCTCCATCACTTTCAGACCCATCTCTTAACTCACCACTGTGTGGAATGAGGACATGTGTCCTGCTTAAGCTTTCTGGCACCTCAAGTTTTACTTTTATATATTGTTAATAATAATATTTACATTGTTTCTCTTCTCGGTGATTGACTCCGAAAGTCAGTAACTACCCTTTGTCTTCGTCGCTCAGTCATGTCTGACTCTTTGGGACCCCTTGAACCTGTCAGGCTCCCCTGTCCATGGAATTCTCCAGGCAAGAATACTGGAGTGGGTGGCCATTTCCTTCTCCAGGGGATCTTCCTGACCCAAGGATTGAACCCAGGTCTCTTGCATGGCAGGCAGATTCTTTACTGTTTGAGCCACCTGCCAGGGAAACCCAACTACCCTTGTTTCCTTTGGAGCCACATAATGTACTAGGATACTTTTCCCTTCTCTATGGATTCATCTCCTTCTTTAGGATCCTTTGCTGCTTAATGGTCATCCCTCCGAGTTCAGACTGTTCATTTCTTATCCCCTGATCTAGAATAAAGTCTGACCCTCGTATCTTGGAAAAAGAGTCAAGGTTTTGAATGACAAAGTTAAATGATTGTGACATGGATCACATAAGACCAAATTAAACATGTGAAAATATAAAATTCTTAAGACCTGGTCAGTAAGGGCGCTCTTAGGGCACTGGGAGGAACCAAGTCTGATGAAGTCACACTCAAGCATTTCTCCATTCCTTGGGTAAATCAAGGAAGGCAGAACAGAGGAGCATCTTTCATGAAACCACACATTTCTGGGTCAAAGGTGCTTTAACTCCAAAAATAGAATCCTTCCCAACCTCCACTTCCTGCTGACAAGAAGTGTGTAAGCTCCTCGATTTCTAACTGTGAAAGGAAGCGATTCAGGAGACTTTTTTTCAAACCACCAAAATGAAATCCTGGTTAATGAAGCTTAAAAGGAGTCAGTAACAATTGTTGGAATATGGCCAATGTTTAAGGCCATCAAGTGGAAAATTCTGCAGATCAGACCCAGGTCCAATTCCAAGAAATAATTCAAACTTTGAAATGAAATAGATACTGCATAATACTATTTTCTTATTCATGCGATCTTTTTATTTTTTTCAACTCAAATCTAATTCTGAGAAACTAATAAATTGGCATTGCCTGTACAATTATCCATTTGAAAATCCGGGAAATTAAGCCAGGACATAAGGCTCATCACTTACTTAACCCAGACAGCCATATTTATGGTTCATTTTAATATCTAAACCAATAAGCATTCACTCATTCTCTCCAGCTGTAATAATAAAAGTCAATCTGGAATTTTAAATGACCTGATACAATAGGCTCTCCTTTTGCTGTCCTCGTGAAGGTCTGCCTTGCAATGTTATGCTGGTTTCCCTTCTTCCAGATCTAGAAAGTGACAGTCTGTGGCTGGGAGCCTTGTGACCGCTCTCTTTCCTGTCCTCTCCTGCCTTTAAGGACACACACTCTTCGCAGGAACAGAGTGATTCATAAGAAACTGGCCCTTCTCCCTCTTGTTGCTACCATCTCGCTTTTGCAGGGAAAACACTTGGAGAGTCTCAAAGATTTTATCTAAATGTGACTGAGTTTCCTGTAAATATTATAGAAGTACAATAGTGTTTCTCTCTCTTCCAAAAGACTGAACTCTGTTCCAGAAGTGTATTTTTCAGTTATTTACTTGATTATTTCGTTATTTAATACATGCCTTGCAATCAGTACTCCCTGCTAGGTCATTAAGTAAAATTTTAATCAGCCTTTATACTTGAGTAGAGCCAAAGAGGTTGTATTTTCAGTTTTATGCTTTAGGATGACGTTTTCATGCAAACCAGAAGTTTCATCTCATTTTCCCAGAGTATTCCATTCTCTTCTAACACTGCTTATGGATTAAACTCTAAACTAAGACAGAAAAAACCTTTAAAGGAAAGAGCATACACGTCTGATGAGGTGGGAAACTCCCTTTATATATAATCCTGTTAAGGCCAGCCCTCGATGTCTCCTGTTCCTTTGCAAAGACTTAATGTGTCACAAGTGGCCACTGGATACAGCTGTATGAGCTTATCCAAATGATTTTCATTTTCTGGAGTACCAAACTTTTTCTTTTCATCTCTGCTGGACACACAAGTGGAAAATTCTGCAGATCAGACCCAGGTCCAATTCAAGAAATAATTCAAACTTTGAAATGAAATAGATACTGCATAATACTATTTTCTTATTCATGCGATCTTTCATTTTTTTCAACTCAAATCTAATTCTGAGAAACTAATAAATTGGCATTGCCTGTACAATTATCCATTTGAAAATCCGGGAAATTAAGCCAGGACATAAGGCTCATCACTTACTTAACCCAGACAGCCATATTTATGGTTCATTTTAATATCTAAACCAATAAGCATTCACTCATTCTCTCCAGCTGTAATAATAAAAGTCAATCTGGAATTTTAAATGACCTGATACAATAGGCTCTCCTTTTGCTGTCCTCGTGAAGGTCTGCCTTGCAATGTTATGCTGGTTTCCCTTCTTCCAGATCTAGAAAGTGACAGTCTGTGGCTGGGAGCCTTGTGACCGCTCTCTTTCCTGTCCTCTCCTGCCTTTAAGGACACACACTCTTCGCAGGAACAGAGTGATTCATAAGAAACTGGCCCTTCTCCCTCTTGTTGCTACCATCTCGCTTTTGCAGGGAAAACACTTGGAGAGTCTCAAAGATTTTATCTAAATGTGACTGAGTTTCCTGTAAATATTATAGAAGTACAATAGTGTTTCTCTCTCTTCCAAAAGACTGAACTCTGTTCCAGAAGTGTATTTTTCAGTTATTTACTTGATTATTTCGTTATTTAATACATGCCTTGCAATCAGTACTCCCTGCTAGGTCATTAAGTAAAATTTTAATCAGCCTTTATACTTGAGTAGAGCCAAAGAGGTTGTATTTTCAGTTTTATGCTTTAGGATGACGTTTTCATGCAAACCAGAAGTTTCATCTCATTTTCCCAGAGTATTCCATTCTCTTCTAACACTGCTTATGGATTAAACTCTAAACTAAGACAGAAAAAACCTTTAAAGGAAAGAGCATACACGTCTGATGAGGTGGGAAACTCCCTTTATATATAATCCTGTTAAGGCCAGCCCTCGATGTCTCCTGTTCCTTTGCAAAGACTTAATGTGTCACAAGTGGCCACTGGATACAGCTGTATGAGCTTATCCAAATGATTTTCATTTTTCTGGAGTACCAAACGTTTGTGTGTTAGCTTTTCATCCTCTGTGCTTAGCTGGACACACAGATTGGCAAGGAGACCACCTGTTGCTCCCTGCTGACTGAAGTCCAGCAGCTGAGGGGGCGAGTGTTGTAGGTTAACCATATTTTGCTCACTTAGTTCTCGGGGCCCTCCAAGCGGGTTCAACCACACCAAAACATAGGCCCATATCGACAGGGGGTTAAGAGGAGAGAGCAGAGGTATTTATACAGTGATGGAAAAGCACATCCCAAAGATGAGGAGTTAATATTAGCCCTAGCAGTTGTCATAGGAGCAGAAACTTCCCCCTTCCCTCCTCAGCTGTTTTATCACTTCACCCTCTACAACAGATGATTATAGAGCTCACTCACAAGCCTTTAGATATCATACCGGTTCAGGATTTAAGCTTTCCATATAAAGCACTCCTCCCGTGAGAAATAGAATCTTCACGGTTTATCTACATCTACCTTCCTATTTGGACATGAATTTGAGCAAACTCTGGGAGACAGTGGAAGACAGAGGAGCCTGGTGTACTGCTGTCCATGGGGTCGCAAAGAGTTGGACATGACTGAATAACAACCCTCCTATTAGACAGTTGCTCAGGGAAGTTCCTTTTTCACTATTTTTTCCCTAAAGTAAGAAAGTAATTATTGCATGCCTGTGTGCTAAGTCACTTCGTCGGGTCCAACTCTTTCCCATGAACTGCAGCCCGCCAGGCTCCTCTGTCCGTAGAATTCTCCAGGCAAGAATACTGGAGTAGGCTGCCGCTTCCTTCTCCAGGGGATCTCTCCAACCCAGGGACCAAACCCGCATCTCTTATGTCTTCTGCATTAGCAGGTGGGTTCTTTACCACTAGCGCCACCTGGAAGCCCGCCGTCAGAGGCACCAGAGACTGTTTGGACTTGTCCTGAGGGGCAGTGAGGAGCCAAGGAGAGTTTCAAGCAAGAGATCAGATTTGTAACTTCCGTGTTTATATCTTTGTGCAATCATTCATCTGGAGGGGAGCCAGGGAGACCAGAAAGAAGCTGTTACAGTGATTTGGTGAGATTCTATGTAAGTGTGGACAGTGAAGTAGAAGTTAGGAATAAAGGAGAGGGGTAGATTTGAAAGAGATTCAGAAGGTAAAATCTACAGGACATGGTAATGAATGACTAGTGTGTGAGAGAGTTAGTATGGCGTCTAGGAGCATCTACAGCCTTCTGGGGTTGGTGGGTGTACAAGAAACCAACTGCCTCCCATCCAAGAGATGCCTCATAGGCAGCTGAATCTAACGCTGGGGTTCAGATGGGCTAGAGATATAGATCTGGGAGTTATCAGCACATAGCAATGAAGTTGTGTACCTGGACGATGAGGGGAGACGGAGAAACAAGAAAAAGGTAAAAGAGGAGGAAGACGAGGGACTTCCTTAGTGGTCCAGTAGCTAAGACTCCCCACTCGCAAAGCTGGGAGCTTGGGTTTGATCCCTGGTTAGGGAACTAGATTCCACATGCCGCAACTAAGATCTAGCATAACCAGACAAATAAATATCAGTAATAATTTAAAAAACAACAACAGGAAGACGAGAGCATGCCATACCACAGAGGCCACATGAGAGTGTTCCAAAGCCACCACATCAGGGCACTTCAGGGATGCTGAGGGACAGAAACAAAGGTAGAAAACCAACTGCTGACAGAGTTCACTGACCTGGAAAACCCAAGGAAGCAAGGCACCATAGTCAAGGCTGGTTTCTTAAAGAGGATCCCTCTCATTCATTTGGTGCCACCATGCAAAACAGCCTTCGTGTGGATAAAGGTACAAAGTTATTTCACCCCCAACAGTGGGAGGAGAGGGTCTGAGCTCTGCTGTGGCAGAATGGGCATACCAGCCTCTACATACTCTCAAAGTGCACATGGAACTTGTAGTGAAACCATCTGCCCCACCCTGGTTCTCTTGGCTTTGAATATTTTCCCATTTATGCTTCTTAGATTAATCCAGATATCCTCCTACGGGTGCCTCTTTTAAGGCCATACGTCACCACAAAGGGTTGGCATTCTACTGTTCCATCCACAACTGTTGCTTCATTTCTGAATCTGTGTCACTGAGTAGGCCCTATTAGCAGCAAATATAAACTTGTGTTGGCATTTCCCCAATGGTCAAGACTCTGTGCTTCCACTGCAGGGGCCACAAGTTTGATCCCTGGTTAGGGAACTAAAATCCCACATGCTGCCCAGGACAACCAAAAATTTAATTAATTAAAATAAATTTTAAACATGAGCAACTGGTGGAGAGGTCTCAAAGAAGGCAGATTCTGGCTGGTTAAAAGAGAAAAGAAAGAAGAAGATCAGAAAAAGGTTCCAAGACAGCTTCATGTTTTTATCATCCCTTTGTCTCTGATACTGGTTTCCGAGAATTGCCTTCTCAGGACGTAAGCCGCAAGTTGTCTGTGGAATTCTCAGTGGCCATAATGGAACAAGGGATGGTGCAGGACAAGGCTCTGAGAGTCTTCATACCCTACAGGAAGGAGCACGATGGGTCAGATCACGCCACAGTAGGTCGGCTCTTTGGTGATAATGCTTTAATGCAGCATATTGATGTAGCCATTAAGAGCATAAGCTTTATATCCAGGGACCTCTAAGATAACAGTGATTTCTGATTTGTGATTTCTGATGCTGCTGTTGAAACATGAATTTTTTTTGTTCAGTAAGCAAACAGCATGAAAAATAAGAACTGGTGCTTAATATTCTAGCTGAAATGTGTCCCAGGCACTCTTGTCCACATCTCAGCATTCTTTCCTATGTATATTTTGAATTCACTTCCCTCTGCTGGTCATGCTCATCAGGTGTTAGAATGATCTAGCTGGACTCTCATTGAATGCTTCTCCTAGTATTCATCATGATGCATGCACATGGTCTTTTTGTTGGATTAATACAGAAGGTTGTTAGTGCTGAGCCAGGTTTAGAAAATTGGGGATGAATATCTCCAAATGCTTAGCTGATCGTGTGTTTTTCAGGAAAAACAATGACCTTTGTAGAATCTTTTTCCAATAGTCTTACTTGCCCATTGTCAAGGTTCATTTAGTATTGTGGAGTAAGCTTGCTCTATAAATCAGAACTCTTTCAGATAAAGCCTTTACACCCCAAGTCAAATATCCTGGAAGGAATTCAGAGTTGTAGGCATACGTCACCACAAAGGGTTGGCATTCTACTGTTCCATCCACAACTGTTGCTTCATTTCTGAATCTGTGTCACTGAGTAGGCCCTATTAGCAGCAAATATAAACTTGTGTTGGCATTTCCCCAATGGTCAAGACTCTGTGCTTCCACTGCAGGGGCCACAAGTTTGATCCCTGGTTAGGGAACTAAAATCCCACATGCTGCCCAGGACAACCAAAAATTTAATTAATTAAAATAAATTTTAAACATGAGCAACTGGTGGAGAGGTCTCAAAGAAGGCAGATTCTGGCTGGTTAAAAGAGAAAAGAAAGAAGAAGATCAGAAAAAGGTTCCAAGACAGCTTCATGTTTTTATCATCCCTTTGTCTCTGATACTGGTTTCCGAGAATTGCCTTCTCAGGACGTAAGCCGCAAGTTGTCTGTGGAATTCTCAGTGGCCATAATGGAACAAGGGATGGTGCAGGACAAGGCTCTGAGAGTCTTCATACCCTACAGGAAGGAGCACGATGGGTCAGATCACGCCACAGTAGGTCGGCTCTTTGGTGATAATGCTTTAATGCAGCATATTGATGTAGCCATTAAGAGCATAAGCTTTATATCCAGGGACCTCTAAGATAACAGTGATTTCTGATTTGTGATTTCTGATGCTGCTGTTGAAACATGAATTTTTTCTGTTCAGTAAGCAAACAGCATGAAAAATAAGAACTGGTGCTTAATATTCTAGCTGAAATGTGTCCCAGGCACTCTTGTCCACATCTCAGCATTCTTTCCTATGTATATTTTGAATTCACTTCCCTCTGCTGGTCATGCTCATCAGGTGTTAGAATGATCTAGCTGGACTCTCATTGAATGCTTCTCCTAGTATTCATCATGATGCATGCACATGGTCTTTTTGTTGGATTAATACAGAAGGTTGTTAGTGCTGAGCCAGGTTTAGAAAATTGGGGATGAATATCTCCAAATGCTTAGCTGATCGTGTGTTTTTCAGGAAAAACAATGACCTTTGTAGAATCTTTTTCCAATAGTCTTACTTGCCCATTGTCAAGGTTCATTTAGTATTGTGGAGTAAGCTTGCTCTATAAATCAGAACTCTTTCAGATAAAGCCTTTACACCCCAAGTCAAATATCCTGGAAGGAATTCAGAGTTGTAGGACCCTGGGAGCTTACGCACTAGGAGCAAGACCCTATTTCCTCCCCTCATCAGACTCTCTCCCTCCACTCCCCCTGAATTTCTGTGTGTTGGCCTCATTCTGTCTTCCTACAGGCTTCTTTCACAAAGGGGACATCATGGCCACGGGCAGCTGCAGGCTTGTACTGTGCCAGCATAGCAGCCTAAAGGGACGAGAAAATCTTTCCTACTTCAAAAATCTATGAATTCCAAGGAAAGCCTCTGATTGGTCCGCTCTGGATCACATGACCTCTACAGACTCCAGCCCTGAGGCTGGGGAGCCTGGTCCTGGCACGGGCAACCCTGCCTGTGGCTGAAGTTGGGGTACATCAGTTCTCTGAAAAGAGGCAGACAAAAATCAATGTTGGCTGTGCTTAACGTCAAGATGTTCTTTTCCCATGAATGATGTGTCTCATTATTGTCCCAGAGTATCCTGATGAGTCATGATGAAATTATTATACTCTTGGAATTAAGCTAACAGTGTATTTTTTTCTACCCCTCATTAGTGTAAGTTTGTATATTTCTTTATGCTGTACATTGTATGTTGAGACACAATCAATGTAGCTTTAAATGTGCTTTCCCACATATTAGCTCATTCCATTTTTAAATAATTCAAGCCATTTGTAGTTATATAAACCTATGTTGCAACTGGATACAAAAACTTAATACCCAAGAGCACAGAGGCTGTAGAATTGAGAGGGTGAGCACAGATCTGACTCGCTTGCTAATTCCTCTTGGGTTCGGTGCCTTAAGACATCTGTCACCTGTGTTTTCATTTGGTTTGCTCCCACTTATTTGAATTTTTTTTTTAAAGATTTATTTATTTATTTGTTTTGGGCGGGGGTCGGGTTGGGGAGGGAGGGGAGTGAGCGGGCCACTTCTATTGGTCTTTCATTTCTCTATTTTCACCCGTCTTTGTTCTTTGGCCCGTGTGGGCCTCCCATCGCGGTGGTGTTTGTCGTTGCAGAGCGCCGGCTCTGGGTGCATGTGCTCCAGAGCTCCGGCTCGGTAATTGGACACATCAGTCCAGCCGCTCCGCGGCATGTGGGATCTTCCCAGGCCAGGGATCGAACTGGCGCCCCTTGCACTGCAAGGCGGTGTCCTTACCCACTGGACCACCAGGGGAAGCCCACTTATTTAAATTTATTTGGCTGTGCCTAGTCTTTGTTGGCACCATGCAAACTCTTAGTTGCAGCATGTGGGATCTAATTCCCCTGACCAGGGATCGAACCTGGGCCCCCGGCATTGGGAGCGCAGTGTCTTAGCCCCTGGACCACCAGAGAAATCCCTGGTTTGGCTGTTTTTATTTGTATTTGTTTCCCCCTGGAGAAGCAAGACTCTGCCATCTACTTCAAAAATCTATGAATTCCAAGGAAAGCCTCTGATTGGTCCGCTCTGGATCACATGACCTCTACAGACTCCAGCCCTGAGGCTGGGGAGCCTGGTCCTGGCACGGGCAACCCTGCCTGTGGCTGAAGTTGGGGTACATCAGTTCTCTGAAAAGAGGCAGACAAAAATCAATGTTGGCTGTGCTTAACGTCAAGATGTTCTTTTCCCATGAATGATGTGTCTCATTATTGTCCCAGAGTATCCTGATGAGTCATGATGAAATTATTATACTCTTGGAATTAAGCTAACAGTGTATTTTTTTCTACCCCTCATTAGTGTAAGTTTGTATATTTCTTTATGCTGTACATTGTATGTTGAGACACAATCAATGTAGCTTTAAATGTGCTTTCCCACATATTAGCTCATTCCATTTTTAAATAATTCAAGCCATTTGTAGTTATATAAACCTATGTTGCAACTGGATACAAAAACTTAATACCCAAGAGCACAGAGGCTGTAGAATTGAGAGGGTGAGCACAGATCTGACTCGCTTGCTAATTCCTCTTGGGTTCGGTGCCTTAAGACATCTGTCACCTGTGTTTTCATTTGGTTTGCTCCCACTTATTTGAATTTTTTTTTTAAAGATTTATTTATTTATTTGTTTTGGGCGGGGGTCGGGTTGGGGAGGGAGGGGAGTGAGCGGGCCACTTCTATTGGTCTTTCATTTCTCTATTTTCACCCGTCTTTGTTCTTTGGCCCGTGTGGGCCTCCCATCGCGGTGGTGTTTGTCGTTGCAGAGCGCCGGCTCTGGGTGCATGTGCTCCAGAGCTCCGGCTCGGTAATTGGACACATCAGTCCAGCCGCTCCGCGGCATGTGGGATCTTCCCAGGCCAGGGATCGAACTGGCGCCCCTTGCACTGCAAGGCGGTGTCCTTACCCACTGGACCACCAGGGGAAGCCCACTTATTTAAATTTATTTGGCTGTGCCTAGTCTTTGTTGGCACCATGCAAACTCTTAGTTGCAGCATGTGGGATCTAATTCCCCTGACCAGGGATCGAACCTGGGCCCCCGGCATTGGGAGCGCAGTGTCTTAGCCCCTGGACCACCAGAGAAATCCCTGGTTTGGCTGTTTTTATTTGTATTTGTTTCCCCCTGGAGAAGCAAGACTCTGCCATCTACAGCTGGCCCTTGAACAACATAGGGCTGCGGTACAACCATCCACACAGTGGAAAATCCAGATGGGTGTGACTTACAGTCAGCCTTTCATATATCCTCTTCCTCTGAGCCACAGATTCAACCCGTCTCAGACGGTGGAGTACTGCTGTTATTTACTATGGAAAAGAATCCACGTGCAAGTGGACCTGCGCTGTCCAGACCCATGATGTCCACTGCACGTTCCCTGCAAGACTCCCACACCCTCCTCTAATGTCACAGACTCTATGCACGTTTAGTAAGTGGCACTGACCAATAATGAATCAAAGGTTTAAGATGCTACCGGTACAAATGTTGGTGCAGCTGGGAGCCCGGGGCTGTGTGGGGCCAGCCACAGTGAGGAGATGGGTCCCCACGCCTGAACCCTTGGGAAGTCCACATAAGGCTTCTCCCCAGGCTTGGAGCCTGGCTTGGGAGCGCCTCAGCTATTGCTGCCCAGACCACGGAGAGCATGACCTTCTCTCACCTCCTGTGCCCCTCCATCTCCCCTACGAAGGACTGTAGAAATGCCTTCGCCGCCAGAAGCTGGTCCTTAAGATAAACGGTACCCACTCGCCCCACCCCAAATGCCAGAGGAGCCCAGAGCAGCTCGCCTACCCCTGGGCTGACCGCATCCACACAGTGCACACAGGGGTCAATGCCCCTGTAGTTTTCTTCTTAGAAATCAATCACCCACTTAGCTTGGTGCTCTGCGATGACCTAGAGGGGTGGGATGGTGCGGGGAGGTTCTGGAGGGAGGGGACATATGTATGCATAAGGCTAGGTCACGCTAGTGGTAAAGAACCCACCCGCCAGTGCAGGAGACATAAGGAACACAGGTTCGATCCCTGGGTCGGGAAGATGCCCTGGAGGAGGGCATGGCAGCCCACTCCAGTATCCTTGCCTGGAGAATCCCATGCACAGAGGAGCCTGGCGGGCCTCAGTACAACCATGGGGTTACACAGAGTTGGACACAACTGAAGCGACTTAGCATACACACACGGGGCTGTTTCACTTTGTTGTACGGCAGAAACTAACACAACATTATAAAGCAATTATACTCCAGCAAAAAAAAAAAGGTAAATATATCACCCACCCAGGAGGCTAACACTTATCCCTAGGGAAGAGTTTTAAGATGAAACAGAAGAAGAGGCCTTCCTTTTCCCCTTATTCTTCCTAAGGAAGCAGCTCCTTAGAGCTGCAGGCAGAACCTCCCTTGTTCTGGGGGGCATGGTCCGCTCCCCTCTGTCCAGGATGCCTGTACCTCAGAGGGAAGCCTCTCCTCACCTCCCTCAGCTTCCCCTCTTGTCTCCATGGTGCGTTTCTGATGCTTCCTGGACCCTCCCCGACTAAGCTGGGGGAGATGGTCTCACGTCTTTTTTCAGCTCACAGCTGCCTGTTCCAATTTGCAGTGAATTACTCTAGAGACAGCCTAACACCACGAAGCTCGGTAACGAGCAGTTGCCCATTCAAACCCAGGAGAAGTGTGTGTGCTCGCTCAGAATTCTGATACTGGCTCCATGTAGGGATTATAATACTGTGAAATACTTGTTGTTCTGTCTTACTGGTCCCACCCTATAATGCTTGTTGGAAAGAGTCAGAAGTCTCATCAAATGGCGTATTAACCTAGACTATAGCTTAACTTCTTGCTGCTATCATAAATAACCTCAGAGTTGGTGGCTTAAACAACAGAAATTTGTTTTCTCAAGTGCTGCAGACATGCAGTCCAAAATTACTATCACTGATAGGATTGTGAACCAGAAGGGCAAACTGCGCTCCTCCCAGTGCACACAGGGGTCAATGCCCTGTAGTTTTCTTCTTAGAAATCAATCACCCACTTAGCTTGGTGCTCTGCGATGACCTAGAGGGGTGGGATGGTGCGGGGAGGTTCTGGAGGGAGGGGACATATGTATGCATAAGGCTAGGTCACGCTAGTGGTAAAGAACCCACCCGCCAGTGCAGGAGACATAAGGAACACAGGTTCGATCCCTGGGTCGGGAAGATGCCCTGGAGGAGGCATGGCAGCCACTCCAGTATCCTTGCCTGGAGAATCCCATGCACAGAGGAGCCTGGCGGGCCTCAGTACAACCATGGGGTTACACAGAGTTGGACACAACTGAAGCGACTTAGCATACACACACGGGGCTGTTTCACTTTGTTGTACGGCAGAAACTAACACAACATTATAAAGCAATTATACTCCAGCAAAAAAAAAAAGGTAAATATATCACCCACCCAGGAGGCTAACACTTATCCCTAGGGAAGAGTTTTAAGATGAAACAGAAGAAGAGGCCTTCCTTTTCCCCTTATTCTTCCTAAGGAAGCAGCTCCTTAGAGCTGCAGGCAGAACCTCCCTTGTTCTGGGGGGCATGGTCCGCTCCCCTCTGTCCAGGATGCCTGTACCTCAGAGGGAAGCCTCTCCTCACCTCCCTCAGTTTCCCCCTCTTGTCTCCATGGTGCGTTTCTGATGCTTCCTGGACCCTCCCCGACTAAGCTGGGGGAGATGGTCTCACGTCTTTTTTCAGCTCACAGCTGCCTGTTCCAATTTGCAGTGAATTACTCTAGAGACAGCCTAACACCACGAAGCTCGGTAACGAGCAGTTGCCCATTCAAACCCAGGAGAAGTGTGTGTGCTCGCTCAGAATTCTGATACTGGCTCCATGTAGGGATTATAATACTGTGAAATACTTGTTGTTCTGTCTTACTGGTCCCACCCTATAATGCTTGTTGGAAAGAGTCAGAAGTCTCATCAAATGGCGTATTAACCTAGACTATAGCTTAACTTCTTGCTGCTATCATAAATAACCTCAGAGTTGGTGGCTTAAACAACAGAAATTTGTTTTCTCAAGTGCTGCAGACATGCAGTCCAAAATTACTATCACTGATAGGATTGTGAACCAGAGTCAAAGGGTCCACAGGACTGCGCTCCTCCCAGATGCTCTAAGGAAGAATCCAGTCCTTGCCTCCTCCAGCTTCTGGGGCAGCCAGCATCCCCTGGTTTGTGGTCATACCATTCCAGTCTCTGGGACTTCCCAAGTGGCACAAGTGGTAAAAAAAAATCCGCCTCCAGTGCAGGAGACCTAAGAGACACCGGTTTGATCCCTGGGTCAGGAAGATCCCCTGGAGGAGGGCATGGCAACCCACTCCAGTATTCTTGCCTGGAGAATCCCCTGGACAGAGGAGCCTGGCGGGCTGCAGTCCATGGGGTCGCACCGAGTCAGGCATGACTGAGCATTGAGCACGTTCCAGTCTCTGCCTCCCTGATCACGTCGCTTTCTCTCCTGTCCTTGTGAAATCTCCCTTTTCCTCCCTCTTATAAGAACCCTTGTGGAACTTCCCTGGCAGTCCAGTGGTTAAGACTTTGCCTTCCAGTTCAGTGGGGTGCAGGTGTAACACCTGGTTGGGTAGCTAAGATCCCACATGCCTCCACAGGATCCTGTTTTTGTAGCCAAAAACATAGAACAGAAGCAGTATTATAACAACGCCAAGAAAGATTTGATAAATGGTCCACATCAAAACAACAAAAAAAAAATCTTTAAAAAGATCACTTGAATTGCACTTAAGAAGCACCTGGATGATTCAGGATACCCTCCCCATCTCAGGAGGCTTCTATCATCATGGCTGCAGTGCCCTTGTTTGCAATATAACGTAACATTCACAAGCCCCAGGGGCCGGGATGTGTATGTCTTTTGCAGAGACATCCTTCAACCCATCTTGCTGCCCACCCCCATGATTCCCTCGCATACCCTCCACCAGGTTCTACAGAAGGGTCCCGCACCCTCCCTTTCAGCTTCCTCCTGAAACTGAGGAGACCAGTCTCCCAATGGCCCTTGTGCCTTCTGTCTTCTTCCTGTCTGACCCTGCAGTCGCTGCATGGCCCTGGGTGTCTTGTAGCCAGCCCTCCAGAGGGCAGAGCTCACTAACCAGTTCCTCCCATCGAGCTGCCCTCTTTCCCCAAACCCCTGGCTGGGGACACCCGACAAGCACATGCCTTAAGCTGGAGAGATCCTCCCCACAGGCCAGACATGTGGCCATGAGAATCAAGTTGTTTTGTTTGGCTTCGATTCATCTCGTGCAGGAAATGTCTTGCCCCCGCCACTCTGTCCGGGCATCCCTAGAAGGTCAAGTCAGTGAGCGGAGGCAGCAGATCCTCGGCTCCTGGTCCACGGCGCCTGGCCGCATCTCAGTCAACTAGACAGCCAGCCACTCCATCATCTTGCCCACACCCCTCGGACAGCCGCGGGGACCCTCCCCGCTGTGGTGGGCCACCGCCAGCCCGTTATCTCCCCAGCATACAGGGTGGATCTGGCAGCACCAGATGCTCCTGGGGTCATTCGGATCCCTGTCTTTGCCTGAAGGTCTGGTTCCTAGGGCCTTTTTTCAGCAAAATATTGAATCCCAGGGAAAACCCTGCATCACGGCTCTAAGAGGCATGTGCTGGTATCATAAACATGGTGTATACAGCTGCGTGAACCTATCCTCTGAGGACGAGGAGGGCTGGGGAAAGACACCCATTGTGGAAGGACGACAAACCCGCCTGTGGAACGTCGTCGTCGTAGGGAGGTCAGCCGTGGCGCTCTATGGCGCTGCTGATAATCGCTGCCCCTGGCAGCAGCTGCCTATCTGCTGGGAGCAGAAGGGCGGGGCCGGGAGAAGACGGGACCCTTGTGGGGACTGTATCTAATGGAAAACTTCCTCGGCACCGTCAGAATTCTCTTGAAAGGAATTGGAAAACAGTTCCAGACGATTCCTGGAAGCTTTTCTCTTTTTGTGGTTGGGAACCTGCACTGTCTCCCTGTCAGGAAGAACCATGCCTTGAAAATAGGGCTTCAGCCTCACCAACCCACAAAAAAAGAAGGCTTTGTGAAGGAGAATGACAGCAGACCCAGGCACCGTCTCTCGCTCTGACTGATTATCCAGCCCACATTTCCACTTTCCCTTGATGTGTTTCCCTTAGACACAGACACTCCGCAGGTGCCAACAGCATCCCCTTTTCATCCCTACAAATACGATTGAAGATTTCTTTCTCAAACCCTGAACCAACAAAGGATTTCATCTGAATAGAGAGGGTGATGACATAGAAGGCTTAGAGAGCTGATGTGAGGAACAACGTCTTAAAAATATATACAGGGTGGGGGAGGAGTTCTTGGTGAATCTGAAGCATTGTTCAGCAGATCCTTACAGAGCCCCGACCCTGTGCTGGGCCAGACACTGGGCTGGGAAGTGGAGAGACAGCAATAGCTCCCACCCTACCTAGGAGGTTACAGTCTAGTTGGGCGGAGGGGCACTGGATGAGTAAACAGACAATTATGATCTAAACATGTTTAAGTACATAAAGAGACACCTCTGCCTTGAAAAATCAGAGAAGACTCCCCAAAGGGATGCTGATGTTGAGATCCAAATGGCACAGAGACGTTGGTCGGGGGCTCTCCAGTGGTTAAGAATCCGCCTTCCAATGCAGCGAACACAGGGTCCGTCCCTGGTCGGGGAACTAAGATCCCACATGCCACAGCGCCGTGAAGCCTGTGCACCATGACTGCCGGGTCCACTTGAGGCCATGGGCCACAACCAGGGAAGCCAAATAAATGGGTTTTTTTAGAAAAAGAAGTTGGTCTGGAAAACGGACCAAAAGCCTTCCCAGGGGGAAACTGTGTGGGCAAAAGGCCTGAAGGCCAAAGCACCAGGGGAGACGGGTGCCTGTGGGTGGACCAAGAGACAAAACACTGCATGAGTCTCAGAGAGACAGGGAGGCAAGGGGCTGGGGAGGGGAGGAAGGCAGCGAGAAGCAGGAGGAAGCATGTCGTCCAGTCCAGCTTTCCGCTCAGCTGAGTCACCCAGCCTCCTGCACATCTCGCCCTTGTCACTGAAGGCAGGCTCCCCACAGGCCAGCAAGCTGCCTCCTCCAGCCTGCTTTCTTCCTGAGATCCCAAGAGGCCCTGGCCCCCTTTCTCAGACTGGAAAGCTGGGGGAGGGGTGGGCTTACCTCACCACCAAGAAGGCTTTGTGAAGGAGAATGACAGCAGACCCAGGCACCGTCTCGCTCTGACTGATTATCCCGCCCACATTTCCACTTTCCCTTGATGTGTTTCCCTTAGACACAGACACTCCGCAGGTGCCAACAGCATCCCCTTTTCATCCCTACAAATACGATTGAAGATTTCTTTCTCAAACCCTGAACCAACAAAGGATTTCATCTGAATAGAGAGGGTGATGACATAGAAGGCTTAGAGAGCTGATGTGAGGAACAACGTCTTAAAAATATATACAGGGTGGGGGAGGAGTTCTTGGTGAATCTGAAGCATTGTTCAGCAGATCCTTACAGAGCCCCGACCCTGTGCTGGGCCAGACACTGGGCTGGGAAGTGGAGAGACAGCAATAGCTCCCACCCTACCTAGGAGGTTACAGTCTAGTTGGGCGGAGGGGCACTGGATGAGTAAACAGACAATTATGATCTAAACATGTTTAAGTACATAAAGAGACACCTCTGCCTTGAAAAATCAGAGAAGACTCCCCAAAGGGATGCTGATGTTGAGATCCAAATGGCACAGAGACGTTGGTCGGGGGCTCTCCAGTGGTTAAGAATCCGCCTTCCAATGCAGCGAACACAGGGTCCGTCCCTGGTCGGGGAACTAAGATCCCACATGCCACAGCGCCGTGAAGCCTGTGCACCATGACTGCCGGGTCCACTTGAGGCCATGGGCCACAACCAGGGAAGCCAAATAAATGGGTTTTTTTAGAAAAAGAAGTTGGTCTGGAAAACGGACCAAAAGCCTTCCCAGGGGAAACTGTGTGGGCAAAAGGCCTGAAGGCCAAAGCACCAGGGGAGACGGGTGCCTGTGGGTGGACCAAGAGACAAAACACTGCATGAGTCTCAGAGAGACAGGGAGGCAAGGGGCTGGGGAGGGGAGGAAGGCAGCGAGAAGCAGGAGGAAGCATGTCGTCCAGTCCAGCTTTCCGCTCAGCTGAGTCACCCAGCCTCCTGCACATCTCGCCCTTGTCACTGAAGGCAGGCTCCCCACAGGCCAGCAAGCTGCCTCCTCCAGCCTGCTTTCTTCCTGAGATCCCAAGAGGCCCTGGCCCCCTTTCTCAGACTGGAAAGCTGGGGGAGGGGTGGGCTTAAGGAAGTTTCATAACCAGGGCCCACCACTCTGTCTCTCGTCCAAGACCCGATAGATCGAGGGCAGAGAAATGTCAGTCCCAGAAGCTGAAACACAGCTTCTGTTCCAGCTGGGTTTGGGATCCATCCCGCAGTTGAAGCAGGTGACCAGATGTCTCGAGTGTCACGCCCACAGCCCTGGGGGCAAGGTGGGCAGTTCTCGAGATCACCTAGAAAAGACACAGGGAACTGTTGAGATCACCCGACCAGAAATGTCAAGGAACGCTGACTGGAAATCAAACTGTGGCAGCTGCTTTCTACAGCTGCCGGCCATGTGGTGACCACGTTTGACCAGTTTGACTAAATGAGGCTAAAAATAACCGGGCATGAACAAACCCTTCAGGAGTCAGGTCTCTGAAAGAGCTAGGCCGAGAAATCCACGTGGGGACGGGGCAGGGGAGAGAGAGAGGTTTGTCTTTGAGCTACTGGACCTGTGGTCAGAAGAGAGTGGCTGAAGAAATAACCCTCCTGGACCCTCAGGAGCTGGCCATTCCTCTTGCATGTTAGTTGGTTGAACCCATAGTTGGTGTACCCATTTCACAGATGGGGAAACATGTACAATGCTCCCTGAACCCTTTCAGACTGACGATTTCTAATCTCAGTTCTAACCCAAGTCTGGTTGACTTCCTACGGAAAACGAAAGTAACGAAATGCACAAATAAGTAACTTCCTCCTTGTTCCCCTCCTCCACCACGCCCCTCCTCCATCACCGATAGCATGTGCCACTGCTAAGGAGCAATCCTTTTTTTAGTTGTGAAACTGAGACTAGGTGTTTCTCACCAGAGGAGGAAAGAGTAAGGTTGACATTAGAAGGAAGCATGCTTCACCAAATACAAAAGCAAAGGGAGGCTTTTTTTCACCGTGGGAAATTCAAAAGGACATATGCATTTAGCACCCAAGAAAATAGATTTGCTTTCCCCTGCAGAGAAGCCACCCATAAATATTTTAATGCTTAGGAAGCATTTATGCTCCGGGTGCTGCTGAGAAAGCTCTTTGCCACAGATCACAATTTTTTGGTCTTCCCAAAAATCTATGAGGGGTGATACCACTAGGAACCCCATCTCATGATGGAGGGAACTGAGGGCTGGAGAGGTTTAGAAATGTGCCCCCAGGGGCTTCCCCTGGTGGTCCAGTGGGTAAGGACACTGCCTTGCAGTGCAAGGGGCGCCGGTTCAATCCCTGACCTGGGAAGATCCCACGTGCCGCCGAGCGGCTGGACCAATGTGTCCAATTACCGAGCCGGAGCTCTGGAGAGCATGCGCCCAGAGCTGGTGCTCTGCAACAACAGAGGCCACCGCAATGGGAGGCCCACAGGAGCCAAAGAACAAAGACGGATGAACATAGAGAAATGAAAGACCGATAGAAGTGGCCCGCCCGCTCCCCTCCCTCCCCAACCCGACCCCCACCCAAAATAAATAAATAAATAAATCTTTAAAAAAAAAAAAAGAAGAAGAAATGTGCCCCCAGGCACATGGCTTCTCACTGGAGAAGTCAGGACTTGCTTCCTACCAGACTCACTGCAGAACTGGTCCTCTGGATGCTGTAGTTCAGTTATCCCCAACCTCTGGGCCATGGACTTCCTCTCAGATCCACTGCAGCAATAGACTAGACATAAAATGCACAATAAATGTAATCCGCTTGAATCATCCTGAAACCATCACCTACCCAAGTCGGTGGAAAAATTGCCTTCCACACAACTGGTCCCTGGTGTCAAAAAGGCTGGAGACCCCTGCTTTCTTTCACCGCCTCGGGCTCTTTGATTTCATCACAAAAAGTACATGGACCAATTTTTAGCATGTTCTGAATTTCCCGAGAAGAGTTTTTCTGATTCTCATTTGCATTTTGCTCTTTTGTTATTGGTGAGATGGGGTATTTCTGCCCCCTTTCTTTGCCACCCCTAAAGTAAATGGACTGCCGAGTCGGAAATCTGAGGCCCAGGTGTCAATTTCACTTCCCCTGCCGCCGCCTACCTAAGTGATCTTGCCCAGTTCCCGGCCTGTTGGGGCCCGCCTCCTCATCTGGAAAATGAACATGTAAGATTCTAACGCTGGTCTACTCCTGTCCTGAATACCCCCTCTTTTCTCTTTCCTCTCACCCAGGCTGTCCTCCGAAGCCCTCCAACTCCCTTCCTTCTTATCCTGGCCACTAGCAAGCCCTCAGGCCCTCCATCCTCTGCATCTTTGGTCCTCTGCCTTATACACAGCAGGTAGCAGGGCAGATGCTGTGGGAGTGCATCCTTGTCGAGAGGTTTGGGGACATGAATCCTAAGGAGATGGACAGTGTGATATAACTCAGTATGATGTAACAGGTGCAGCTGGCCTTCCTCAAGAGTGAGAATGAGTCCCTCTTGGCTTTGGGACGTCTCTACCTCTGCTCCAGCTTTTCGTTTGTCTCCATCATTAGGGTCCTCATCCTGCCCTTTGGCTTCATCCCCCGTCCCCTTTGAACCAGCTGATCCCATCCTCCTCCTCCTGTCCTGGCCCATCTTAGCTTCACATAGTACTTGTTCCATCTCCCATTCCCTCAGGACTCTGCTCTGTTTAGGAAATAGAGATTTCATCTTCCTAATACATTCACCCAACATCCCCTCCAAGCACTGTAACGCTTTAACTCATCTTAAGAAGCATCTAGGGGCTTCCCTGATGGTCCACTGGGTCTAGACACCACCTAGGGTTTGATCCCTGGCCTGGGAAGATCCCACGTGCCGCGGAGCGGCTGGACCGATGTGTCCAACTACCAAGCCAGTGCTCTGGAGCGCATGTGCCAGAGCCGGTGCTCTGCAGCAAGAGAGGCCACTGCGATGGGAGGCCCACAGGGGCCAAAGAACAAAGATGGATGAAAATACATAAATGAAAGACCAATAGAAGTGGCCAAAAAAAAAAGAAGCATCTAAAAATTAAGGAGACTTTCAAGAAATGAAGGTGGTTTGGGGACAGAATGCTTTCATCTAGACCACCAACAGGGCACCAACTTTGGGTCCAAAGGCTTTCTAAGCCCGAATCCAGCGCTTTCCACTCATGAACAGGAGACACGTCAGGCCTCCCGTGGGGTACTGTGAGAGTCGGGACAGAGAGTAGGGGGTTATGCTTAAGGCTCAGGCAGGTGTGTCCAACTCTTTGCAACCCCATGGACTGTAGCCCGCCAGGCTCCTCTGTCTATGGGATTTTTCAAACCAGAATACTGAAGTAGGTTGCCATTTTCTTCTCCAGGGGTTACCACATTTTATTGTGAATATTTGAAATAGTTCAGGGAAACTGAGATTTATTTACTCGGGGTTGGCTGGTTAGGATTCCATGGACAAAGAAGCAATCGCCAGCTGTGTGTCAGCCAATTAAGGTTTTCCCAAATCATTTTGGATGATTGGGCATTCGTTGCACTAGTGTTGATAGTTACTAGTCCTTGAAACACCGGCTACCGAGCAAAGGAGCAACGTATAGGAGGTCGCAGAAGTTCCTCTTCCTTTAACTTCCTCAGAGCTCTTTCTGGTTTGCTGATGATCCTGTGGGAGCCCGTGGGCCTTTATCACAGTCAGCCTCTAAAGGGAGACTGGTCGAATGTTCGCCACTGGAGCACTCCTTTTAGACTGCAAGAAACGGCGCGCACCACCCGGGCCCTCGCACCCCTATTTTAGGTGTGTTTCTAAGGAGTAGGCTGGTTGCCATGGTTTGGAAGAACTTCTCCGCCGTCAGGACGCAATAACACTCGGGGGTGGCACGGCCCATCTGTCCCTAAGGGAGAGGTCTGCAGGAAACCAATAGCCTCCTGGCCAGAATGTCCTAGAGGTGTCTGCTTAAGCAGCCCTCAAAATCACAGCCCCTCTCAAGACCCAGGTCTAGAATTCTTAGCTTCCAGAATCAAGGTTGGGTCTTTTCGGTCAGTCCTCTGAATAGCGCGTCGTCTGTAGGCCTTGCTGAGCAGAAGGGGGCTCCTCCCTCACTCCGTGTCCTCAGTATCTTAATGCTTCCATTTCCTGTTTATTCTCCACCTGTCCAGACGAGGAGTTTTGCTCTCATCTTTGACGGTGGTCATCTCAGAATTCTGAGATGCAGAAATGATCACAGTCTGCGTTCTGTTATTTTGATCCATGATGATTCTGTCACTGGCTGTGACAAGATCAGGCTGGGAAGACCCCCCACCCTGGGACACGAGAGTGGCTTCCCAGGTCATCACCAAGTACCGAGGACTCTTGCAATACCTGTTCAGGTACAGAGACCTAGTTGTCTGGGTCAGGAAGGGCACCCTGTTCAGCTGGAGAGGGCACCCTCTCATTCCTGGGGAGTCCCACAGCTCGCTGAGCAGCGGAGAGCCAGCTCCCACCAGCCCACACCACCCTGTCACATGCCTGTTGTTCATCAACATCCCTCTTGCCAAGTGTGATGCTCCCAACCCAGGGGAGCCTTCACCTGGTAGGTAAGAAGCCGTATGTTCCTGCCCACGCTTTGCTGAGTTTTCAAAAACTTCCCAGCCACACCCGTGGGGCTTTGCTTGCCTTCGTGGCAAGGCCTCAAGGCATCGTGCTTCCTGGATGTTTCTGGGCCTGGCCCCTGTTGCACTCGGAGGCCACGGGAAGCCCTCGTTGCGGATGTCCCCTGTGGACAGCGGCCGGGGCATCTCCCTTCCCTGGGGTGTGGTGAGTCATGGCGGGACTCAGCAGTTTACAGACATGATTACCACCCGTTCCTGCCCTCAGATTCCCGTCTCGGGAGCTTTCCCCTGTTTGTGCGGAAATACAGTTTGAGAGAGAATACCATGGCGTGGAATTTCAAGTGCCAAAAAAAAAAAAAAAGTGCACAGATTGATTTTCTTTTTATGGAGCAGGAATCTGAAGCAGGGAAATTGTCACGTGTGGCACACGGCTGCAGGATGGTTCCCATGGAACTGGGTCTTAAAGGGTTCCACTAATCTTCTTCCACCTATATATCTGCACAGTAGCCCTTTCGGGCTAATTCATAGCCCTGGTTCAAAAACTGCCAAATAAAGGAAGGAAATAAAGAAAGCCTGTTTGCCCAAATACTCCCGTTTCTTGATGCTTTTGTCTTAAGCTCGTCACCCACCCTTAGCTAACCCAAATCCATATCCCCATTCCCTTTCGGCAACCCAGTGAGCTCATCAATATGCCAGCAGATGATCTAAGCCCCAAATCATCACCTTCTCTAGAAAAACGAATAAACAAAAACAGCCGGAAGAAGGGAGGGCAGACGGGGGTGGGGGCAGGATAAATGATACATACAACTGCAGGGGCCCACACCGCCTGGCCCTCGGCGGGCGGGCTTCTGTGTGTGTGTGTGAGTGAGTGTGAGTGCGCGCGCACATTTTCCACCCGCTGGCCCTAGCACCCCAGCTCTGGGCCGGTGGCGGCGGGCGGCATTTTAATGTCAGATGGAATCGCTAATGCCCGCGTTGCCATGGCGACCACGGGAGCAGCGGAGCTAAAAGCGGCAGCCCGGGCTGGCGCCGCCTCCCCCGCTGCAGCCCACCCGGCGGGGCAGGTTCCCTTTGTCTCGCTCACTCCCCGCATCCTCCTTCTCCCTGTCTGCCCTCTTCCCTTTTTCATCTGCCTTCTTCCTCCCGCTTTCCGTCCTGCCTCCCCTCCCCCTCTTCCCTGGTTTTCGTCGCCCCGCCCCCACGCGCCCTTCCTGAGCCGCCAGAGGTTGTGGACCCCTGGGCTGAGTTCCCACCGCGCGGCAGGTGCCGGGCAAGCAGGCCCCCCCCTCACCCAGCGGCACAGACAGGCCCAGGGCCCATCTGTTATTCTTGGGGACCTTAATGTCTCACTTGAAACCAGTCTTTTCAAAAGAGGACTTAGAAAACAGGAACTGTGGGTCTTCCCGCAGCTGGATGGATGCCGTTTGGCTCTGGCTCCTGGTCTGTCTCTGCCCTGCGGCCCGCGGCGGTCACCCTGGCAGGAGGGGACCTGCTGAGCCCAGAGTGACTGAAGCTGACAGTCAGGGACGAGCACCTGCCCGGGCAGCTACAGGAGGGCCTATCTAAATGGGCTTGCCGCCTCCAGAGCTGAATTCGAATGACCAGGGCTTCCAGGACCGGAACTCTTGACTGGGGTGGGAGAATGCTGTTAGAATTCACGTAAGCCGATAACAAGGGTGCCTTGGCGTAAGCTCACCCACCCTTAGCTAACCCAAATCCATATCCCCATTCCTTTCGGCAACCCAGTGAGCTCATCAATATGCCAGCAGATGATCTAAGCCCCAAATCATCACCTTCTCTAGAAAACGAATAAACAAAACAGCCGGAAGAAGGGAGGGCAGACGGGGGTGGGGGCAGGATAAATGATACATACAACTGCAGGGGCCCACACCGCCTGGCCCTCGGCGGGCGGGCTTCTGTGTGTGTGTGTGAGTGAGTGTGAGTGCGCGCGCACATTTTCCACCCGCTGGCCCTAGCACCCCAGCTCTGGGCCGGTGGCGGCGGGCGGCATTTTAATGTCAGATGGAATCGCTAATGCCCGCGTTGCCATGGCGACCACGGGAGCAGCGGAGCTAAAAGCGGCAGCCCGGGCTGGCGCCGCCTCCCCCGCTGCAGCCCACCCGGCGGGGCAGGTTCCCTTTGTCTCGCTCACTCCCCGCATCCTCCTTCTCCCTGTCTGCCCTCTTCCCTTTTTCATCTGCCTTCTTCCTCCCGCTTTCCGTCCTGCCTCCCCTCCCCCTCTTCCCTGGTTTTCGTCGCCCCGCCCCCACGCGCCCTTCCTGAGCCGCCAGAGGTTGTGGACCCCTGGGCTGAGTTCCCACCGCGCGGCAGGTGCCGGGCAAGCAGGCCCCCCCCTCACCCAGCGGCACAGACAGGCCCAGGGCCCATCTGTTATTCTTGGGGACCTTAATGTCTCACTTGAAACCAGTCTTTTCAAAAGAGGACTTAGAAAACAGGAACTGTGGGTCTTCCCGCAGCTGGATGGATGCCGTTTGGCTCTGGCTCCTGGTCTGTCTCTGCCCTGCGGCCCGCGGCGGTCACCCTGGCAGGAGGGGACCTGCTGAGCCCAGAGTGACTGAAGCTGACAGTCAGGGACGAGCACCTGCCCGGGCAGCTACAGGAGGGCCTATCTAAATGGGCTTGCCGCCTCCAGAGCTGAATTCGAATGACCAGGGCTTCCAGGACCGGAACTCTTGACTGGGGTGGGAGAATGCTGTTAGAATTCACGTAAGCCGATAACAAGGGTGCCTTGGCCGCGGTAATGATCTTAAATAGCAATGACTTAAAATGTCAGATTGGCTCATGATCCAGCTGATTCCCTCGTCTTCGAATAAAAAAAAAAAAAAAAGATTGGTGCCACTCTATTGGAGTGTCCATAAAAAGAATATACCCAAAAAAAGTAAAAAGAACATACCATGATCTAACTGGATTAACGAAATAAAAGGTATTTTCTAGACACCAACTGTATCCGACACATAGTTGGGTATTGGGTTTAACAGTATATTTTGGAATGCCTTTTTCCATGTTCTGAAGGTACCCCTGACATTTAAAGGACGAAACACTAACAGCCAGAAACCTTGAACCGTTCTCATCTGGGCCATGACACTCAGTGGAGCTCCCATATATCGTCTTGCTTTTGTAACATACCAGGGCCCCACACTATCGTTCCCACATCTGAGTGAAAAGTATGCCTTTAAGAGGGCTCACGTCTGGGGTTCTGCTTTAAAATCACCCCCCCACCACCACCGCGCCCCCATGAGTAAGTATGGATCCGTGCGCACGTACTGGCCGCATTCACACAGAGCTCCACCTGCACCGATGCACAGTAAGTGGAACTGTGGTTACTTCTAGAGAGCACGGCCCCTAATTCCCCCAAGAGTAGATGAGACTAGAGTAGGTCCCCCACCATGCGACTCCAAAGCACTCTCTGCTTCCCAGGATTAGGGCTAAACCGCGGTGAGTGGGTATTCCTTGCTTAGGTACGTCTCCACACCAGACTACAAGCTTGGTGAGGGCAGGGACCTGCCTTTCACGCCCTGGTATCTTCAGGAGCCAGCGCACAGTCTGGATGTAGTCTGTATCTGCTGAATAAAAGGAGACGTGGACCACGAGGAGGTGGGCTGACAGTGACGGGTCCAGGAGGCAGCCCAGAGGGTGAGCGGGGATTCCAGCAGGAGCCCTGTCTCCATTGTCCCCTTGGGAGCTTAGTGACCCTCCAGGGGCTCCATCCTTCCTGTACCGTGTACCTCTGTGAACGTGTTCTAAATAATGCTTGTGTAACTAGACTATGTCTGAAATGCATCCTAATAAAAAGCTTGACGCATCCAATTGTAACGAAGGGGCACCGTCTCATTTGCCAAGCCAGTTGCTGAGCAGCTGACTGGAGCCCTGACCCAAGGCAAGGCCAGGCAGCCCTTCTTCCAGTACTGCCCACGGAAGATGAGGCACTGGTGCTCTGAGGCAGGGGCACACAGAGGCACCACCCAGGGTTTTAAGACACTAACTTCCCGACTTCTCTGATGGTCCAGTCGTTAAGAATCCATGTGCTAGTGCAGAGGGCACAGGTCCTATCCCTGGTCCAGGGAGATCCCAGCATGCCACGGAGCAACTAAGTCTGTGCCTTACAGCGACAGAAGCCCACGCACCCTAGAGCCTTGCCCCGCAACAAGAGAAGCCATCGCCCACAACTAGAGAATGCCCACACGTAGCACTGAGGACCCAGCACAGCCAAAACTAACTAAATAAAATTGAGAGGGCTTCCCTGGTAGCTCAGTGGTAAAGAGTTCACCTGCCAATGCAAGAGACATGGGTTCGATCCCTGATCTGGAAAGATCCCACATGCTGCGGAGCAACTAAGCCCGTGAGCCACAGACTACTGAGCCTGCGCTCTAGAGCCTCAGAGCCACAACTCATGCAGCCCATGTGCTGCACCTCCTGAAGCCCGTGGGCCCCGGAGCCCAAGCTCCACAACAAACGTTACCACAACAAGAAGCCTGCTCACCTGAACTAGAGTAGCCCCACCCCCTACAACTAAAGAAGATCCTGCAGCAACAGTTTTCACTGAAAACTTGCCCAGAATAGCCAAAAATAAATAAATATATATATTTTTAAAAACTTGCTATTAAAAAAAATTTTTTGAGAGAAAAGCACCAATATCCAGGCGCCCACAAGCAGGTCGATAGATCAGAGTCTCGTGGAGTAAGGACTGACCCCTGCTTTTCAGGTGCTCCTGACAGTTCACCTCCTCCATGAAGGTCAAGACTGTGGCTCTGTGGGACCCCGAAAGTGGAGGCAAGAGGAAGCAGGGACATTTAAATGGGCGGTTTCAGTCTGTACAATAGTCCCATCCTTCCTGTACCGTGTACCTCTGTGACGTGTTATAAATAATGCTTGTGTAACTAGACTATGTCTGAAATGCATCCTAATAAAAAGCTTGACGCATCCAATTGTAACGAAGGGGCACCGTCTCATTTGCCAAGCCAGTTGCTGAGCAGCTGACTGGAGCCCTGACCCAAGGCAAGGCCAGGCAGCCCTTCTTCCAGTACTGCCCACGGAAGATGAGGCACTGGTGCTCTGAGGCAGGGGCACACAGAGGCACCACCCAGGGTTTTAAGACACTAACTTCCCGACTTCTCTGATGGTCCAGTCGTTAAGAATCCATGTGCTAGTGCAGAGGGCACAGGTCCTATCCCTGGTCCAGGGAGATCCCAGCATGCCACGGAGCAACTAAGTCTGTGCCTTACAGCGACAGAAGCCCACGCACCCTAGAGCCTTGCCCCGCAACAAGAGAAGCCATCGCCCACAACTAGAGAATGCCCACACGTAGCACTGAGGACCCAGCACAGCCAAAACTAACTAAATAAAATTGAGAGGGCTTCCCTGGTAGCTCAGTGGTAAAGAGTTCACCTGCCAATGCAAGAGACATGGGTTCGATCCCTGATCTGGAAAGATCCCACATGCTGCGGAGCAACTAAGCCCGTGAGCCACAGACTACTGAGCCTGCGCTCTAGAGCCTCAGAGCCACAACTCATGCAGCCCATGTGCTGCACCTCCTGAAGCCCGTGGGCCCCGGAGCCCAAGCTCCACAACAAACGTTACCACAACAAGAAGCCTGCTCACCTGAACTAGAGTAGCCCCACCCCCTACAACTAAAGAAGATCCTGCAGCAACAGTTTTCACTGAAAACTTGCCCAGAATAGCCAAAAATAAATAAATATATATATTTTTAAAAACTTGCTATTAAAAAAAATTTTTTGAGAGAAAAGCACCAATATCCAGGCGCCCACAAGCAGGTCGATAGATCAGAGTCTCGTGGAGTAAGGACTGACCCCTGCTTTTCAGGTGCTCCTGACAGTTCACCTCCTCCATGAAGGTCAAGACTGTGGCTCTGTGGGACCCCGAAAGTGGAGGCAAGAGGAAGCAGGGACATTTACACTCAACACAGAGAGTCGGTTTCAGCTGTCAAGCTGAGTGAGGCTGAACAAAGAGATGACTGACTTTAGCCCACTTCGGGTTGTTTCAGCACCACTCACAGAACCTCTCTTTGCCCTAAAAAGCCCACAGTTCCACTCCTTGGACAGTCGTTGAAAATGAATCTCAACGGTCTAATCAGGGCATGAGCCATTTTGCAGGCCTGCCCAGGCAGCACTGACCTAAATATTACTCAGGGTGTCTGACTTCCAGCCCCAGAGGAGTGTCTTTGGGTTGATTGGTTTTGTATGCTGATGAAGTTGAGCCAGTAATTCAAGGTCCCCATCAGGCATGGCTGAATCATTGGATGCTATGAATTCATTCTTGAGCCCCCACGCAGTGATGTCAAGCTATGACTGAATTACTCACTTTTCGACAGACTCACTTAGGCACTGGCTCAATCGAAGTGGTGCCATTTTTAATTGATAGGCGCCAACATGAGCAGAATCTGGAGGGCGGGCTGGCTGGGAGGGGAGCTGCCCACTCATACCAGCCAGATATAAAGAGTAGCTCTCTGGAAAATACGACCAACCTGTTAGGAACCAACAGGCATAACAGCAGATTGCTCTCCTAGCTCTGCCCCAGGTAACCCAGCAGGCAGTAAATAAGGCCTGGATTAGAAGCCATGAAAGCTGTCAGCGCACACAGCAGGGAAATCCGCCTTAACTGGCCACCAGCATATCAGAAAGCAGTTGACGTTCCGCTAGAAGTGTGTCTGCTCACAAGGTCAAGGCACATTTGGCAAGAAGCCACATGGGGACACTTGGCTTCGACATCTCTTAGGAGACCAGGGTGGGCAGGGAGATATAGGTTACTCTTGGGCCCTTCCATCGAGCTCGTGATTGTGGAGAGGAATTCTTCAGGGCAGGCAGGAAAAGCGCAAATGTGGTCTGAGCAAACCCACACTGGCTTTCCCAGCCAGCAAGCTCCAGCCCGGATCCAAATAACCCATTGCTAGGAACTTAAACACCAGAAGAACAGTTGAATGGTCTTGAGACCCACGTGGGGCTTTTGATGTGTCTCCCAGCAGCGAATGGTGTCTGTGATGTGAGATTCCCGGGCGAGCGGGCATAGACCACCGCCACTGGTTCCTCTCTCATTACAGAACCAGAAATAGACGCCCCATCCCAGGGAAGCGGGAAGTTGGGCTGCATGGAATGTTTCCTCTGCGGAAAGAGTGTTCCGCGCCGCCCTACGAGATTACCGAGTTCTCAGTTCTGTAGCAGCGGCATTAAGTAAGAGCCTGAAAATGGATGCATCGTGTTCTCGCTTAAAATAGCACACGCAAAAGAGGGACAGCAGAGCTGCTCACACGTGTGCAGAACATACTGGTGGAAGGGCCTGGGCTGCCTCTATTATCCCCAGCTTGAAAGGGTGTATTGGAGCAGAGGACGGGCTTTCCATCCAAAGCATTCAAGTGGTAAAGGCTTTGGGACCACAGCGAGTCGGGAGCATGTTTTTTTAGCTAGCATAACTGAATGCAAACCCTTCTGTTCTCAAACAGGTGGTAGAAAGTGGGCACTTTGTCTCTTCTCATCTCACTCTTCTGGGTTGGTTCATGAGGTGGTGGCTTCTGTTTTAACCCTGTTGAATTCCCCTGGGAACAGAAATCCCCAGCTATGTGCTACCTAATCAGATATTCCGCCCAGTGGATTACAGTTGCCTAGATGGGAAGCGAAGCTTTAGTGAGAGTGAGATAGAAAATGCTTAAAAAGGAACTGTGACATCCACCCCCGAGAAGAAAGTATCACCTTTTACAGCAGAGATGGACTTTGCAATACTCAAGAACAAGGGAAAAGGGCCTTTTGGAAAGGATAAGCCTTTTCACCAGTACGGCCCTAGGAGAGGGGCAGCATTGTTTCTTAAAGGGCCTTCTGCAGTCAAGTGAAGAAGCCTTGAGGCCCAAGGACAAGGGTCCCTTCAGTCCCTGTATTAATTGTTTAACCAACATTCTAAACATAAGAACCTCTTTCATTAAAGCATTTGACTCGGGAACTTCCCTGGTGGGCCAATGGCTAAGCTTCTATGCTCCCAGTGCAGGGGCTCGATTCAAGCCCTGATCGGGGAACTAGATCCCAGATGCTGCACCTAAAGATCCCTCATGAGGCAACTGAAAGATCCCACATGCAGCAACCAAGACCTGCTGCAGCCAAATAATAAAATAAATATTAAAAAAAAAAAACCTCTCTGGTGGCCCAGTGGTTAAGAATCCACCTTCAGGTTCGATCCGTGCTCAGGCAATGAAGAGCCCATATGCTGCGAGGCAACAAAGCACACGCCCCACAATGAAAGATCCCACAGGTCACAACTAAGACCTGATGCAGCCACATAAACAAGTAAATATTTTTCTTAATTAAAAACAAGAAAAGGCACTTGACTCCATTCACAAATGTTCAAGGGACACTTACTCTGAGCCAGCCCTAGCCACTGGGTTGACATATATTTTCTCCTTTAATTCTCACCAAAACCCTTTGGAAGAAGGCATGGCCACTGTTAGTTATCCCAATTCAGGAAGCTTCAAAGGATATGGGATCGCCCAGAGCCATACAGCTGGGTTCATACCCCAGGCTGCCAGATTCCAAAGGCCTGTTCTCTCTGCCAGGCCTGTTACCTCCCGTCTTGATTAAGCAACGTTACTAGAAATGCACCAAACCTGGAAGTCTCCCGTCCCGTCTCTTTTGTGCTGCTGCGGCCAGCTGGAATGTCTGACTCCCGCAGTATTACAGTGCAGATTCCAAAGGACTTGTTAGTATCCGTGAGAAATTACTTGTTTCAGGCTTGGCATAAGATGGGAAGCGAAGCTTTAGTGAGAGTGAGATAGAAAATGCTTAAAAAGGAACTGTGACATCCACCCCCGAGAAGAAAGTATCACCTTTTACAGCAGAGATGGACTTTGCAATACTCAAGAACAAGGGAAAAGGGCCTTTTGGAAAGGATAAGCCTTTTCACCAGTACGGCCCTAGGAGAGGGGCAGCATTGTTTCTTAAAGGGCCTTCTGCAGTCAAGTGAAGAAGCCTTGAGGCCCAAGGACAAGGGTCCCTTCAGTCCCTGTATTAATTGTTTAACCAACATTCTAAACATAAGAACCTCTTTCATTAAAGCATTTGACTCGGGAACTTCCCTGGTGGGCCAATGGCTAAGATTCTATGCTCCCAGTGCAGGGGGCTCGGATTCAAGCCCTGATCGGGGAACTAGATCCCAGATGCTGCACCTAAAGATCCCTCATGAGGCAACTGAAAGATCCCACATGCAGCAACCAAGACCTGCTGCAGCCAAATAATAAAAATAAATATTAAAAAAAAAAAACCTCTCTGGTGGCCCAGTGGTTAAGAATCCACCTTCAGGTTCGATCCGTGCTCAGGCAATGAAGAGCCCATATGCTGCGAGGCAACAAAGCACACGCCCCACAATGAAAGATCCCACAGGTCACAACTAAGACCTGATGCAGCCACATAAACAAGTAAATATTTTTCTTAATTAAAAACAAGAAAAGGCACTTGACTCCATTCACAAATGTTCAAGGGACACTTACTCTGAGCCAGCCCTAGCCACTGGGTTGACATATATTTTCTCCTTTAATTCTCACCAAAACCCTTTGGAAGAAGGCATGGCCACTGTTAGTTATCCCAATTCAGGAAGCTTCAAAGGATATGGGATCGCCCAGAGCCATACAGCTGGGTTCATACCCCAGGCTGCCAGATTCCAAAGGCCTGTTCTCTCTGCCAGGCCTGTTACCTCCCGTCTTGATTAAGCAACGTTACTAGAAATGCACCAAACCTGGAAGTCTCCCGTCCCGTCTCTTTTGTGCTGCTGCGGCCAGCTGGAATGTCTGACTCCCGCAGTATTACAGTGCAGATTCCAAAGGACTTGTTAGTATCCGTGAGAAATTACTTGTTTCAGGCTTGGCAAGTACTCTGATGTACCAACTGCCCCTACGCGGGGACGTGAGCATGTCTGTTCACTAAACCACGAGGTGCCGGCCGTCATTGGACAGTGACCCATTTCTAGTTTCCTATCCTCACCACAATGCTAGAGAATGTGACCTTTTATTTGCAGAGCAAGAATTTGGCCTTTCTTTCCCCTCCCCCTATGCCACCTTTATAGTTTACATTATTTCTTCTGGGAATACTGGTTTTTAAAGTTTGGACACTTTCAGACGAGAAAAATCCTGAAAAGCGTGGTGGGATAAATATCAAAAGAAGACCACTGAATAAAAAGTAGGACGTCCCGGGCTTCCCTGGTGGTCCAGTGGGTAAGGATACCACCTTGCACTGCAAGGGGCGTCAGTTCAATCCCTGGCCTGGGAAGATCCCATGTGCCGTGGAGCAGCTGGACCAATGTGTCCAACTACCAAGCTGGAGCTCTGGAGCACATGTGGCCAGAGCCGGTGCTCTGTGATGAGAGAGGCCACTGTGATGAGAGGCTCACACAGGCCAAAGAACAAAGATAAATAAATCAATGGAAGTGACCAAAAAAAAAAAGAAGAAGAACAATAAGAACAACAACAAAAAAAGTAGGACTTCCCTGGTGGTCCAGTGGCTAAGATGCCACATTCCCAATGCAGAGAGCCCGGGTTCACTCCTGAGTCAGGGAACTAGATCCTACATGCTGCAACTAAAAGACCCCATCTGCCACAACTAAGACCCGGCACAGCCAAATAAATCAATATATTTTTAAAGTTAGACACGTTAAAGAGTACTAGGTGGGTGAGAATGACAGGCTATTTCAACACTGAACTGTCAAATTCGAGACTTATTTCAATAAATAGAACAGCTAAAATTCAATACATTTTGACTTTAATGCAAGGGGAGCCATACAGCTGGATAGTCCAGATTCCAAAGGCCTGTCTCTGCCAGGCCTGTTACCTCCGTCTTGATTAAGCAACGTTACTAGAAATGCACCAAACCTGGAAGTCTCCCGTCCCGTCTCTTTTGTGCTGCTGCGGCCAGCTGGAATGTCTGACTCCCGCAGTATTACAGTGCAGATTCCAAAGGACTTGTTAGTATCCGTGAGAAATTACTTGTTTCAGGCTTGGCAAGTACTCTGATGTACCAACTGCCCCTACGCGGGGACGTGAGCATGTCTGTTCACTAAACCACGAGGTGCCGGCCGTCATTGGACAGTGACCCATTTCTAGTTTCCTATCCTCACCACAATGCTAGAGAATGTGACCTTTTATTTGCAGAGCAAGAATTTGGCCTTTCTTTCCCCTCCCCCTATGCCACCTTTATAGTTTACATTATTTCTTCTGGGAATACTGGTTTTTAAAGTTTGGACACTTTCAGACGAGAAAAATCCTGAAAAGCGTGGTGGGATAAATATCAAAAGAAGACCACTGAATAAAAAGTAGGACGTCCCGGGCTTCCCTGGTGGTCCAGTGGGTAAGGATACCACCTTGCACTGCAAGGGGCGTCAGTTCAATCCCTGGCCTGGGAAGATCCCATGTGCCGTGGAGCAGCTGGACCAATGTGTCCAACTACCAAGCTGGAGCTCTGGAGCACATGTGGCCAGAGCCGGTGCTCTGTGATGAGAGAGGCCACTGTGATGAGAGGCTCACACAGGCCAAAGAACAAAGATAAATAAATCAATGGAAGTGACCAAAAAAAAAAAGAAGAAGAACAATAAGAACAACAACAAAAAAAGTAGGACTTCCCTGGTGGTCCAGTGGCTAAGATGCCACATTCCCAATGCAGAGAGCCCGGGTTCACTCCTGAGTCAGGGAACTAGATCCTACATGCTGCAACTAAAAGACCCCATCTGCCACAACTAAGACCCGGCACAGCCAAATAAATCAATATATTTTTAAAGTTAGACACGTTAAAGAGTACTAGGTGGGTGAGAATGACAGGCTATTTCAACACTGAACTGTCAAATTCGAGACTTATTTCGTTAATAAATAGAACAGCACTGGGACAAGACTGTCAATACTTATTTTATAGTAGCATTTGCCTGCAAAATAGGTTTGAGGGACCAGCTTTGATGTATGATCTCCCTTATTGATCACGTTTCTTTAGTGGTAGGAGAGCAGTGGAAGGACTGAGGCTTCACCACATGCAGCGAAACCCTTGGGATCGTTATTCCACAGAAAGTGAAATTCAGCATTGTCCAAAACCAAACTCTCTCTCAGTCTCCTTCTCCGTCACCCACGCTGACACCCTAGGAATGCAGAAACTGGTCCTCGTTACTATCTAGGTCCGGTCAGCACCAAATTCTTGCTGTGAAGCATCTCTCACTCCTGCCCTGTCTGTCCTCTTACCAACCACAGGCCTTTCTTTCTTGATTTACAGTTTCCTACCTGGTCTGCCTGCTTTAAAATGCACCCATCAAACAATTCATCTCCAAAATATACAAACAGTTCATGCAGCTTGATGTCAAAAACAAGCAAAATATGGGAAGACTTCCATAGACAAGTTTCCAAGAGAAGACACACAAATGGCTAACACACACATGAAAAGATGCTCAACATCACTTATCCTTAGAGAAAGGCAAAGCAAAACCACAATGAGGTATCACCTTACACCGGGCAGAGTGGTCATCATCAAAAAAATCTAGGAACAGTAAATAAAAGCTGGAGAGGGTGTGGAAAAAAAGGCACCTTCTTGCACTGTCAGTGGGAATGTAAATTGATACAGCCACTGTGGAGACCAGTATGGAAGTTCCTTGAAGAACTGAAAATCGACCCAGCAATACCCTGAGAAAACCGTAATTCAAAAGACACATGCATATGCATATGACTGATCTGGGAACATACATGTCTGTGAACAAAACTCTGTAAAACCTTTAAAATAAAAATTAAAAAAAAACAAAAACAAAAGACACATGCACCCCAGTGTTCACTGCAGCTCTATTTACAATAGCCAGGACATGGAAGCAACCTAAATGTCCGTCAACAGAGAAATAAAGCTGAGGTGCATCTATACAATGGAATATTCATTAGAAAGAATGAAATTGGGTCATTTGTAGTGACATTGAGGGGCCCAGACTCTGCCATACAGAGTGGAGTAAGTCCGAAAGAGAAAAACAAATATATATTAACATATATATATGGCATCTAGAAAAATGGTACAGATGTGCCTACTGGCTGGGCAAGAATAGAGACACAGGCATAGAGAACAGGCATCCCAAAGCGGAGGGGAGGAGGAGGGTAGGACAGACTGAGAGATTAGCATAGAGATATGCAGATTCCTTCCCGTCTGAGCCACCAGGGAAGCCCATATATAATGTGTAAAACAGACAGCTAGTGAGAAGCTGCTTTGTGGCACAGGGAGCTCAGCTGGGTGCTCTGTGATGAGCGAGAGGCGTGGGAGAGAGGCTCAAGGCGGAGGGATGTATGTTTACACATAGCTGATTCGCTTGTTACACAGCAGAAACTAACGCAACACTATAAAGCAATTATACTCCAGTAATAATTTTTTTAAATTGATGCTCTCAGCTACATAGACGTTTAAAAACAGAAAAAAGGAAATAAAAGCAACATTTTAAAATGGAAAAAAAAGCTCCCTTTAGTCTGTCTTCCACATCACCCATTTCCTAATGATTTCATGCCCTTGCTCTTCTATTAAACAAGCATCTACTTTATGCCAGATGCTCTTAGACAGTCATATGGAGGACGGCCCTTTCCCATGGAGCCTACCTTTGAGAAGAGGGTGGGAGCCACAGGGAAGCAGTAAACAAGCCAGGAATCGAAAGGTCAATTTCAGATAGCGGTTAAGTGCCCTGACAAAGTATTATCTTTCTTCTCCACTCGAGTATCCGCGAGGGCGTCCCCCCCATCGCGTCCAGAATTAAGCCTGAGCTCGTCGTCTGCCATCTGCCCCAGCCTCTCTCGCACCCCAGGCACCAGACACAGCAGCATCCTAAACTGCAGCCCCACGCTAGCATGCCCCCGACCCGTATCCTCTCCGTTTTACAATTAGGCTTCAAGGTCATCTCTTTCGTCCTCCTTGAGCTCCAAGGGGCAGTCGGTCGCTTCCTGTCTTTGGATTTTGGAGACTCTGGGCGGGCGAGGCCTAAGTAGGCTGGCAGGGAGGAAAGACAGCTCGAGATGGAGGGATGTGGGTGGAGGGAGGAGAGCCTCTGGTCAGACTGGGCGAGGCCGCTGGGCTGCGGGTGCCCCTGCTTCCCAGGGACCCAGCACCCCACCCCGTGGTGATGCCTTGCTCTGCACAGGTGGGGAACAGCGTGAGGAAGGGAAGTCAGGCCACGTTCTGGACCACAGTGCTGAGAGCCCAGTTTATTCCCACGACGCATCTGCAGAGAGAAGCCTCCCTGAGGCCCACAGTCAAAAAGGCTGCGCCCAGGCAGCGCACCGGCAGAGCCCTTCCCTGCCCCCACCCTGTGCTCCCCCAGAGCGCTCTGCAGACCTCTGACGCTGCCGACTTCCGGGCCTTATTGAACAGGCATTTGTCAACAAATCGGCCTCCCTCCACAGACTAAGCTTCCTGAGCCCGGAGGCTGTTTTATTATTTCTTTTGCATCCCAGATCTTTAGACTCAGATATTTGATGTAGGATATGTGTCAGGATAATGCTGAGGAATTCCTAGGCTCATGGCAAGACTCCGTCTGAGTCCCCAACCCTGTTCACAAGGTGCCATCCTTCAACCCTGAGCCCGAGGGAAATCATTTTTCCTGTGTTTGCAGTCTTTGAGGACTCTTCTTAGTATACATGTCCCCAGTGTATGTGTGTGTGCATGCGTCTATGCGTGTCGTCGCAAACCACCTGAGATGTCCAGTTTTCAGATGGCAGAGACTGCAGTCCTGTGAGCTGCCCTGTGCGGTGAGCCACAGCCCCACACGAATAGAAGCTGAGAGGTTTTCTTAACGATGGTGAATCAAATAGGCAGATTTAGAATGATATTCCAACAACCTACTAAAATCACCTGGACTTCCCTGGTGGCTCAGTAGTAAAGAATCCATCTGCCAAAGCAGGAATCCGATCCCTGTTCCGGGAAGATCCCACATGCCACAGAGCAACTCAGCCTGTACCCCACAACTATTGAGGCCTGTGCTCTAGAGCCCGGAAGCCCCAACTAGTGAGCCCATGTGCTGCAACGACTGAAGCCCGTGTGCCCTAGAGCCCGTGTGCTCCACACCAAGAGAAACCAGCACAGGGAGGAGTCCGACAAGGTCATGAGAAGTAGCCCACAACTAGAGAAGAGCCCACCCAGCAACAAAGACCCCGCAGAGCCATAAATACATAACATTATTTTAAAAGATCATCTGCTCAGAGGAAGATGTGGGTCCTGGTTCGTGTTCAATCCAGTCTTATTTAGCACCTTCATTAAGGATGTGAATAAAAAATAAACACTAGCGTTCACAGACAGAGCTAACTTTGGAGGTGCTGTTAACAGAAGTGTCGGGATAGGAGAAGCACACATGGAAGCTGGCAACAGCAAAGATGGGGGGAAAAACACTTCACACAGCAAAGGGGAAAAAATCAGATACTTTTTGATAAAATAAACCCCCAAAGACATCAGAGCAGATCACGGAGATGAGAAGGTGAAGGGAGACTAAGAGAAAGAAGAGGGGAGAGGTGGGAAGAGAGAGGAGGGCAGGGCAGGGAAGGAGGGACAGAGGAATGCCATCTGTCAAGAGTCCAGATTCCAAATACATAAAGCAAGATGGAGCGTCCTCACCGGGTCTCTGATGTTGGTGGAAGGGAGGGAGGATGGGAGCCAGGAGGGCAGCAGGAATTCCTAGGCTCATGGCAAGACTCCGTCTGAGTCCCCAACCCTGTTCACAAGGTGCCATCCTTCAACCCTGAGCCCGAGGGAAATCATTTTTCCTGTGTTTGCAGTCTTTGAGGACTCTTCTTAGTATACATGTCCCCAGTGTATGTGTGTGTGCATGCGTCTATGCGTGTCGTCGCAAACCACCTGAGATGTCCAGTTTTCAGATGGCAGAGACTGCAGTCCTGTGAGCTGCCCTGTGCGGTGAGCCACAGCCCCACACGAATAGAAGCTGAGAGGTTTTCTTAACGATGGTGAATCAAATAGGCAGATTTAGAATGATATTCCAACAACCTACTAAAATCACCTGGACTTCCCTGGTGGCTCAGTAGTAAAGAATCCATCTGCCAAAGCAGGAATCCGATCCCTGTTCCGGGAAGATCCCACATGCCACAGAGCAACTCAGCCTGTACCCCACAACTATTGAGGCCTGTGCTCTAGAGCCCGGAAGCCCCAACTAGTGAGCCCATGTGCTGCAACGACTGAAGCCCGTGTGCCCTAGAGCCCGTGTGCTCCACACCAAGAGAAACCAGCACAGGGAGGAGTCCGCACAAGGTCATGAGAAGTAGCCCACAACTAGAGAAGAGCCCACCCAGCAACAAAGACCCCGCAGAGCCATAAATACATAACATTATTTTAAAAGATCATCTGCTCAGAGGAAGATGTGGGTCCTGGTTCGTGTTCAATCCAGTCTTATTTAGCACCTTCATTAAGGATGTGAATAAAAAATAAACACTAGCGTTCACAGACAGAGCTAACTTTGGAGGTGCTGTTAACAGAAGTGTCGGGATAGGAGAAGCACACATGGAAGCTGGCAACAGCAAAGATGGGGGGAAAAACACTTCACACAGCAAAGGGGAAAAAATCAGATACTTTTTGATAAAATAAACCCCCAAAGACATCAGAGCAGATCACGGAGATGAGAAGGTGAAGGGAGACTAAGAGAAAGAAGAGGGGAGAGGTGGGAAGAGAGAGGAGGGCAGGGCAGGGAAGGAGGGACAGAGGAATGCCATCTGTCAAGAGTCCAGATTCCAAATACATAAAGCAAGATGGAGCGTCCTCACCGCCGGGGTCTCTGATGTTGGTGGAAGGGAAGCGAATCCAGGCGCTGGCCATCTCAGGATGGGCCCCGCCAGGCCACATCCAGCACACGGAGGCTGTGCCTCGGTCCACCCTGCCAGGGGAGGGCCGCCCACACACGAAGAATAGAACCTTCTGGTTGATAACATCAGAAACCAGGAGCCTCCAGAGAGCAACAGTCCTCAGAGGTTCCAGCTGACAAGTCAAGACAGCAGTGCGCCCCAGGGAATGGTTTCTAAAAGCACAGAAATTCTCCAAGCACCAGGAGAGCGCCCGTTCTTTGACAGCCTGCCGTCAACCAAACCTGGCAACACCAATGGGCAGTGCCCAGGAAGGGGACTTCCCTGGTGGTCCAGAGGCTGGGACTCCATGTGCTCCCAATGCACAGGGCCTGGGTTTGATTCCTGGTCAGGGAACTATATCCTACATACCACAACTAAGAGTTTGCATGCCACAGAGAATATCAGAGATCCCGCAGGCTGCAACTAAGACCTGGTGCAAACAGACAGACATGTACCCGGGAAGTCAAGAGCAAGTGGTGACAGGGACGGCCATGGTTGTGTGTCAAGATGCCCAAACCTTAACACCAGATTCCAGATGTTAAAGGATGGCGTGGAGCTGAAGTGATGCCCCCGCCCAACAGCTGGACCAGGACCTCAACGGGATGACTAAGTGGAACAGGGCTGCCGTGTGTCACTCAAGAGTCAGATACCTCCTTCCAGCTGTGCAGAGCTCTGTGACTTTACTAAGCTCTGTGCCCTCGTCTACAGAATGGGCGTGATAGCAGCACCTCATAAGGTGCTAGCCAGGATGAAATGAGAGGATGCAAGAAAAATGTTGCCTAGTGCAATGCTGGAAGAAATGTCAACAACCTCAGATATGCAGATGATACTACCCTGATAGCAGAAAGCGGCGAACTGAAGAGCCTCTGGATGAAGTGAAGGGAGACTAAGAGAAAGAAGAGGGGAGAGGTGGGAAGAGAGAGGAGGGCAGGGCAGGGAAGGAGGGACAGAGGAATGCCATCTGTCAAGAGTCCAGATTCCAAATACATAAAGCAAGATGGAGCGTCCTCACCGCCGGGGTCTCTGATGTTGGTGGAAGGGAAGCGAATCCAGGCGCTGGCCATCTCAGGATGGGCCCCGCCAGGCCACATCCAGCACACGGAGGCTGTGCCTCGGTCCACCCTGCCAGGGGAGGGCCGCCCACACACGAAGAATAGAACCTTCTGGTTGATAACATCAGAAACCAGGAGCCTCCAGAGAGCAACAGTCCTCAGAGGTTCCAGCTGACAAGTCAAGACAGCAGTGCGCCCCAGGGAATGGTTTCTAAAAGCACAGAAATTCTCCAAGCACCAGGAGAGCGCCCGTTCTTTGACAGCCTGCCGTCAACCAAACCTGGCAACACCAATGGGCAGTGCCCAGGAAGGGGACTTCCCTGGTGGTCCAGAGGCTGGGACTCCATGTGCTCCCAATGCACAGGGCCTGGGTTTGATTCCTGGTCAGGGAACTATATCCTACATACCACAACTAAGAGTTTGCATGCCACAGAGAATATCAGAGATCCCGCAGGCTGCAACTAAGACCTGGTGCAAACAGACAGACATGTACCCGGGAAGTCAAGAGCAAGTGGTGACAGGGACGGCCATGGTTGTGTGTCAAGATGCCCAAACCTTAACACCAGATTCCAGATGTTAAAGGATGGCGTGGAGCTGAAGTGATGCCCCCGCCCAACAGCTGGACCAGGACCTCAACGGGATGACTAAGTGGAACAGGGCTGCCGTGTGTCACTCAAGAGTCAGATACCTCCTTCCAGCTGTGCAGAGCTCTGTGACTTTACTAAGCTCTGTGCCCTCGTCTACAGAATGGGCGTGATAGCAGCACCTCATAAGGTGCTAGCCAGGATGAAATGAGAGGATGCAAGAAAAATGTTGCCTAGTGCAATGCTGGAAGAAATGTCAACAACCTCAGATATGCAGATGATACTACCCTGATAGCAGAAAGCGAAAGCGAACTGAAGAGCCTCTGGATGAAGTGAAAGAGGCTGGCTTAAAACTCAACATTCAGAAAACTAAGATCACAGCATACGGTCCCATCGCTTCGTGGCAGATCGAATGGGGAAAAAATGGAAACAGTGACAGACGTTATTTTCTGGGCTCCAAAATCCCTACAGAGAGTGACTGTATCCATGAAATTAACAGAGGCATGCTCCTTAGGAGAAAAGCTATGACATACCTAGACAGCGTATTCAAAAGCAAAGACATCACTTTGCCAACAAAGGTCTGTCTAGTCAAAGCTATGGTTTTTCCAGTCGTCACGTATGGGTGTGAGAGTTGAACCATAAAGAAGGCTAACCATCAAAGCATGGATGGTTTTGAACTGTGGTGTTGGAGAAGACTCTTAAAAGTCCCTTGGACTGCAAGGAAATCAACCCTGAATATTCACTGGAAGGACTGATGCTGAAGCTGAAGCTCTAATACTTTGGCCACCTGCTGAGAAGCGCTGACTCACTGGAAAAAGACCCCGATGCTGGGAAAGACAGAAGACAGGAGTAAATGGGGACAACAGAGGATGAGATGGTTGGATGGTATCAGTGAGCCAATGGACTTAGGTTTGCGTGAACTCGGGGGGATGGTGAAGGGCAGGGAAGCCTGGCATGCTGCAGTCCACGGGGTCCCACAGTCAGACACAACTGAGCGACTGAACACAAAAAGTGCGTGGTAAGTTCTCTACAAGTGGATGCTAATGATTGTCGGGCTCTGCCCGCCCCTCCAGAGCCCTGTTACAGCTACACAGAGATGCTGCTAATAGCGCCAGCCGTGCAGCCATCAGCTAAGTGACCCTGGGAAGAATCTCCTCACATTACTCAGGGTGTTACTGAGAAATGTGCAGGGAGGGCTTCCCTGCTGATCCAGTGGTTAAGAATCTGCCCGCCAACGCAGGGGGCAGAGGTTCTATCCCTACTGGGGAAGATCCCACATGCCGCAGGGCAGCGAAGCCCAGGCACTGTAACTACCCATGTGCCCTAGAGCCTGTGCTCTGCAGCAAGAGAAGCCACCACAATGAGAAGCCTTTGTACCGCCACCCAAGAACAGCCCTCGCTCACCTCAGCCAGAGAAATCCCCCCACAGCGAGGAAGACACAGCGCAGCCAAAACTTCATTTTTAAGAAAGAAACGTGCATGGACTCAGGGTCAGCTCAACTCCATTCAACCTCAGAACAATAAAAAAGACGACGACCTGTTCATGAATGTATTTCCTGGAACTTCCCCAGCCTCGCGTGTATGTTTCCAAAATCCACCAGCCCAAATGTGTGTCATCCCATGAACGGTTCTGTCCCCCAGAGAACATCATCAGCTACGGCGAGGGAACACCAGAGATGTGAGAGTTTGGATTTACAAAGCAGAGTCACAACGCACTTTGCAGAAGGGTTCTCTGGCTCTCGAAAAGCATGTTTGGAATGGCAAGCATCCCTGGGGCCTCTTTGTATCCTTTAATCACACTCCACACCTCCACACGGCCTTGCCCAGAGCGTGGTGCCAGGAGGGCACGCGTGTCCCCCAGAGCCCAGCCCTCGCTCACCCAGGGCTCCAACTCGCTTCCCATCAAGCCCGCTTTGAAGAGGCTTGACGTTGCCCGTGGGCCTTCTGGTTACTATCTGACGCTGAAATGAGTCTCAGCTGCTTTCTTAATTATGTCTCTCTTAAAAATTCATTCTCTCTGTAGACAGTTATAGAACTACCATTCCGTATCAGCTGCTGCCCTAGGAGATGTTGATCGGGGGATGGAGACGGCCCAGAAGCACGTAGTAAGCAGGGGGGCTGCGCTAACAAGAATATTCTAATGGCTGTAGTGGCGGTGTGCAGAGGTTAAGGCGTGGGCTCTGGCCCAGGTGCCTGGATTCAGATCTGGCCCTGCTCTCTGGCCCTGACAGGCAGTTAAATTCACAGGGCCTCACGTCCTCTTCTGATAATGGACCTTACCTCGTCTTGTCACGAGTCTCTATTTGTAAAGCTTCTCAGCAAGAAGAGTATGTACTGCTTAGTATTGTTATTAGAGTCTCCTTCTATAGCATGGTTGTTTGTATTGTTTTAGAGTCAGATGAGACTGTTTCAGTCTGAGGCTCATTCTTAAATATTTATTGAATTTCCTTTTAGGATCTGGTACCTATTCCAAGCTTCACAGGTGGCGGTCCTGATAAAGAACCTGCCTGCCAATGCAGGTTCGATCCCTGGGTCCCTTGGAGGAGGGCAGGGCAACCTGTTCCAGCATTCTTGCCTGGAGAATCTCATGGACAAAGGAGCCTGGCAGGCTACAGTCCATAGGGTTGCAAAGAGTCAGACACGACTGAAGCACTTTAGCATGCACACTCACACCTCTTCCAAGTATACTTTGAAATAATGTGTATTACTACTGTAAGACCCAGCAATCCCCCTATTGGGCATATACCCTGAGAAAACCATCATTCAAAAAGACACACACAGGACGTGCCTGGTGGCCTGGTGCCTAAGACTCCAAACTCCCCATGCAGGGGGCCTGGGTTTTCTTCCTGGTCAGGGAAACTGATCCCACATGCTACAACAAAGACCCAGCACAAACAATTCAATAGTTTTTAAAAAAAAAAGACACATGCACCCCAGTGTTCACTGCAGCACTATTTACAACAGCCAGCACATGGAGGCAACCTATATGTCCATCAACAGACAAATGGGTAAAGAAGTTGTGGTACTTATGTCCAATGGCATATTACTCAACCATAAAAAGGCATGAAACCGGGTCATTTGTAGACACGTGGATAGACCTAGATTCTGTCAGAGAGTGAAGTCAAGTCAGAAAGAAAAATATATTAACAAATAAATGTGGAACCTAGAAAAGTGATACCAAAGACCCTATTTGCTGGGTAGGAACAGAAATGCAGAGAATGGACTTGTGGACACTTGGAGAAAGGAGAGGGGGGACAACTTGAGCGATCAGCATTGGCATAGATACACTCAGGGGGCACGAGTGGTAAGGAACTTGCCTGCCAATGCAGGAGACGTAAAGATGCAAGTTCAATCCCTGGTGCAGGAAGATCCCCTGGAGGAGGAAATGGCAACCCACTCCAGTAGTCTTGCCCGCGAATCCCATGGACAGGAGCCTGGCGGGCTGCAGTCCATAGTCACAAAGAGTTGGACACAACTTAGCAACTCCACCACCACAAAAGACGTATTACTATGTCTCTGGTCAGTAAGTTGTTAATTGGAGTCCACATCCGCATCATGCTTTCTCGTCCCCACATTCCTTCTCTGCTCCTGCTGCGCCCCTTTCCCTCTTTCCATTAAGTGAAGCCAACTGTCTCCTCCCCCTTCTGCTGCTTCTCTGGACCCTGCACGTGGTGGTCCTCCCGTCTCATTTACCATCAGCTGCCTTCAGTCTTGTCCGTGAAGCCTGAAGTTCATGGCCGCCCTACCCTCCTCCAAGATGAGACCGGGACCCTGGGATGGCTGGCTGGGACCACACCCCATCTGTCACGTCACTCTTCTCCAGGACATGGTTCGGGGTTGGTCTGAACTCCCCCGACGACTCTTCCTCGCTGCTGGGTTTACGGCTTTCCTAGACTGGCCTGCAGGTTGGCCTGTGCACCTGCTCCCCGCTCATCGCCTGCCCTGCTCTTTCCCTCGGGATTCAGTGTCTGTCCCGATGGACGACGAGGTCCTTCCTGACCTGGGAGCTGAGCTTGACTGGCTCCCTGGGCCACACCTTTGTGGCCTCACCCCGTCTTCCTGTGGGCTCGTGCTCCAGTGACAGGTTGGGGACAGAATTCTAGTTCGGCAAATATTTTCCGGAAATCCTTGGACAGGTCTTTGTTTTCATTTTTTCCCTCAAGCCTATGACTCCTTTGCAAGCGGCGTCTCTTCTCACGCTGGGTGTTCTTCAGGTTTGCTCTGCCTTGGAGAACCTGCAGTGGGTCTGCCTTTCATGAGATCAAGAGAAGAAAGCTTGAGGCTTTCATTTATTTTTACTAGAAAACCCTTCGTGTGGGTGTGTATCTTCTCGCACCATGGCTCCGTGCCTCTCTGCCGGGCGGGGAGGGGGACTCCTGGGGACCGAGCTGACCTCAGCCCCGGGACCGCTCAGGTGGCCGGCGTGTCCTCAGCTTGGCATCTGCTGGCACTCCATCCCATCCTTCCTCCTGGGCCCTGGAGGGTCACTCTTCCTTGCCTGCAACCTCTTCTTTGATTTTAAATACTAACTTTCTGGGGAAGTGTGTTCACATCAGAGACGCTCACAAGCAGTGGCAGAGCTTGTCGGCTCCGACCCCGCCGCACCATCGCCTGCTCGGGGCTCGGAGAGAACAGCGGACACGCGTGAACGCCCAGCTCAGCCTGGGGGAGGCGGTGGGGAGTGGGAGGCGGGCGGCTCTGGAAGGCGCTGGGGAATGACTGAGGAGGTTTTTTTAGCAGAATGACAGCATCTTTTTGAGCCTTCCAATCTCCCTGTGCCAACGACGAGGAGGACATGTTTGAAGCGGAGTGCTGGGCAAACCCAAGACAGAGGACTGGGCTTGGCGGCCGTGTTCATGACTAGGAAAAGGGGGCTGAGGTCTCCAGGCTGCCAGGGTGGTAGTGGAGAGAGACCGAAAAAGTGAAACGAAGAGCACTTGGTGACGACGTGGGTGGAGGAGGGATCCGGGCTGACCTGGGCTTCCTGGCCTCTGTGATGGAAGCGTGGGGGGATCCCGCCCTGTGAGAAGCTCAACGGGAGGAGGGCAGCAGGCTGGGGACGGGGCCGAGAGGACGTGCTCAGTGTGGGGCGCAGGAAGGCTGGCCGGCTGCGAACCATTCGGAGGGGTGGCTAGTCGGTGGCTGCACCCATGTGCCTGGGCCTCCTGCTGGGACAGGGGACACTGGCTGGGTAATCGCCACTGAAACCACAGCACACATGACACCCCGGCGGAGGAGGCACGCGTGTTCAGTCACTATTGTGTCCAGCTCTTGGCGACCCTATGGACCATGGGCTCCTCTATCCATGGGATTCTCTAGGCAAGAACACCGGAGTGCATTCCCACTTCCTTCTCTAGGGGATCTTCCCAACCCAGGGCTCAAACCCACCTCTCCTGGACTGACAGGTGGATTCTTTACCACAGAGCCGCCAGGGAAGCAAGGCACTGGGGGAGACCGCATAGACTGAAAAGGACCAAAGATAATACCTAGGGAGCGAGGACACAGAAACGTGCTCCTGCAAAGATTCCTGCCCCTTCTGGAGGCGTCCATCTGACGTCAGCCCCTCTGGAATCCCATGCCAGCCACCCGCTCTCGTGTGGCCCCTGTGTGTGTCTTGGGCCGTCGGTACTTGCCCATTCCTCTGTCAGGAACGGAAGCCTTAACAAGGACCTACTGTATACCCCGGGGAGCTCTGCTCAATGTTACGTTGAGCAGCTTGACTGGGAGGGGAGCTTGGGGGAGAATGGATGCATGTAGATGTGGAGCCAAGTCCCTTTGTGTCCCCCTGACCTGTCACAGCATTGTTGGTCGACTATACCGGCAGGCCACAGTCCAAAGGGTCGCAAAGAGTCAGACATGACTGAGCAACGGCGCATGCACATGTACAATATACAATTTTAAATTTTTTACAGAAAGAACAGGTGCCTTGGGTCAGGGCCTGCATCCCTCTCACTTTATGTTCACTTTTCTCTGAACAGAGCCCAGCCCGTCACAGGCACTTGGTAAACACCTACCCAGAAGAGAGCATCTGGGGAAGGGATGGGGCCTAAAGAGGAGAGCGCTGGGGGAAGGGGTTCCCTGTCGCGAGGGCAGAGGCCAGGTCAGGGCCACAGGCCAGGTCACGGGGGCTTTTCCCCACCAGACCGGGAGCTGACCGTTATGTGATGTGGCGGAGGCGAAGGCAGCCCGCGGGGTCCTCAAGATCTGCTGCCGCCCAGAACCGTTCAGTGGGGGTTTTTATTGGTTTCGGGGCTGGGACAGGGGACACTGGCTGGGTAATCGCCACTGAAACCACGGCACACATGACACCCCGGCGGAGGAGGCACGCGTGTTCAGTCACTATTGTGTCCAGCTCTTGGCGACCCTATGGACCATGGGCTCCTCTATCCATGGGATTCTCTAGGCAAGAACACCGGAGTGCATTCCCACTTCCTTCTCTAGGGGATCTTCCCAACCCAGGGCTCAAACCCACCTCTCCTGGACTGACAGGTGGATTCTTTACCACAGAGCCGCCAGGGAAGCAAGGCACTGGGGGAGACCGCATAGACTGAAAAGGACCAAAGATAATACCTAGGGAGCGAGGACACAGAAACGTGCTCCTGCAAAGATTCCTGCCCCTTCTGGAGGCGTCCATCTGACGTCAGCCCCTCTGGAATCCCATGCCAGCCACCCGCTCTCGTGTGGCCCCTGTGTGTGTCTTGGGCCGTCGGTACTTGCCCATTCCTCTGTCAGGAACGGAAGCCTTAACAAGGACCTACTGTATACCCCGGGGAGCTCTGCTCAATGTTACGTTGAGCAGCTTGACTGGGAGGGGAGCTTGGGGGAGAATGGATGCATGTAGATGTGGAGCCAAGTCCCTTTGTGTCCCCCTGACCTGTCACAGCATTGTTGGTCGACTATACCGGCAGGCCACAGTCCAAAGGGTCGCAAAGAGTCAGACATGACTGAGCAACGGCGCATGCACATGTACAATATACAATTTTAAATTTTTTACAGAAAGAACAGGTGCCTTGGGTCAGGGCCTGCATCCCTCTCACTTTATGTTCACTTTTCTCTGAACAGAGCCCAGCCCGTCACAGGCACTTGGTAAACACCTACCCAGAAGAGAGCATCTGGGGAAGGGATGGGGCCTAAAGAGGAGAGCGCTGGGGGAAGGGGTTCCCTGTCGCGAGGGCAGAGGCCAGGTCAGGGCCACAGGCCAGGTCACGGGGGCTTTTCCCCACCAGACCGGGAGCTGACCGTTATGTGATGTGGCGGAGGCGAAGGCAGCCCGTGCGGGGTCCTCAAGATCTGCTGCCGGCCCAGAACCGTTCAGTGACGGAAAAGGTTTTATTTTCTACATTAAAAGGGTATCACGGGACTTCGCTGGTGGTCCAGTGGTTAAGAATCCACCTTATGACGCAGGGGACGCAGGGGCCCTCCCTGGTCGAGAGAATAAAATCCTACGTGCCCAGAGCAATGATAGAGTCCATGCACTGCAACTAAGACACCATGCAGCTAAACAAATAAATAAGTTAAAACATTTTTTGCATAGTGTCACCCTCCCGTTCCTCAGCAGCCACAAACCCTGAGAGGACCCAGGAGGCCAGGAGACGAGACAGGACTGCATGGGAGCTTGGATTCTCAGACCCGCTCTAGAAGTGACCGTGGTCCAAGTGTCCGTTTGACCCGGACGAGAAAACAGAAGTAGTATTTTCTAAAGCAAGATTTTGAAAGAGCTGCCTCTACAGTTGGACATGAGCAGAAGGACTTCCTTCTTGCGGGAAGCAACACGCAGCAGGGAACAGCTGCAGACGTGAGCCCCGCGGGAGCCAGAGACCCTGTGCTGTGCCCTACGGGCGTCCGGGTGGAGGACGGCCTGTCCTAGTGACCCTAGGGTTTATCATGAGACACTTAGGACATGTCTCACTGCTGCGAAAAGCATCTATTTACGACCTGCCTGGGCTTGGTGCAAGGCGAGCTTCCTCCCACCACATCCTGTGACCAAACACTGAGACTGTTGCGTTAGCCCCGAAGTCTCTGGAGCTGCTGGCCACTCCCCCGGAGGACCGTGCCTCAGGCCACTGCATTCACCTCGCTCCTGTCCCAGGTCCTTTCACGTGCACGCGTCAGAGCTCCAGTAGGGAATGATGTTCCATTGGAATAACGTCAAGAACAGAGGGTGGGGCTCCCCTCATGGTCCGAATCCACCTGCCAACGCAGCGGACGAGGGTTCAGTCCCTTGCCTGGGAAGATCGCACGGGCCGCAAGGCAACCAAGCCCGTGCACCTAGGGCCTGCCTGTGCTGCACAGCGAGAGAAGCACCACAACGACAAACCCAGGCCCCACAACTAGAGAGGAGCTCCTGCTTGGCCTAACTCGAGAAAGCCCTCGCACAGCCACAAAGACCTAGCACAGACCAAATAAATATTAAAAAAGAAAGAGAGAGAGAGACAGACAGAAGGTGGCTCAAGTCCCAGGCTTCTGGAGCGGGCAAGAGCCTCCTGCCGGCCAGGGGTCTGGCTATCAGGGGACGTGTTCTGGGCTGGCCCAGCCCCTGGAGAGACCTGGGCTGCAAGAGTTTGTGCAGGACTTCTCAATACGCAGCTGCAAAGGGATGCCCGCAGATCTAGTCTGGTGTTGACCCTCGGATTTTCTCTGACGAGCAGAGGACTGGAGGAAATGGACGCAAAGTAACCTGATCCCGGCCATTTGTCTGCAGTGATGGCTTGGAACAGATGAAACAAGATGAAAGTCCCCGAATTCCACCGTTTGCTGAGCCATTAAATCCGGTAACAGAAGATGGGAGGAAAGCCCCTCCCCCTCACGGCCAGCGGCCTCCACCGCAGCTGTCACCTTCAGCCATGAAGCCCACTTCTCTTGAAAAAAACAAGGAGGGTGTGCTGGCTCTGTAACAATTGCCAACCTGGTGACAATCCAGTCAGAGGTGTTGATACCCGCCGAGAATCCACCCCCTGTCTACCTTGTGGACCCTGCCCCGCTGGCTTCTGTCTTCAAGATGAGCACAAGAAAGCCCTCACTGGCCTCAAAACCTTATTGGTTTGAACTTAACATGGTGAGAACAACAAAAAAAAAACCCACGGTTTGTGGCTATGTTCCTTAACTTCCTTTAGATCAACCCGCTTTTAAAACGGAGGTAGGGCTTCCCTGGTGGTCCAGTGGGCAGACTCTGCCTTGCAGTGCAAGGGGCACCAGTTCGATCCCTGGCTGGGGAAGATCCCACGTGCAGCAGAGCGGTTGGACCAGTGTGTCCAATTACGAGCCGACGCTCTGGAGTGCATGTGCCTGGAGCCAATGCTCTGCTACGGGAGAGGCCACTGCAATGGGAGGCCCACACAGGCCAGAAAACAAAGATGGATGAAAATAAATAAATGAAAGACCAATCTAAGCGGCCAAAATTTTTAAAAACTTAAAAACCAGGGGTAAAATCACCATAACTTAAAACCGACCATTAGCCACAACTGGTCTGTTCACAGTGTGTGCCACCGTCACCACTGGCTGGTCCCAGATTTTCATCATCCTCAAGGGAAAGACCCCAGCTCCTCTAGTATGTTTTCTGTCTCTATGAAGCACTTACTCTAGACATTTCATATGCATGGCATTATGGAGGATGTGGCTTGACTAGGTTCATCTGTGTCGTAGCACGCATTGTGACTTCATTGCTTTTTATGGCCGAATAATATTTTACTGGACCACATTTTGTCTCTGCATCGGTTGATCGATGTCTGGGTCATTTCTACCTTTTATTATTGACATATAGTTACTTTACAATGGTGTGTTAGTTTGAAGTGTACAGCACAAGTGATTCAGTTATATACATACAATTTTTCAGATTAGTTTCCATCCTAGGTTACTGAGTACAGTTCCCTGAGCTGTACAGGAGGTCCTTACTTCATGGACTGTAGTGTGTATAGTTTAATCCCAGTCTCCTAATTTATTTCTCCCCATCCCCTCTGTCCCCTTTGGGAACCATTAGTTTGTTTTCTATGTCTGTACATCAATTCTTGCTTTGTAAAATAAGATCGTTTGTACTAATTTATTTGGATTACATATATAGGAGATGTCATTTCTCTGACTGAAAAACTTCATTAGCTATTGTGGACCTGCCCTGGCTTCTGTCTTCAAGATGAGCACAAGAAAGCCCTCACTGGCCTCAAAACCTTATTGGTTTGAACTTAACATGGTGAGAACAACAAAAACCCACGGTTTGTGGCTATGTTCCTTCACTTCCTGTAGATCAACCCGCTTTTAAAACGGAGGTAGGGCTTCCCTGGTGGTCCAGTGGGCAGACTCTGCCTTGCAGTGCAAGGGGCACCAGTTCGATCCCTGGCTGGGGAAGATCCCACGTGCAGCAGAGCGGTTGGACCAGTGTGTCCAATTACGAGCCGACGCTCTGGAGTGCATGTGCCTGGAGCCAATGCTCTGCTACGGGAGAGGCCACTGCAATGGGAGGCCCACACAGGCCAGAAAACAAAGATGGATGAAAATAAATAAATGAAAGACCAATCTAAGCGGCCAAAATTTTTAAAAACTTAAAAACCAGGGGTAAAATCACCATAACTTAAAACCGACCATTAGCCACAACTGGTCTGTTCACAGTGTGTGCCACCGTCACCACTGGCTGGTCCCAGATTTTCATCATCCTCAAGGGAAAGACCCCAGCTCCTCTAGTATGTTTTCTGTCTCTATGAAGCACTTACTCTAGACATTTCATATGCATGGCATTATGGAGGATGTGGCTTGACTAGGTTCATCTGTGTCGTAGCACGCATTGTGACTTCATTGCTTTTATGGCGAATAATATTTTACTGGACCACATTTTGTCTCTGCATCGGTTGATCGATGTCTGGGTCATTTCTACCTTTTATTATTGACATATAGTTACTTTACAATGGTGTGTTAGTTTGAAGTGTACAGCACAAGTGATTCAGTTATATACATACAATTTTTCAGATTAGTTTCCATCCTAGGTTACTGAGTACAGTTCCCTGAGCTGTACAGGAGGTCCTTACTTCATGGACTGTAGTGTGTATAGTTTAATCCCAGTCTCCTAATTTATTTCTCCCCATCCCCTCTGTCCCCTTTGGGAACCATTAGTTTGTTTTCTATGTCTGTACATCAATTCTTGCTTTGTAAAATAAGATCGTTTGTACTAATTTATTTGGATTACATATATAGGAGATGTCATTTCTCTGACTGACTTCACTTAGCATAACAATCTCTACATCTACCCATGTTGCTGCAAATGCCATTATTTTATTCTTTTTTATGGCTGAGTAGCATTCCATTGTATATATATATACACCACATCTTTAGCCATTCATCTGTCAATGGACTTATAGGTTGCTTCCATGTAAACAGTGCTGCAGTGAACATTGGGGTGTGTGTATCTTTTTTGTTTTTTGGCCACTTCTATTGGTCTTCCATCTATTTTCATCCATCTTTGCTCTTTGGCCTGTGTGGGCCCCTCATCGCAGTGACCCCTCTCGCTGCAGAGCACCAGCTATGGGCGCATGCGCTCCAGAGCTCCAGCTCGGTAGTTGGACACATCAGTCCAGCCACTCTGCTGCATGTGGGATCTTCCCAGACCAGGGATCGAACCAGCGCCCCCTGCACTGCAAGGCGGTGTCCTTACCCACTGGACCACCAGGGAAGCCCCATGTATCTTTTTGGATTATGGTGTCCTCCAGAGATACGCCCAGGATGAAATGATATTATAAAACTCTTAGAGGAAAACATAGGCAGAATACTCTTTGACATAAATTCTAGCACTATCTCTTAGGATCTGTCTCCTAGAGTAATGGAAATAAAAACAAAAATAAACAAATGGGACTTAATTAAACCTAAAACCTTTTGCACAGCAACGGAAACCATAGACAAAATGAAAAGACAGCCTACAGGATGGGAGAAAATATTTGCAAATGATGCTACTGAGAAGGTATTTCAAAAACACACAAACAGGGCTTCCCTGGTGGTCCAGTGGGTAAGGACACCGCCTTGCAGTGCAAGGGGCGCCGGTTCAATCCCTGGCCTGGGAAGATCCCACGTGCCGCAGAGTGGCTGGACCCATGTGTCCAGTTACTGAGCTGGAGCTCTGGAGCGCATGCGCCCAGAGCCGGTGCTCTGCGACAACAGACGCCACCATGATGGGAGGCCCACACAGGCCAAAGAACAAAGATGGATGAAAATGGACAAATGAAAGACCAATAGAAGTGGCCCGCCTGCTCCCTTCCCTCCCCACCCCACCTCCACCCCACCTAAATAAATAAATATATCTTTAAGAAAAAAAAACACACAAAAACAGCTCATAGAGCTTAAAAAAAAAAAAAAAGAAACCAATCAAAAGATGGACAGAAGACCTGAATAGACATTTCGTCAAAGAAGACATACGGATAGCCAAAAGGCAAGTGAAAAAATGTTCAACATTGCTAATTATTAGAGAAATGCAAATCAAAACTACAACGCGGTATCACCTCACACCAGTCAGAATAGCCATCTTCAAAAAAAATCTGTAACTAGTCAGTGTTAGAGAGGTCGTGTGGAGAAAAGAGAACCCTCCTACAGCCTTGGTGGGAATGTACATTGGTGTAGCCACTAGAGAGCACAGGAGAGGTTCCTTTAAAAAACCATAAATAGTTATGACTCTAAAATCCCAGTCCTGAGCATGTATTAGGACTTTTAGAGTATCTGGTCTTATGTTTCGGTCTTTAATTCATTTCGAGTTTATTTCTGTATATAGTACTATGTTCTAATTTCATTCTTTTACATGTGCTGTCCAGTTATTCCCGTGCCACTTGTTGAAGAGACTCTCTTCTCATTGTATATTCTCACCTCCTTTGTCATAGATTAATTCACCTTAAGTATGTGGGTTTATTTCTGGGCTTTCTACCCAGTTCCATTGTTCTATGTCTGTTTTCTCTGCCGGTGCTATATTGTTTTCGTTACTGTAGCTTTGTAGTCTAGCCTGAAATCAAAGAGGGTGATCCTCCTGCTCCATTCTTCTTTCTCAAGATTGTTTGGGTTATTCAAGGGGTTTCATGTTTCCATATAAATTTTTTAAAAATACTTTTGAGTGTTCAGTTGTCCAGTCATGTCCAACTCTTTGCAACTTCATGGGCTGTAGCCCACCAGGCTCCTCTGTCCGTGGGACTTCCCAGGCAAGAATACTGGAGTGGGTAGCCATTTCCTCCTCCAGGGGATCTTCCTGAGCCAGGGATCCAACCTGCATCTCCTGCATTTCAGGTGGATTCTTTACTGTGGACCCACCTGGGAAGCCCAAATTTTAAAAACCTTTGTTCTAGTTCTGCGAGAAATGCCATTGGTAATTGGGTTGGTATTGCACTGAGAGTGTAAGGTTGCCTTGGGTAGTATGGTCATTCCCTAATCGCTGTGACTGGGCCTTTCAAAAGTATGTTGAGTAAAAGTGTTGCGAGTAGGCACCCTCGTGTCTTGTTCCTGATCTTAGAGAATATGCTTTCGGCTTTTCACCACTGGGTACAGTGTTAGCTGTGGCATCAATATGGCCTTTATCACGCTGAGGTATGTTCCCTCTATGCCCACTTTCTGAAGAGCTTTATCCTTAATGGATGTTGAATTACATCAAAAGTTTTATCTGCATTATTGTACAAAAATGTTTATAGCCGTACCATTTACAAGTTTTTGTTTGAACGCCTGTTTTCACTTCTTTTGGCTATACATCCAGGACTGGAATTGCTGGGTCATGCAGTAATTCTGTGTTTGACTTATTGAGGAAGCAAACTCCATCCATGTGACCTTACTCTGTTGTCCGTTGATGGCCGTGTGTGGACGGCACTAGCTGGAGGCTGCTGAGCATCCGAGCTTTTCAAACCAGGAAGCTGGTTCGGCTTCTTGCCCTCCACACGTGTAACCACCTTTCTTCTGTGCAAACCCCACCGCGGCCCCACAGCCAGGCAGGGACTCGGGGCAGGGCCGGTCAGGGTCATGCCAGGGCATCTCCAGCTGCAGGCCCGGCTGGGGCTCTGCTCACTCCAGGCCAGCACAAGGGCCAGCATGAGGGTCCAAGGACCCCTCGCCCCGATCGCGGGCACAGCCACCTGGCTCTCGCAGGAATGAAGAGGTGTCCGAGGCACGGCCCCCAATGGGCTTTGCTATTTTTATGCCCAAGACTGGTTAAAAATAGCTACGTAAGCCAAGGTTTTAGCTGCAGCTGACAAGACATTAAGCATCGGATACCTAATGCCCGTGAGAGGTAACAACGTTCTCTTCCTGTGTCCATTTTCTGCTTCTACAACATGGTTAACAAGAAAGCAGGTAGGAGGAGACGTAAGGAAAGCCCCTAAGAACACCTCCACCGCTGCCTACTCAGTGCTTCAGCAAAGCCCAGCCTCGTGTTCCGGCCACTCGGAGGCCAGGAGCCGCCCCTGCCGCGGGCCCTCTTCCTATGGAAAAAGCATCTGAGTGCCAGTGCCACCCAGGCCCAGCGGTGCCTGGAAAGCGCCTCCATCTCCTCGGGGCCCGGCTGGGCGGACACACAGTCGTGCCCGCCTCCGCCTGGCCTCCCGTGCAGGTGGACCCTTGGCATTCCCTGCCCAACACCAACAGCAGCCTCCCCACAGGGAGCCCAGCCAGACCACACCCATCAGCGCCCTGGGGGAAATGAAGACCGTCCGGCCCTCCCAGCGCAGAGAAAGCCAAGAAGGCATGAAGCGCAGGGTGGGACTGTGCCGGCCACCCGGTCTCCCAGCTCTTACATAAGCAGCATCTGAGGCGCCCTCAATGCATCTCAAGGCGCCAAAAGATGGGTAACACTCCTACCCAGCAGGCGCACAGCCTCCCCGCCCGGCACGCCGGGCCCTCCAACTGCTCAGTCAGTAGGTGGACCTGCCTGGCTGGGCCAGCAGGGCCACGAGGCCCCTGGGCTGGGGAATGTGCTCCTGCGAGCACGCTCCAGCCACGCAGGTAGAAGCACTGCTCACCCTTCCTCCCGCCTTCCCAGCCACAGAGCCACCCCCGGCATGAGAACAGCTCCCCAAACCCCCGGGGCCTTGGGCAAGCAGGCATCCCACTGGTTCCCCCACAGCTCTGTGCTCTGTCCCGCCCCGAGCGCCGGTTCGCAGGAGCCCTACCAGGAGCCCTGGCTTCCCGACCACTGTGGTTCGGGGCTGCAGCCTGGCACCAACTCTCCGCGCCCCCAAAGCCCAGGGGCACCTGTGCAGCCCCATAAGACTCCCCATTCCGGGCTGCCTCCTAACCGCCCGTCTTCTTTTGGGTTCTTCCAGTGAGAAGCGTCACCTTCAGGTCAACGTCACCAACCCCGTCCAGTGCAGCCTGCACGGGAAGAAGTGTACGGTTTCCGTGGAGACGAGGCTCAACCAGCCGCAGCCGGACTTCACGAAGAACCGCTCGGGCTTCATCCTCAGCGTGCCCAGCAACTGAGGCCAGGGAGCGGGGGTCTGCCCGCCCAGCCACCGCCAGACGCCTGCCCGCTAGGGTCCCGGCTGGGAGAGGACCCCCCGCCGCCCCCGCGGCTCCTCCCCAAGGCCCACCCCACCTTCTGCCTTTGGTCTCTGCCTTCCTCGGCCCCAAACTGTCCAGCAGCCCCCTCGACAAACCAAAGACCCCGTGTCCTGTCCATCCCGCGGCCACCCCCAGCCACAGCTCCTCTCTTGTCAGTGAAGGATGCCAGGTCAGGTCGGCCTGCCTGACCTGGTGCCTGGTGCCCGGCCTTGCAAGGGGAGGGCTGCGGGAGCCCGGATGTAGTTTCCAACCAAAAGCCAAGCCCCTCCCTGGGTTTGGGAGAGACTTGGGGGAAGTCACCCTGCTTTTTCTCTCTGGGCCCAGCCGCCCTCCTCGCCAAGGTGATGGCAACCCCACGCCTGGCTCAGGGAGCCTCTCAGAGCCCCTCCCCGCAGCAGCCCACCAGGCCTGCCGGGCGAGCAGGTTCACCGGAGGGCCGGCCCCCAGTGCCTTGACCAGCCTCCCTGAGGCTCGGCGAGGGCTCCACAGATGGTCTCACTTAACCGTGCAGCCCAGGCCATGGTGGTTTGACACTTACTTCCGCATTAGGACCCAGGCTACTACTCAGATACCACGGCCACTGTGTGGGGAACACTAATAAAGACAATAGATGGGGGCAGGGGAGCCCGCGCGGGTCTGGAAGTGTCCTCCTCAAACGCCTCTGCCTCACACTCACAGGAAGAACCAGGACAGCCGGGGGCAGGGGACCCAGAGGAAGCTGGGGACGTAGAGCCAAAGGAACAGAGCAGGGGGTCCTGGCACTGCGGGCCAGGCCAGGATGCCCACCCAGGCCGGGCGAGTGGCTGCGCTGCCAGTCCCTGCCCAGCCGGGAGACACCCCGGACCACGCGGCCCACGCCTGGGCAGCCCGGGCCCCCCAGCCTGCAGCCTGAAGAAGAGTCGAGACTCAGGCAGGCCATGTGGTGAGGGGGCCGCAGGGGAGCCCACGCCCCGAGCGGGGCCGGGCAGGGAGGCCGAGAGAGAGGTCCTGACATTTCATTCGCTTCTTTGCCTCTGAGGCTCCTCTCCCGTCATCCCAGCCCCACCAAGCACCCCCGGGACCGGCCTCGGCCCCCTGGCTGGCCCCCAGCAGCCCGGCCCCACCTCTGCTCCCCAGGGCTGTTGAGCACACAGGAACCCCCTATGGCACAGAGTCCGGAGGCCATCCTGGCCCCCACAACCCGCGCTCACCCTCCAGGCCCGGTCCGCGGCCCACGCGGCCCGTCGTCCACACCCACAGCTTTGCCAACCGCCTCGACGCGAGCAGCCCTTCTTAACTGCACATCACCTGCTCTTCTCCACTTATTTCCCCAAACTCGTTGCTTTACTAGGTACATGCGAATGTATATTTTAGACACACCAAAACAGAACATGCCAAACGAGTGCCTTTCAGAAGCTGGAGAGGAGTGGGGGTCTGGATCCCCACCTCCCGCCTCTCGGTGTTGCCTCTGGCCCCTGAGCCCAGCACCTCCCGGCCGCGGGCCAGGGCGCCACCGCCGTCCACAAGCACTTTTTCAGGATGTCCTACGAGAAGTCACAGTGTGGCCACTGAAGGAAAGAATATCCTTGACCAGCCTGAGGCTCGGCGAGGGCTCCACAGATAGACTCACTTAACCGTGCAGCCCAGGCCATGGTGGTTTGACACTTACTTCCGCATTAGGACCCAGGCTAGTACTCATATACCACGGCCACTGTGGGGAACACTAATAAAGACAATAGATGGGGGCAGGGGAGCCCGCGCGGGTCTGGAAGTGTCCTCCTCAAACGCCTCTGCCTCACACTCACAGGAAGAACCAGGACAGCCGGGGGCAGGGGACCCAGAGGAAGCTGGGGACGTAGAGCCAAAGGAACAGAGCAGGGGGTCCTGGCACTGCGGGCCAGGCCAGGATGCCCACCCAGGCCGGGCGAGTGGCTGCGCTGCCAGTCCCTGCCCAGCCGGGAGACACCCCGGACCACGCGGCCCACGCCTGGGCAGCCCGGGCCCCCCAGCCTGCAGCCTGAAGAAGAGTCGAGACTCAGGCAGGCCATGTGGTGAGGGGGCCGCAGGGGAGCCCACGCCCCGAGCGGGGCCGGGCAGGGAGGCCGAGAGAGAGGTCCTGACATTTCATTCGCTTCTTTGCCTCTGAGGCTCCTCTCCCGTCATCCCAGCCCCACCAAGCACCCCCGGGACCGGCCTCGGCCCCCTGGCTGGCCCCCAGCAGCCCGGCCCCACCTCTGCTCCCCAGGGCTGTTGAGCACACAGGAACCCCCTATGGCACAGAGTCCGGAGGCCATCCTGGCCCCCACAACCCGCGCTCACCCTCCAGGCCCGGTCCGCGGCCCACGCGGCCCGTCGTCCACACCCACAGCTTTGCCAACCGCCTCGACGCGAGCAGCCCTTCTTAACTGCACATCACCTGCTCTTCTCCACTTATTTCCCCAAACTCGTTGCTTTACTAGGTACATGCGAATGTATATTTTAGACACACCAAAACAGAACATGCCAAACGAGTGCCTTTCAGAAGCTGGAGAGGAGTGGGGGTCTGGATCCCCACCTCCCGCCTCTCGGTGTTGCCTCTGGCCCCTGAGCCCAGCACCTCCCGGCCGCGGGCCAGGGCGCCACCGCCGTCCACAAGCACTTTTTCAGGATGTCCTACGAGAAGTCACAGTGTGTGGCCACTGAAGGAAAGAATATCGGGTGCGATCACGGTGCCGAGGGGAAAGCCGGGGGACACAGGGATTGTATGCAGTGACACGTTTCTCTTGATTTCATTAAATGCGGTTTTATGGTTTGGTGCATATATTCCTATTTTCCATTAAATTAACTTTATTTCTAAAGCATATTTTGATTTATCATCAAGAGCAATAAAGCATTAAATCTTACTCTTAAAGATGTTCTGTTTACGGAGTTGAAAACTAAAATTGTGAAATTTGGGCGTGTAGGAAAGTCAAGTTGTTATCCCAGAAGATAAGCGGATAATTAAGCACACGTAAGGTAGAAATGGAGGGTTGCTGACCTGGAGCTTTGACGAAAAATATTAACTAGTGAGGCGACAGCTGTGGGGAGGAGGGGCCGGGGGGGACAGGCGGTGGTGTTACATCCAAACGCTTTCTTCCACCATTTTGAGGCCTGTGCACTGGACTCGAAGCTCACTGCTTTCACCAGTTTACCAAAATCGAACCACGTAGAATAGAGGCAAGGCTCGGCTCCCCAGGGCCCCATCTCCGGGAGAGGCCGGAGAGCACCGTGGCTGACGGGGCAAGTCCTTCCCCGAGCCCTCTGGTTAGGGTGGGTGAGCTGCAGGCCAGCAAGGCTCTGCGGGGAGATGGGGCGACCCAGCGCTCCAGGGCCCTGCAGCCGGAGGACGCCTAGGGTCCCCGGTGCTTGCCAGGACAGAGTGCGCAAAAATGACTTCTATCGAGGACCAAGGAGGCACCCTGATCCCAAGGCTGACAGCTTCCAACGCGCAACCCCAACAGGTGCCCTTAAGGCCCTGGGCAGCTCCAGCCGGCCAGGCCCAGAGCCTGGGGAGGACGGACGCCAAAGCGCCAGGTCTCCAAGGCTCAGGCTGGTGGCAAGAGCATGCACGGACCACTGGCAGCACAACCGGTGCGGCACCCCTGCCTTGTCACAGTTAGAGGTTGGGTGCCTGCCTCGCTGGGAGCCCCAAGGCTGGACGTTCCCTCTTCTGAAAATCTGCAGAGAGCTAGGGTGGAGGCGCTGAGCAACATGGATCCCAGCTGGCCTGGCAACCTCGGGGCAGGGGGCCACGAGCAGAGCCAGGCCCAGAACACCCGGGGCAGCAGCCAAGGGGCCACGACGGGGACCCTGCAGGACCCGCTGAGCCAGCCCTTGCCAGGCCACGCCTGGGCCCGAGCCTCCCTGGCCCGAGGTCCAGGGCCTTGGGAGAGCAGCCCTGCTCCGGCCGTGCCGCCTGAGAAGCCCTGAGTTGACTTCACCTGCGCCTCTCTCCTAATCACCTTAACGTGAACACACTGGGTAAGCCTTCTCCCCAGCCCTGCTCGCCGCCCTCCTCCCATCCCCCACAACGCAATCCAATTATGTTCCGAGCACAGGAATCATTTATTAAAAGCAGCCCCCAGCCTGCCGGTGAAGGGATGTGCCCACAAAAACGGTCTGCGTAATGGATGGTCAGTGCATTTTATTTAATCAGCACAGTACAAAAATAAATAAAAATAAGGGGAAGGGAATTAAATTACAGCCAAACTGAGCTTCATGACCTTGTCAGATTAGAAACCACACATACTTACAAACACGCTACGCATACATACAAAATGAGACAAATATAAATTAACAATACCCACAGTTTGGTCAAAGAAGAGCTACAGAAGAGATTGCACTAAAAAACCAACATACATCACACGTGTGTAATTAGCAGTTTCAAATATACAGCTAAGAATCGTTCCAAGTGGAAAAAAAAATGGCACATTTCCTTTTTCATTGCAAGTTTAACAACTGCTAGAACAAAACTAAGTTCTAATAACTGCATGGAAAGCATATATCAACCCTTCAGGTTTACAAGAAAAAGAGAAAAACCAAATCCTGAACTATTATTCCTGTGACTTGTTCTGTGCACGGGTGTAATTTTCACAGCCATCTGTTCTAAGATTACTTTTCTTAAGACACAAAATGCTCCTGGTTTGCATGCACAATATCACTGTAAAAGCAACAATTAAAGAATAAAGGGTTTTTTTTTGTAGGTTAGTTTTTTCCATTTTTTTTTAATTGTTCTAAAAGTAGTCTTCATAGCAGCATGTCAAATGGGTTCATTGCTTGCACACTCAAGTATATCAGTTTCTTTACACAATACTGATGACCAGTGCAAGAGGAGGAGCCCTCGCCAGGCTTCACGTGGATGGAACTAGAGAGTTCTTTCTTTAGTCCCTAGCCACTCCTGAAATTTGCACCGCCTCCAGAAATTAAAAAAATAAATACGGAAAGAGAGAGAAGGAAACACAAAACTGGAATCCTGCGGGTTCACCTTCCCGCACAGTTTCAGGCCCAGCGAGGCCCCTGAAGGAGACCCTCTCCAGACCCTGCGTCCCGGCTCTTGACTCCGCCCCGGCCCCGACCCCACCTCTCGCGGCCGCGGGCCGCTGCCCTCACCGGCTGCCTACCTCGGGTCCCACACGACAGCAGGATCTGCAGAGACAGGCTGCGTGGCAACTCCGGTGGAGAAAGAGGCGCTGCGGGGAGGCCTGCGCCAGTGGCCGCGGGTTCCTTCCAGCCCTGCGGCAGGTAATCTGGCCGGAGGTCCAGGGAGCGGCACAGCGTGGGCCTCCAGCCTCAGCTGAGGCCCAAACTCCCAGAACTCCCAGCTCTGGGCAGGCCCTCTTCCTCACCAGCACCACGGCCGCAGGCTCAAGGCCGGGCCTATTTAAATCCGGACCTCAATTTCACAGCTTTCTCTTTTTTATGTGAATTTCAATAGAGCTTGTGCTGAAAGGGCAGCCACCTGGAAGCTAATCCTACGTAAAACGGCCCCTTGCCTCCCCAGTCCGCATCCTCCTCTTCGAACCCCACCCCCCTCTCCGCCGCCCCAGGCGGGGGACTGGAAAAGACAATTCCAGTCCTCACATCAGTCTTTGTTCCCCAAAGCCAGAAGGACAGGGGAAGGCTGGCTCCCTTCTCTGCGTCCTCTCTCAAGCCCCCAGCCACCCATCTGGGAGAATCAGAAAGAAAACTGATTTAAGTAACACATCGTGGGTTTTTACAGCCACGGGGGTTAAGGTGGAGAACCCAAACCAGCAGCTGCAAGCGATCAGCAGTAGAATCAGCAGTCAGGAGTTCTGCTCCCGGCTAATTGTCTCCAAGATCCAGCTGTCTCCCTGGGCCTTTCGGGACAAGGCTTCTTCTTCAGAAGAGACGCAACTGTTTGGAAACAGCTTTAAAAGTAGTCTTCATAGCAGCATGTCAAATGGGTTCATTGCTTGCACACTCAAGTATATCAGTTTCTTTACACAATACTGATGACCAGTGCAAGAGGAGGAGCCCTCGCCAGGCTTCACGTGGATGGAACTAGAGAGTTCTTTCTTTAGTCCCTAGCCACTCCTGAAATTTGCACCGCCTCCAGAAATTAAAAAAATAAATACGGAAAGAGAGAGAAGGAAACACAAAACTGGAATCCTGCGGGTTCACCTTCCCGCACAGTTTCAGGCCCAGCGAGGCCCCTGAAGGAGACCCTCTCCAGACCCTGCGTCCCGGCTCTTGACTCCGCCCCGGCCCCGACCCCACCTCTCGCGGCCGCGGGCCGCTGCCCTCACCGGCTGCCTACCTCGGGTCCCACACGACAGCAGGATCTGCAGAGACAGGCTGCGTGGCAACTCCGGTGGAGAAAGAGGCGCTGCGGGGAGGCCTGCGCCAGTGGCCGCGGGTTCCTTCCAGCCCTGCGGCAGGTAATCTGGCCGGAGGTCCAGGGAGCGGCACAGCGTGGGCCTCCAGCCTCAGCTGAGGCCCAAACTCCCAGAACTCCCAGCTCTGGGCAGGCCCTCTTCCTCACCAGCACCACGGCCGCAGGCTCAAGGCCGGGCCTATTTAAATCCGGACCTCAATTTCACAGCTTTCTTTTATGTGAATTTCAATAGAGCTTGTGCTGAAAGGGCAGCCACCTGGAAGCTAATCCTACGTAAAACGGCCCCTTGCCTCCCCAGTCCGCATCCTCCTCTTCGAACCCCACCCCCCTCTCCGCCGCCCCAGGCGGGGGACTGGAAAAGACAATTCCAGTCCTCACATCAGTCTTTGTTCCCCAAAGCCAGAAGGACAGGGGAAGGCTGGCTCCCTTCTCTGCGTCCTCTCTCAAGCCCCCAGCCACCCATCTGGGAGAATCAGAAAGAAAACTGATTTAAGTAACACATCGTGGGTTTTTACAGCCACGGGGGTTAAGGTGGAGAACCCAAACCAGCAGCTGCAAGCGATCAGCAGTAGAATCAGCAGTCAGGAGTTCTGCTCCCGGCTAATTGTCTCCAAGATCCAGCTGTCTCCCTGGGCCTTTCGGGACAAGGCTTCTTCTTCAGAAGAGACGCAACTGTTTGGAAACAGCTTTAAATCAACCGGGGGCCGGGGGCGGGGGGGAGGGTGAGGGAAGGGGTGTATCATTACCACATCACCCTGATCCCTGACGTCACACACTCACCCCCGCCGCCCGCAGCTCTGCAGGGCAAATGCCATGTGCACCAGCAGGAGCCTGAGCCCTTGGGTGGGCGCCAGCTCAGTCCCAGGCATGGCAGCCCCACCTGCCCAGGAGGCAGGCGGTTGGCAACAGGCACCTGCAGCTTCCCTGGCCTTCACCACTGGGTGACTAAGCTGTGTGATTCAAACCAAAAATTCATCCAGGAAAGGAGTTGTCCCCGGCGTCACCCCACCCCCCGGGAGCCGAGACCCACAATGAAAGAACTTAGCGAGTCAAACCAGCTCATGAACCAACACTACCAACGCGGCTGGGGGCAGGGAACACGGGTGGAGGGAGGTGGGGGTTGGAGGAGGAGTTCCATGTCTGCGAGAAAGGAAAGCCCTTCTCCCTAAAAGAGATAAAAGAGCAAACCAGGGTCGTGCATGGTCAAATTACGGGACATCATCTTTGCACCAGGCCGGCTCCCCTCAACTGAAGAGGCTCTCCCAGGGTCACGGGCATTTGGCCTCCTCAGCCCACGTGCGGCGCGGTCCAGGTGGCCGGCTCCAGGAGCCTCTGGGAGCACGGACGACCCAAAAACAGGAGCCTGGAAAAGGCCTCCAACCAGAAAGTCCAGTTCCTCCCTGGGCTGCTGGGCTGCAGGGAGCAGCGGGCCCCCTTCCCTGCCGTGGTCCAGCAAGGGCGCAGGCGGCAGGGGCCGGTCTGTCCTTTCAATTCCCCAGAGTGAGAGGTCGGGGGAGCTGGGGTGGCTCTGAATAATCTTCTGAATGTTGCACGAGGTTCAGGAGTTCAGAAGCGCCCAGAGTTCTTGGCAGGGCAGAAGGAAACCCCAAGGAGGGGAGGTGGGAAGGGAGAGGCCCTCGGTGGCTTTGCTAGATACATACTGTACACAAAATCTGACTTAATAATAAATTTTTAAAAATGCATTGAATCCTTGAGCCATGATGCAAGCTAGCGGGCTCACCGGTCCAGCCCCAGGAGAAGCCGCTTCTTGTCCTCCTGGCCACTCTCGTTCTTCAGGTCGGAGAACACCTGTGTGAAGTAGTGGGGGTCGGCATTGATCTGCAGCATCTTGGAGCTCATGAGGTTGATGATGGAGAGGCAGCGGTCCCAAAAGGCCTCCTTGCAGCTCTCCAGCAGGAAGGGCTTGAGCGGGTAGGAGATCTCGTTGCCCATGTAGGAGTAGGAGAGGTACAGGCAGGTCAGGAGGACGGCCTGGAGCTCGTGGTCGGAGCCCACCTCGGAGGAGATGACATCCCGACAGAGCATGTAGAGGAAGACCACGTTGGCGGGCGTGATGAAGCCCTGGTCCTGCCAGCCCTGCAGGAGCAGCGAGCGGTCCACGCTGCGCAGCCAAAGCACAGGGTCCGTGGGGGACAGGTGCTTCAGGCGGTAGCACCGGCGACAGAGGAACTCGCCCAGGCAGCGCAGCAGCTCGCTGGTGGACGCCTGGACGATGACCCGTTTGGGCGTCCCTGCGGAGGTGACGGCAGGGTGCGGGGCCTTCTTGACGGACGAGGACACCCCGGTCTGGGAGCCCGAGAGCTGGCTGGCAGGCGGGGCGGGCGGCTGGGCCGGCGGGGGCTGGGCGAACGTGGACAGGTTGGCGCACGACAGCGACTTCTTCAGATTCTCATTGTTGAGGTGCGTGATGTTGTTCTGGTAGCTGCTGTTGGGCTGCACCTTCTTGGAGTTCTTCTTCTTGGCCGACACGGCCACGATCCTCTTCCACGGCAGCACGGAGATGATGGAGTGCCGCTTCAGGTTCTTGTCCTTGGCGTTCTTGCTGTTCTGCACGGCCGTATAGTGGCCCACCGTGGCCGCGCCATCCTCAAACAGCGTGGCCTTCCGGTAGCTGGGGGACAGGGACAGCACCGTGCCCATGGTGCCGCTGCGCGCCGGGCGGGGACCCGCGCCCCTGCGCGCCCAGCCTGCCGGCCGGAGGGAAGAAACCGCTCACCGAGCCCGCGGCGGCCAGGGAGAGGCGGGGGCGCTCCCGGGGCCGCGTGCCGCCCCTCCGGATCTGCGGGGAAAACAAGATGGTTCTCAGCATCAGGCGGGGCTCGCGCCGCGCTCCTCTGCCCCGGCCTCGGCGGACCTGGCCCCGGACCCGTGCCGGGACTTTCTCCGGCCGACACGGCCCCGCCCGCGTCCCCGCGACGCAACCCGGCAGCTCCACTGCGGCACCGGCACCCGCGCCCGCCATGGTCAGGGTGGCAGCGCGGGGGCCCAGGAGCCGGCGGAGGCGGCCGAGGACCCCGCCTGAACACCGCGCGCGGCCGCGGCCCCGGCACCCTGGGGCCGCGGGCGGCCCGAAGCGCAGGCTTACCGAGCAGGTGGCTCCGGCGCTCCGCACCTTCCGCAATGCGCGCCGCGGCTCGGCGCTCGGCGGGGCTCGGCGGGGCTCGCGCGCGCGGCGGCGGCGGCGGCGGCGGCGGCGGCGGCGGCTCGGGAGCTTCTGTCCAAGGTTCTGCAGGCGCCGCGGCCCCGCCCCCCGCTCGGCCGCCTTCGCCGCCGCCGCGCCCGCGCCCGCCCCGGCGCGCACCTCAGCGGCCTCCCTTCTCGGGCGCGCGCGCGGCCCACGCGCCGGCCGGGCCTGGTCTCACCCCGGAGCCGGGGCCGCCGCCGTGCTCTGCACGAGCGGCGCGCGGTGCGGGCAGCGACGCGGCCGCGAGCCCCAGGCGCCTCTCTACTCGCCGCGCCCCATCCGGGACTCGGAATCGGGCGGCGGGGACTCGCGGTACCGCTCCGCCCCGCCCCGCCCCGCCTCGCGGGGCCGCCCCCTCCCGCACTGCTCACCGCCCGCTCGGCGCCGCCGCGCCAGCAGCAGCCCGGCCGCGTGAGAGTCGCGGGCGCACCGCACCGCGCAGCCGAGCTCGGGCGGGCGGGGCGCTCCGGGCGGGGTGGGGCGGTGCCGAGGGCCGGCCCCGCCCTCCGCCCCGCCCAGACACGTGTCCCTTTGTTCCCGCCGCGGCGCTCGCAGCTGCGGGCCGCGGGGGTGCTGCGGGCCGCGTCCACTCCCAGGCCTCGGGAGAAGTCGTCCACGGAGACCAGGACCCCGAGCAGCCTCCTTCCGTTTAATGTCCGCGACCCCGGGGCACAGGCGCTCGGGCGCTCGGGGAGCAAGGGAAGGGCCGGGGGAGAGGCTAATAAACCTTTGCTGAGGCCGCCTTAGTGCCATGCGCATCCGAAGGAGACTGTCCCGTGCGTTTGCGTCCCCTTCCCTCCTGGAACTCCGATGCCCCATCCCAGTTCAGTGCCCGCCGCCCAGGTAAGTGTCAGAAATGCAGGCCAGAGGCGTAGGCAGCTCTGGGTCGTTCCGTGGAGCGACTGGCTTTCCACACCACACCTGGAGCAGAGCCTGAGGCTCCTGGATCCGTCCCTGCCCCAGAGAGAAACCAATGCTGAACCCATCCGAAATGTGACCTCAAAATTTCCACTGGCCCTGTTTATCAGTTATAGTACAACTGAAGCGGCCTCTGATCTGCTGATTTAAATATTTTTCATGCGAGGCATGTATAATTTGAAGACTCCGTGCTCCTAAAATTAAATTCTGGGTCAAACTCTGGTTCTGATTTTTAAGTTTTTTTCTTTTTCACAAACAAGAAGACTCCTTCACAAAGGCTCTTCTTCACTTGTTATCCTTTTAGTTTGGTTCTGGAGATTGGTTCAGATTTTGACCACTAACCTGTGAAAGAGGAGACTTACACCATATCTTAATCCCGATTACCTCCTCTGGACCTGGTGGTGAGGCAGTGGCAATCCAGAGAAGACATCACCCACTCCAGCAGCCTGCATCAGGTCCAGCTGCCGCTCTGAGCAGTACAGACGTCTGGTCTCACTCACAACAATGCTACCATCACCAGAAAGTTCTAGAATCTGCTAAAGTACTCCCCAGAAGTTTCTGTCAATAATGGCCTTGGTGACTACACAGTGGAAATGCAGTGCTCTGTACCCAGGGGTCACTTCTTGCAGAGCCCTTTAGGGACATCCAGAGCAGCTGTCAACTTAGAAGGTAAAGGTCTGCCCTTGGCTTGGTGTGCTCCTCCCTCCTCAGTATATAGCCCCTACCTGCTCTTCAAATGGAGCTGTCCTCTCTAGAAGGACGTCTGAGAATCATTCTGCAGGTCCCCGGCCCGATGACTGGGTTCCTAAGGCAGCGCTGGGCCCCAGCCTCTCTTGTCCTGCCCTAGTGGAGGCCCAGCTCCCGAGCTGGCCTGTGACCACACTGCTTGTCCTATCTCAGGGTCCCCTTCAGATCCTGGTGTTAAGCGGGGGTTAAATGCTTTCTGCTTCCCCAAACAGGCTTACATTTCTCAGCCTATAATCCACCCCTTGGAACTACCTGGACCCACCCTGCTGCCTGTACCTACAGATCCCAGTTCTCATTACTCCAGCTCATGGGGGGCAGTACCAAGCTCCATTTCCCCTCACCCCATGTCCCAAATCGTGGAAGCTCACATTGGCCTGGGCCTTCTCCAGCCAGGCTGCATGCATGTCTCCTCTCGCCTCTGTCCAGCCCACCCGCCCCTACTGCCTTCAACAAGCGCTCTTGGCAGAACGAGCCCAGCCTCCTCACTCGTCAGAGGTGAAGTCACGTGTGCAGCAGGGCACAAGTGGGATGGCACTGACACACACTGGCTGCTGTGACCAGAGAACCCGAGCCTTGTCCTCCTGTCTCACACCTGCTGTTCTGAGCCTCCGCACCACCCTGCTGCTCACCCCGCCCACCACCACCCCACCTCAAGCTCCCCTTACTGCTCCAAATGCAAAGAAAGAGCAACAACCTGCCCAAACCGGCAGAATGAAGGACCAGGAGGCAGACCCAGCTGACTGATTTTGCCACCAGAGTGCTGCAAGGAAGCTCTCTAAATCACAACAATGCTACCATCACCAGAAAGTTCTAGAATCTGCTAAAGTACTCCCAGAAGTTTCTGTCAATAATGGCCTTGGTGACTACACAGTGGAAATGCAGTGCTCTGTACCCAGGGGTCACTTCTTGCAGAGCCCTTTAGGGACATCCAGAGCAGCTGTCAACTTAGAAGGTAAAGGTCTGCCCTTGGCTTGGTGTGCTCCTCCCTCCTCAGTATATAGCCCCTACCTGCTCTTCAAATGGAGCTGTCCTCTCTAGAAGGACGTCTGAGAATCATTCTGCAGGTCCCCGGCCCGATGACTGGGTTCCTAAGGCAGCGCTGGGCCCCAGCCTCTCTTGTCCTGCCCTAGTGGAGGCCCAGCTCCCGAGCTGGCCTGTGACCACACTGCTTGTCCTATCTCAGGGTCCCCTTCAGATCCTGGTGTTAAGCGGGGGTTAAATGCTTTCTGCTTCCCCAAACAGGCTTACATTTCTCAGCCTATAATCCACCCCTTGGAACTACCTGGACCCACCCTGCTGCCTGTACCTACAGATCCCAGTTCTCATTACTCCAGCTCATGGGGGGCAGTACCAAGCTCCATTTCCCCTCACCCCATGTCCCAAATCGTGGAAGCTCACATTGGCCTGGGCCTTCTCCAGCCAGGCTGCATGCATGTCTCCTCTCGCCTCTGTCCAGCCCACCCGCCCCTACTGCCTTCAACAAGCGCTCTTGGCAGAACGAGCCCAGCCTCCTCACTCGTCAGAGGTGAAGTCACGTGTGCAGCAGGGCACAAGTGGGATGGCACTGACACACACTGGCTGCTGTGACCAGAGAACCCGAGCCTTGTCCTCCTGTCTCACACCTGCTGTTCTGAGCCTCCGCACCACCCTGCTGCTCACCCCGCCCACCACCACCCCCACCTCAAGCTCCCCTTACTGCTCCAAATGCAAAGAAAGAGCAACAACCTGCCCAAACCGGCAGAATGAAGGACCAGGAGGCAGACCCAGCTGACTGATGCACAGCTGTTTTCTTCCCGCTCTTCACCAGAGTGCTGCAAGGAAGCTCTCTAAATCCCACCCCATCCACCAGCCTCTTTATCCTAGAGTCTGTCTCTAGTGGCCGGAAGGGCCAGCCTGCTTGCCACAGGCGCTGCTGGGCTGGGATGTCCACGGAGAGTTCCCATGCTTTGCATGGCCCCTTTCTGTACCACTCAAGAGGAAGGGAGGTCAAGGCCCCAGCCAGCCAGCTCCGGGAAAGGGTTCCAGATAAAGCCCGGCTGAACCCTGGCTCCTGAGGAAGTCGTGCTCTGTTCTCTCAGGCATCACAGAGCAGCATCTAGTGGCCCTTCTGGGGAGCACAGATTACATAACTAGCGTGGAGCAGGGCTCCAGAGCCAAGGGCCTCAGCCGCCACTCCCAATGCCATCAGTATCTCATTAATACACAAGGAAGCCCTGGCACCGTGAAGGCTGGTACCAGGAAGGGCCCCAGAGGGAGGGAGCCAGGCCCAGGCGAGCCCAGGGGCCATCCCACCCCGTCAGCGGCACCCACACGCAGCTGCTCAAGGCCTGGGAGGGGAAGCAGTCCTGAAAGCAGTGCTGTCCAAAACCCAAAAAACGTGAACCACAAACAAGCTGCACAGGTAATTCAGTATTTTCTAGCAGTCACATTTAAAATGTTAAACAGATGAATTTGAACAGTATATTTTATGTAACCCAATAAAGCTCAAAATGTTTCAACATACACAAAAAGAATTAGGCAATTAGTTTTTCATTCTTTTTTTCACATTCTTCAAAGTCTGGTGTGTTTACACTTGCAGAGCACCAGGTTTGTTTTGTTTTGTTATGGAGAGCACCAGTTTGACCTAGCCTCATCTCAAGGGCTGAGGGCCTCACGGCTCGCAGCCGCCCACGGGGCAGCACGGCAGGGGGCGCAGGAGTCAGCAGAGCCGCTGGGGGAGCGGAGGGCAGCGCTCCGAGCTCCTGGGGCTGTCCGGCCTGCTGTGGGCCTGGATTCCTTTGGAGTGTGCTCACAGCCATTTACTGAGGCATTTTTACCTTCAGTAAAACTGTACACAGAGACACACACCATACTGAAACTGGGCAGAGCGCGGCCCAGACTGAAATGGGACGGACAGCTGGAGCCACCCCTTCCGCCCATGGCCCCCACAGCCCCGCTGGACAGGCCTCTCCACAGGTCTGAGAACCAGGATGAAAAATCAGCACTTTGGAACAAGGTTCAAAAAAAACGCTAAAACTAAACCACTCCTGAGCGCCAAGGCTCTCCAGGCACCCACCGTTCCGTACCTGCGTGCAACCCTTCCACAACGACCTGCTGTCCTTTCTGTGCAGGCGAACAAAGAGGCTCAGGGGATATTACACCCCAAACCCCATATCCTCACTGGACCACGATGCCTTGGAAACACAAAGATGACTGAGCCCCACTGCCTGTTTCAGACCTCACAGACCGATCTTCTCACCCAAGGCCTCCACCTGGCCCCGAGCTACAGGCCTGCCGGGGAGCCAATGAGACAGCGGAGCTGTCGATCAGTATCTCCTTAATACACAAGGAAGCCCTGGCACCGTGAAGGCTGGTACCAGGAAGGGCCCCAGAGGGAGGGAGCCAGGCCCAGGCGAGCCCAGGGGCCATCCCACCCCGTCAGCGGCACCCACACGCAGCTGCTCAAGGCCTGGGAGGGGAAGCAGTCCTGAAAGCAGTGCTGTCCAAAACCCAAAAAACGTGAACCACAAACAAGCTGCACAGGTAATTCAGTATTTTCTAGCAGTCACATTTAAAATGTTAAACAGATGAATTTGAACAGTATATTTTATGTAACCCAATAAAGCTCAAAATGTTTCAACATACACAAAAAGAATTAGGCAATTAGTTTTTCATTCTTTTTTTCACATTCTTCAAAGTCTGGTGTGTTTACACTTGCAGAGCACCAGGTTTGTTTTGTTTTGTTATGGAGAGCACCAGTTTGACCTAGCCTCATCTCAAGGGCTGAGGGCCTCACGGCTCGCAGCCGCCCACGGGGCAGCACGGCAGGGGGCGCAGGAGTCAGCAGAGCCGCTGGGGGAGCGGAGGGCAGCGCTCCGAGCTCCTGGGGCTGTCCGGCCTGCTGTGGGCCTGGATTCCTTTGGAGTGTGCTCACAGCCATTTACTGAGGCATTTTTACCTTCAGTAAAACTGTACACAGAGACACACACCATACTGAAACTGGGCAGAGCGCGACCCAGACTGAAATGGGACGGACAGCTGGAGCCACCCCTTCCGCCCATGGCCCCCACAGCCCCGCTGGACAGGCCTCTCCACAGGTCTGAGAACCAGGATGAAAAATCAGCACTTTGGAACAAGGTTCAAAAAAAACGCTAAAACTAAACCACTCCTGAGCGCCAAGGCTCTCCAGGCACCCACCGTTCCGTACCTGCGTGCAACCCTTCCACAACGACCTGCTGTCCTTTCTGTGCAGGCGAACAAAGAGGCTCAGGGGATATTACACCCCAAACCCCATATCCTCACTGGACCACGATGCCTTGGAAACACAAAGATGACTGAGCCCCACTGCCTGTTTCAGACCTCACAGACCGATCTTCTCACCCAAGGCCTCCACCTGGCCCCGAGCTACAGGCCTGCCGGGGAGCCAATGAGACAGCGGAGCTGTCGATCTCAAGCGCTACACGGAGCTGTCTGGACTCGATCAGAAGCCCTCCAGCACTCAAGAAAGGACACGTTTCTGAAAAAAAAATTGTTTTTTATTGGAACTCATCTGAACATCAGATATACTGGTGTTGGTTAGCAAGAACCGTTTGTACATTTGATATTGATGGCGCCAAAACCAAAACAGTGACCGGGCATGATGGGGAAAGACGCTGAGAACAAAAACCTGATTTTGGAGAGGAAAACAAAAGCCAGTCAGATCTAGAGAGGATGCGAAACCTGGTACAACAAAATCCTTTTACAAAATATAAATTTATTACGAAAACCTGGAAGGATAATCTAGGAAAGGGAAAGAAAAAGGAGGCCAGCAGGAATGAAGGAGGAGGAGAGAAGAGGAGCGAGAGAGAGGAAATGAGAGGAAGAGGAGAATACAGCCGAGCACAACAAAGGCGCGGGAGCTTACCTGCCCAAGTGGCATTAAAGCCTTGCCATGTGATCTCACCATAAGACATAGCACGCGAACAGCACTCCACCTCCCGTCCATCCCCTTCTAAGAGGTAAATAAAGAGGCTCCCTGGGAGGGGGACGTGAGGTTGCTCAAAAGCCCAACAACGAAAATCAGGATTGGGGAAAAGGAAAACACCCCACAGTCTCATTTCCGATGTTCACTGTTTAAAAAAGGAATAAATCCATCTGACAGCAGGAGAGGAGCAGTGGGAAAGGGGAGAGAAGCTGAAGGGTTTGACAGCCTGGCTCCCTTGGTGGGGAAGGAGGAAGGCAGAGAGGCAGGGGCTGAGAGAAAGGGGGAAGAGAGACAGAAAAGAGCAGAGGAGGGGGCAGTGAAAACACTGACGTCTAGCCTAGTTCACTGGGTTAAAAAGAGCCACATGCACAGCAGGCCCCTCAGGGCCCACACTGCTCCCCGCGTGGCCGTGGCGGACACTAGCTCCCGGCCACGTCCCATTCCTTCCCGGATCGGAGCGGAGCCGTGCAGGTGCTGCTGCTGCTGCGGTGGCCGCGGCGGGACCTCCGGCCAGTCTGCTGGAGCCACTGCTGGGGAAGGGCGGACGGGCGGACGCACGGGCCGTACGGCAGGGAACAGAACACCGAAACGCTTCATTTCAAATAAAAAAGGAAAGAGCAGTCTATACACAGTTGTTTGTTTTGGTTCAGTACAAACAGAATAAAAAGTCGCTGCTTTGATGGTCAGGCAAACACCCAATTTGGAAGAGGATGCGAGGTGACGCCCAGCGGGTGAGTCAGGAGCCCCGTGGCTGGTGGAGCGCCTGGCTTGGCAGCCCTCTCCCGGGAGGCAGAGAGCACAGCTTTAGGTAGTGTAAGCCTTTTTCCTTTTATTTAGAATAACCTTTTTTTTTCTTTTTCTTTTTTTTTTTAAGCAATTTCCCCACTCCCAAGTCGGGCCAGTAAAGATTACATGAAAACTGGCACACCTATCGGCTGGGATACAGATGCACCAAATGAGGATTTAAAAACTTTCCGAGCGAAAAGTAGAACAGAAAGAAAAAACGAATCTCCTAGCATTTTCCCCAAAGGTTTCACTCTCCCGCCACACACACTCTCCAGAGGACCGCTGCAGATCCAACTCTGCAAGAGAAGACAGAGCAGCGTCAATAGGGGAGGCCGCCCGCGAGGCCCCCGGGAGGCGTTCAGTCTCGACAGGCAGAAGGCAGCGCGGCCCGGCCGGGCCCGGCGCCAGCACTCACCTATGTCAGTTTCTTGGCTTTGTTGTAGAGGGAATCCACTACTTTACTCATGTTCTGAATTGTTTCCAGAGCAGCTTCATAAGTTTTATCTACTGGAGGTTCATCGAAAATAATCAAGACACCCTCCCCTGGTCCAAGATCCCTGCAGGAAACGAGAGAGCATGAGGGCATGCCCAAGGGGACAGAGAGGCAGGGGCTGAGAGAAAGGGGGAAGAGAGACAGAAAAGAGCAGAGGAGGGGGCAGTGAAAACACTGACGTCTAGCCTAGTTCACTGGGTTAAAAAGAGCCACATGCACAGCAGGCCCCTCAGGGCCCACACTGCTCCCCGCGTGGCCGTGGCGGACACTAGCTCCCGGCCACGTCCCATTCCTTCCCGGATCGGAGCGGAGCCGTGCAGGTGCTGCTGCTGCTGCGGTGGCCGCGGCGGGACCTCCGGCCAGTCTGCTGGAGCCACTGCTGGGGAAGGGCGGACGGGCGGACGCACGGGCCGTACGGCAGGGAACAGAACACCGAAACGCTTCATTTCAAATAAAAAAGGAAAGAGCAGTCTATACACAGTTGTTTGTTTTGGTTCAGTACAAACAGAATAAAAAGTCGCTGCTTTGATGGTCAGGCAAACACCCAATTTGGAAGAGGATGCGAGGTGACGCCCAGCGGGTGAGTCAGGAGCCCCGTGGCTGGTGGAGCGCCTGGCTTGGCAGCCCTCTCCCGGGAGGCAGAGAGCACAGCTTTAGGTAGTGTAAGCCTTTTTCCTTTTATTTAGAATAACCTTTTTTTTTCTTTTTCTTTTTTTTTTTAAGCAATTTCCCCACTCCCAAGTCGGGCCAGTAAAGATTACATGAAAACTGGCACACCTATCGGCTGGGATACAGATGCACCAAATGAGGATTTAAAAACTTTCCGAGCGAAAAGTAGAACAGAAAGAAAAAACGAATCTCCTAGCATTTTCCCCAAAGGTTTCACTCTCCCGCCACACACACTCTCCAGAGGACCGCTGCAGATCCAACTCTGCAAGAGAAGACAGAGCAGCGTCAATAGGGGAGGCCGCCCGCGAGGCCCCCGGGAGGCGTTCAGTCTCGACAGGCAGAAGGCAGCGCGGCCCGGCCGGGCCCGGCGCCAGCACTCACCTATGTCAGTTTCTTGGCTTTGTTGTAGAGGGAATCCACTACTTTACTCATGTTCTGAATTGTTTCCAGAGCAGCTTCATAAGTTTTATCTACTGGAGGTTCATCGAAAATAATCAAGACACCCTCCCCCTGGTCCAAGATCCCTGCAGGAAACACAAGCGGACCCGAGTAAGAGAGGATTAGACACATGAGCACTGGAGACGTAGCCCGCGCCCCAGCCGCTTCCCTCTCTCCAGAAAGGAGGGCCCAGAAGTCATCTTCCTGTTCCATTTGTGCATGTTTACTACATACTCTCATCTCAGGCACGAGGGGCAAAGGTCCCAGGGAAGCAAGCACAACAGTGGAGCACCCTCCTTCAGCAGAGACAAGAGCGTGATGCCTCGTCATCGTTTCAACACCTCCACGAGCCCCTTCGCCTGTCTGGCTGTTACTCACCATGAAACTTCTTGTCAAGAATCATCTGTGATAATTTCCTTTCCACGTCGGCCTAAAATCAGAGCACAGGATTAAAGGGACCAACATCGACTAATCAGACATCACCCTGACACACAAGTCTTGTGTAAAAAGGGCAAATGGCTTGAAAGTAAATCAGCGACACTGCAGCTCCAACTCTGAGCCCAGGGGCCCCAGTCCCCACCAAGCAGCAGCTTGGGAGCTTTGCAGCAAGGCCTGGTGGGTGCAAACAGAAGTCCCTCCACAGGCCCCGTTCCCCACCTCTACCCTCAAGACAAGCTCAGGACTCCTTACCTTGGAGAGTTTGATGAGGCTAGATATGTGTTCGATCTAAAAGGAAAGGTAAAAAGACATCAACACTGAAAGATTTACTTCTGCCTCTGGTACTGGATGAGGGTAGTGCTGTATCTTGGATCCCAGCTGAATGTCAGGGCCAGACTCTCCTGAGCCGTGCTTGGTCCATCTGCCTACCCTGCATCACTACAGTGCCCACAGTCCTGTCGCACACCCCCAGAACATAAAGTACTGACCACAGGCGTGGTGATTACAAGAGCTGGGAGGAGACTGCCAAACACAAGCCTCTGCCCGACAGCATCCCTCTCCTCGACTCGCATTCCCTGTCATGAAAATCCCAAGCTCTCAGGGGGTCCCCTGCCTGCTCCCAGGCACAGCCTTGGTAGTGAGTTTCCATCTGGATGAGTGTGGGAAGGGAGGGGTCTAGAGTGAGGATGCTAAACCAGAATGCCCGCTACCCACAGAGCTGGAGTCCCCAAAAGGGGCTTACCTGTACTCGAGAAAAGGGTTCGATGACTCGGATCAGGTTCTGTTCCAGTAAGTTATCGTAGAGCTTGGCCAGGTGTGTGCTGATGATGGGGTCATCCCGGAGCTCCGCCCGGTAGTCCGTCAGGGCCTGCCGAGAAAGCCCAGAGCGACACAGATGTTCACAAAAGGACTGGAAAGTCACGCTACTTGCAGCTTCCTAAGCAGTGTGCTCCCCTTTACCTACATGGTGGACCAAAGGTCTGGAGGATTTGGGGAGATGACAAAACAGCCATGACTGAAGGTGGAAGACAAGAAACATCAAGAAGTAAAAGACGGAGCCTACCCTGAGCACCATCTTTCTGTCCAAAAGCCTCACAATGACCGCTCAAACCATGGCCGCCCCACAAGGAGCTCAGCCTTCAAGCCGAATTCACTGCACAGGCAGTTCTCCAAATGTCTTCCACAGAACACGGCCTCCGAGGGCGCGGAAGAAGGGGAAGGCTAAGGTTAAGTTATGGGAGATACTGAACTCCACAGCTAGCTCGCGGGGGCTGTACGAGGAGTGTCAACATGACATAGCAGCAGGTACCAGAAAACAAAGCCCCTTTCTGGTTTTGTCTAGCCCTGTTACTTCCCAAACACCTGATCACAGTCCTTCTGTTGAATCCCTGCTAGAATGTTCCAGTCAAACCCGGGGATAAAACGGCCTAGACCAAAATGGTCCGGGTTTATTCGTGTATGTGATCTGTCTATCTTTAGTAACATTCTGTCTCCTGCCTCACTTCAGCTGGGCTCCAAGGTGTTACGGAAGCAAGCAAATCAAGCCAAGTAAGGAAATGAAACAGGCAAGAAATCTGAAGGAAAAAGATGAACCTTGGGGACAATCACAGAGCCACATGGTCTAGTTTCTGTTCTTCCTGGATCTAGGTTTGTTTTTATTGAGTTGGTCATTATACTCAGACTGGCAGGAAGAGGACTCAGGAAAGTATGAGTCTTGCTAGATTGCTTAGACACTGGAGGAGTGTGGGAAGGGAGGGGTCTAGAGTGAGGATGCTAAACCAGAATGCCCGCTACCCACAGAGCTGGAGTCCCCAAAAGGGGCTTACCTGTACTCGAGAAAAGGGTTCGATGACTCGGATCAGGTTCTGTTCCAGTAAGTTATCGTAGAGCTTGGCCAGGTGTGTGCTGATGATGGGGTCATCCCGGAGCTCCGCCCGGTAGTCCGTCAGGGCCTGCCGAGAAAGCCCAGAGCGACACAGATGTTCACAAAAGGACTGGAAAGTCACGCTACTTGCAGCTTCCTAAGCAGTGTGCTCCCCTTTACCTACATGGTGGACCAAAGGTCTGGAGGATTTGGGGAGATGACAAAACAGCCATGACTGAAGGTGGAAGACAAGAAACATCAAGAAGTAAAAGACGGAGCCTACCCTGAGCACCATCTTTCTGTCCAAAAGCCTCACAATGACCGCTCAAACCATGGCCGCCCCACAAGGAGCTCAGCCTTCAAGCCGAATTCACTGCACAGGCAGTTCTCCAAATGTCTTCCACAGAACACGGCCTCCGAGGGCGCGGAAGAAGGGGAAGGCTAAGGTTAAGTTATGGGAGATACTGAACTCCACAGCTAGCTCGCGGGGGCTGTACGAGGAGTGTCAACATGACATAGCAGCAGGTACCAGAAAACAAAGCCCCTTTCTGGTTTTGTCTAGCCCTGTTACTTCCCAAACACCTGATCACAGTCCTTCTGTTGAATCCCTGCTAGAATGTTCCAGTCAAACCCGGGGATAAAACGGCCTAGACCAAAATGGTCCGGGTTTATTCGTGTATGTGATCTGTCTATCTTTAGTAACATTCTGTCTCCTGCCTCACTTCAGCTGGGCTCCAAGGTGTTACGGAAGCAAGCAAATCAAGCCAAGTAAGGAAATGAAACAGGCAAGAAATCTGAAGGAAAAAGATGAACCTTGGGGACAATCACAGAGCCACATGGTCTAGTTTCTGTTCTTCCTGGATCTAGGTTTGTTTTTATTGAGTTGGTCATTATACTCAGACTGGCAGGAAGAGGACTCAGGAAAGTATGAGTCTTGCTAGATTGCTTAGACAGCAAACCCTTTCCAAACCTTCGCAAACACTGAGTGAAAGGCACAGGAGCCTAAGTGAGCCTAGACGTTCGTCCTAAGGAAGTGTCTTTCAGCTCAGATGCATACATCACATCTGATGTCCAAAAGGGAGAGGCACACCTGGCATTCCTGGAGCTGAAGAAATGTGGGGTCTTGGACCCCAAGGTCTAAGACCACGTCGCTCGGTGCCTGGGTCAGACCCTGGCCCACGCTAGCTGTATGGCCTGGGCGTCCTCTGTAAGTCCCAGCTTTCCCAGGCACAGAATGCGGGTCATAAGTTTGTTGTGAAAAGCCAAGTGCAAGAAAGATGACAGAACTTTTTGAAACTGAAAATAAATGAGGGCCCACAACTCAACAAATCTCACAGTACAAAATGGCCTAACTACTTCTATGGGGGTGGGGACTTGTTTTTTTCTTTTGTAATACTTATTTGCTGTTTATTTTGGCTGTACCGGGTCTTAGTTGCAGCACGCTGCGACGTCTGAAAACTAGTTTTCTGACCAGGGATCGAACCCGCTCCCCTGAGCCCCCTGCACTGGGAGTCTTTGCCACTGGGCCACCAAGAAGTCCCTACTTCTTGGTTTAGATAAGATGTAACCACTGGGGAAAACTGGGTGAATGGTACATGAGATCACCCTGTACTATCTTTGCAACTTCTTATGAAACTATAAGCATTTAAAGATGAAAAACTTTTTTAAAGTACTTAAATGCTCCTCCCCTCCACCCGTTCCCTACCAACCTGATGCCATGCTTACCTTTTCAAAGTCTGCCAGTGAGCGGTTCTTGCTAGCCTGAGCCACACATTTTAATGCTTCTGTCTAAGAATAAAGAGAAAAATGGTGACAGGGATCTATCCGCACACTCACATCCCACCAGCCCTAAGAACCACGATAGGTGTACACAGCTCCTGGCTCATGACTGTTCTTCTCCAGAGGCCTGGGAAGAAAAGCTAGAGTATACCACTGGGTGCCCACCAGTTTCCCTCCAAAAGCTGAAGTGATGTAGCCACATGGTCTAGTTTCTGTTCTTCCTGGATCTAGGTTTGTTTTTATTGAGTTGGTCATTATACTCAGACTGGCAGGAAGAGGACTCAGGAAAGTATGAGTCTTGCTAGATTGCTTAGACAGCAAACCCTTTCCAAACCTTCGCAAACACTGAGTGAAAGGCACAGGAGCCTAAGTGAGCCTAGACGTTCGTCCTAAGGAAGTGTCTTTCAGCTCAGATGCATACATCACATCTGATGTCCAAAAGGGAGAGGCACACCTGGCATTCCTGGAGCTGAAGAAATGTGGGGTCTTGGACCCCAAGGTCTAAGACCACGTCGCTCGGTGCCTGGGTCAGACCCTGGCCCACGCTAGCTGTATGGCCTGGGCGTCCTCTGTAAGTCCCAGCTTTCCCAGGCACAGAATGCGGGTCATAAGTTTGTTGTGAAAAGCCAAGTGCAAGAAAGATGACAGAACTTTTTGAAACTGAAAATAAATGAGGGCCCACAACTCAACAAATCTCACAGTACAAAATGGCCTAACTACTTCTATGGGGGTGGGGACTTGTTTTTTTCTTTTGTAATACTTATTTGCTGTTTATTTTGGCTGTACCGGGTCTTAGTTGCAGCACGCTGCGACGTCTGAAAACTAGTTTTCTGACCAGGGATCGAACCCGCTCCCCTGAGCCCCCTGCACTGGGAGTCTTTGCCACTGGGCCACCAAGAAGTCCCTACTTCTTGGTTTAGATAAGATGTAACCACTGGGGAAAACTGGGTGAATGGTACATGAGATCACCCTGTACTATCTTTGCAACTTCTTATGAAACTATAAGCATTTAAAGATGAAAAACTTTTTTAAAGTACTTAAATGCTCCTCCCCTCCACCCGTTCCCTACCAACCTGATGCCATGCTTACCTTTTCAAAGTCTGCCAGTGAGCGGTTCTTGCTAGCCTGAGCCACACATTTTAATGCTTCTGTCTAAGAATAAAGAGAAAAATGGTGACAGGGATCTATCCGCACACTCACATCCCACCAGCCCTAAGAACCACGATAGGTGTACACAGCTCCTGGCTCATGACTGTTCTTCTCCAGAGGCCTGGGAAGAAAAGCTAGAGTATACCACTGGGTGCCCACCAGTTTCCCTCCAAAAGCTGAAGTGATGTGAAGATACAGGAGGGAGAAAGTTTTCCAAAGAGAGAGGCTTTGACAGAGCATTCTCCAAAGAGGACCAGCTGAAAGGGAAAAGGGCCAGAGAAATGTGATTTCTACCCCTCTCCTCTAAGACTCCCTATCCCTACACCCCAGGTGCCTCCTTCCCTCAGACTTGATCACACCCTGTGCTCTATCACAACTCATTCTGCTGGGTTTGGTGCAAGAAACAGGCCTAGACTTACTTTCATTAGGCTTGAGGCATCACAATTCTACATGTTACACTGAATGTTAAAACCCCAGAGTGATGAAGGTATAATCAAGGGTTATGGGGCAACCTCTAACCTGGTTATACAAGGCACCTGACCAAGCTGGTAAGTAGTCTCTATACTCAGCAAGCAATCTACAACATTCATTTTCCAAGACGTGGGCCTGACTCCTGCTTGAAAACTCTCATTGAGGCACGAAGGACCAGAAGGAATTCCTCTCGTACCAGCCTATATATTTAAACTAGGAAGGGAGTGTCTTCTACAGCAGACTTAAAAAATAATGCAAAACTAACTGTTAGTATAATTTGTCTCCAGCATCTGTCCGACAGACAGAAAAATGTCATCCTGAGACCAGCCTGAAATTAAGAGCCAGATAACCCAAGTTCAAAGTCTGCCTACACCATTATTAGTTATCTGCCCTTGTGTTCTGCACACCTGATCTCTCTTAACTCACCTCCTCAACTCTAATTCTAGATATGATAGTGAAACTAGGAGCTGATCTGAAACTCTTCCTGAGGAAAAGCCAATCAGGGCCATTTATAGAGATGGAAGAGATCATCTGTGGTGAACACTGTCAAAGATACAGTGAGATGGCCTGTGTTTCTGCTGTTTAGAGACAATGCAGTCAAAATCTAGAGCCTGAGCCACACATTTTAATGCTTCTGTCTAAGAATAAAGAGAAAAATGGTGACAGGGATCTATCCGCACACTCACATCCCACCAGCCCTAAGAACCACGATAGGTGTACACAGCTCCTGGCTCATGACTGTTCTTCTCCAGAGGCCTGGGAAGAAAAGCTAGAGTATACCACTGGGTGCCCACCAGTTTCCCTCCAAAAGCTGAAGTGATGTGAAGATACAGGAGGAGAAAGTTTTCCAAAGAGAGAGGCTTTGACAGAGCATTCTCCAAAGAGGACCAGCTGAAAGGGAAAAGGGCCAGAGAAATGTGATTTCTACCCCTCTCCTCTAAGACTCCCTATCCCTACACCCCAGGTGCCTCCTTCCCTCAGACTTGATCACACCCTGTGCTCTATCACAACTCATTCTGCTGGGTTTGGTGCAAGAAACAGGCCTAGACTTACTTTCATTAGGCTTGAGGCATCACAATTCTACATGTTACACTGAATGTTAAAACCCCAGAGTGATGAAGGTATAATCAAGGGTTATGGGGCAACCTCTAACCTGGTTATACAAGGCACCTGACCAAGCTGGTAAGTAGTCTCTATACTCAGCAAGCAATCTACAACATTCATTTTCCAAGACGTGGGCCTGACTCCTGCTTGAAAACTCTCATTGAGGCACGAAGGACCAGAAGGAATTCCTCTCGTACCAGCCTATATATTTAAACTAGGAAGGGAGTGTCTTCTACAGCAGACTTAAAAAATAATGCAAAACTAACTGTTAGTATAATTTGTCTCCAGCATCTGTCCGACAGACAGAAAAATGTCATCCTGAGACCAGCCTGAAATTAAGAGCCAGATAACCCAAGTTCAAAGTCTGCCTACACCATTATTAGTTATCTGCCCTTGTGTTCTGCACACCTGATCTCTCTTAACTCACCTCCTCAACTCTAATTCTAGATATGATAGTGAAACTAGGAGCTGATCTGAAACTCTTCCTGAGGAAAAGCCAATCAGGGCCATTTATAGAGATGGAAGAGATCATCTGTGGTGAACACTGTCAAAGATACAGTGAGATGGCCTGTGTTTCTGCTGTTTAGAGACAATGCAGTCAAAATCTAGAAAGGCTGCTGTTACCTCTCCAGTGATAATCCAGCAAAATACAAAGCAGTGTTGATGCACACATGTGAGAGATCACCTTTACATGGGACACTCTTACCTACTCAGGCACAAAAGGGCTACCAACCATCAAAGGTCTCTTCATGACCAGGCCCAAACTCAGGGCCATGAATGGGAAGGTACAGATATGAGAAGCCCTCAAATGAGTCACTGAAACCTAGTTTCTGCACCAAGTACACCCGACACTAAAGCACATGTGCACCCGACCATACCCGACTCCACGGTCTTGGAGAATCCAAGATTTCATATTTTTCTATACATTAAATTTTTCAAGCCAAGATCATGGGAAATATACTTTACGGTCAAAGTTAAATGCAATCTAACTCACTATTAATGTTCCATTTTGAATTCTGTAAGGCCCTCAAACCATCTGATACCCACAAGAGCACCAAACGCTGACTTTTCAGGCCAAGAATGAACAAGACAGGAAGTACACCGAAGGAGCTTAAAGAACCTAAGACGGGGGTAGGGGAGAAGGAGGACCTGAAGAGCGCAGTATCAACAAACACCATGTCTAACCTTGGTGCCTCGGAGTGGGCAGAAATCAGAACTGCAGTCAAGGCATCCCTTACCTGCCTCCCCGCATACCGAAGGGCAAGCTTCCCGCTCACCAGAGCCTGGACATCTTCTGGGCTAGAAAAAGAGACAGACTTGGTCAACTGCTCCAGGACGCTCTGCTTATAAGTTCAGGCAAATCTCTTCTTCTGTGAAAAGACTCCACCCACAGAGGTAATCAGCCCCACCCCTAAATCCACATGCTCTTCTCACACGACAGGAGCTAGGCTTTCTCCACTCTGGGCTCACTGCTAAAAAGCAGAAAAACTCAACTTAGAAAAAGAAAGCCACCCGGGGACTTCTCTGGCAGTCCAGTATTAGGAGGACTCAGAGTTTTCACTGTCGTGGCACCAGGTTCAAGCCCTGGTCAGGTAAATATCCTACAAGCTGCACCGCATGGCCGAGATGGAAGAGCATGTGGTGAACACTGTCAAAGATACAGTGAGATGGCCTGTGTTTCTGCTGTTTAGAGACAATGCAGTCAAAATCTAGAAAGGCTGCTGTTACCTCTCCAGTGATAATCCAGCAAAATACAAAGCAGTGTTGATGCACACATGTGAGAGATCACCTTTACATGGGACACTCTTACCTACTCAGGCACAAAAGGGCTACCAACCATCAAAGGTCTCTTCATGACCAGGCCCAAACTCAGGGCCATGAATGGGAAGGTACAGATATGAGAAGCCCTCAAATGAGTCACTGAAACCTAGTTTCTGCACCAAGTACACCCGACACTAAAGCACATGTGCACCCGACCATACCCGACTCCACGGTCTTGGAGAATCCAAGATTTCATATTTTTCTATACATTAAATTTTTCAAGCCAAGATCATGGGAAATATACTTTACGGTCAAAGTTAAATGCAATCTAACTCACTATTAATGTTCCATTTTGAATTCTGTAAGGCCCTCAAACCATCTGATACCCACAAGAGCACCAAACGCTGACTTTTCAGGCCAAGAATGAACAAGACAGGAAGTACACCGAAGGAGCTTAAAGAACCTAAGACGGGGGTAGGGGAGAAGGAGGACCTGAAGAGCGCAGTATCAACAAACACCATGTCTAACCTTGGTGCCTCGGAGTGGGCAGAAATCAGAACTGCAGTCAAGGCATCCCTTACCTGCCTCCCCGCATACCGAAGGGCAAGCTTCCCGCTCACCAGAGCCTGGACATCTTCTGGGCTAGAAAAAGAGACAGACTTGGTCAACTGCTCCAGGACGCTCTGCTTATAAGTTCAGGCAAATCTCTTCTTCTGTGAAAAGACTCCACCCACAGAGGTAATCAGCCCCACCCCTAAATCCACATGCTCTTCTCACACGACAGGAGCTAGGCTTTCTCCACTCTGGGCTCACTGCTAAAAAGCAGAAAAACTCAACTTAGAAAAAGAAAGCCACCCGGGGACTTCTCTGGCAGTCCAGTATTAGGAGGACTCAGAGTTTTCACTGTCGTGGCACCAGGTTCAAGCCCTGGTCAGGTAAATATCCTACAAGCTGCACCGCATGGCCAAGAAAAAGAAATACACGCTGAACCTACCAAAAGTAGCAGACCCAAGAGGCAAAAATGATGCATATAAATCAAATCCGAGTACAACAGACCTTTTAAGAATCCCAGTCAGTATCTCATTTATTCCCAAAAAAGAAACGTGTAAAAATTCTGTTTAATTCTTTCTTTATAAAAAGATCGAGCCCTCACATGCTCCACTGTCATCCTTTTTCAAACCTCTTCCTAACCCCACCTTTAATCACCCCCATTCCGGGAGGCCTAGTGGCCGCTGCTGGCCTGTAAGCCATTTCCTGGCCCTCTGTCCTGTGCTCAGCCACTCTCTGGACAGAACTGCAGGGTGAGGCGAACACTCAGAGAGAGGCTGGGAAGGCTATTTGTAAAATCTGTCTCCCTACTTCTGAGAGACGAGGAAGGTAGAGGCTCTGGACTACCTGCTGTCCTCCCACCCCACCTCAGGCACCCCACGAGGTGGCACCAGACTCCCTGCCCAAGCCACCCTCCACAGCAGAAAGCCTTGCAGGAAGGAACCGAGTCCTCGTACCCCCAGGGTAAGGTGCACCTACGTATTGAGCATGATTTTGCACAGCAACATATACTTCAGAGACGTGATCGCCTTGGGGCTGTCGATGGAATCATAGCCCTCAAATGCCTCATAGAAATATGAGTATGCAGTTTTCCAATCCTTCTCCTCTGCTGCATGGATAATACCTGGCATTGAAAAGAAAAGGGTAAAAACCTTGTGAATTAACAAAACCATAAAATATTACAGCTGGGAAGGGCCTAAAAAATCTATCCCAACCTCATCTACTTACTGATGTGGTCAGGAAAGAATAAAGGACCAGCCCAGAGTCACTGCCATCTAGTGGCAGAGCTGGGATTAGAACTCAGGTCTTCTAAACTTCCAGTTCAGTGTCATCTTGAGAACATTAATTCCAAAGGAGTTAGAGACCTAATTAAATGGGATCCTACAAACCACATACGGTTCTCATGCATCTCACCACCACAGTGGTCCCACGACCCCTAGACAAGGCCATGTGCACCCTCCATGACATTATCTTCACAGGTCAGATGGTGATCCAAACATCCCTCCCTGGTCTGCCCAAACTACTGGTTTTAACAATATCAACTGTTCCTTTAAGATAACTTTTCTAAGCTTGACAATTTTATATGTAAGCAACTTTCATGAGTGAAAAATCAAACCTTTTAAGAATCCCAGTCAGTATCTCATTTATTCCCAAAAAAGAAACGTGTAAAAATTCTGTTTAATTCTTTCTTTATAAAAAGATCGAGCCCTCACATGCTCCACTGTCATCCTTTTTCAAACCTCTTCCTAACCCCACCTTTAATCACCCCCATTCCGGGAGGCCTAGTGGCCGCTGCTGGCCTGTAAGCCATTTCCTGGCCCTCTGTCCTGTGCTCAGCCACTCTCTGGACAGAACTGCAGGGTGAGGCGAACACTCAGAGAGAGGCTGGGAAGGCTATTTGTAAAATCTGTCTCCCTACTTCTGAGAGACGAGGAAGGTAGAGGCTCTGGACTACCTGCTGTCCTCCCACCCCACCTCAGGCACCCCACGAGGTGGCACCAGACTCCCTGCCCAAGCCACCCTCCACAGCAGAAAGCCTTGCAGGAAGGAACCGAGTCCTCGTACCCCCAGGGTAAGGTGCACCTACGTATTGAGCATGATTTTGCACAGCAACATATACTTCAGAGACGTGATCGCCTTGGGGCTGTCGATGGAATCATAGCCCTCAAATGCCTCATAGAAATATGAGTATGCAGTTTTCCAATCCTTCTCCTCTGCTGCATGGATAATACCTGGCATTGAAAAGAAAAGGGTAAAAACCTTGTGAATTAACAAAACCATAAAATATTACAGCTGGGAAGGGCCTAAAAAATCTATCCCAACCTCATCTACTTACTGATGTGGTCAGGAAAGAATAAAGGACCAGCCCAGAGTCACTGCCATCTAGTGGCAGAGCTGGGATTAGAACTCAGGTCTTCTAAACTTCCAGTTCAGTGTCATCTTGAGAACATTAATTCCAAAGGAGTTAGAGACCTAATTAAATGGGATCCTACAAACCACATACGGTTCTCATGCATCTCACCACCACAGTGGTCCCACGACCCCTAGACAAGGCCATGTGCACCCTCCATGACATTATCTTCACAGGTCAGATGGTGATCCAAACATCCCTCCCTGGTCTGCCCAAACTACTGGTTTTAACAATATCAACTGTTCCTTTAAGATAACTTTTCTAAGCTTGACAATTTTATATGTAAGCAACTTTCATGAGTGAAAAATAAAAATCAAACCTCTTATATAGTCCGGTTCCAGATACTGGTCATTTACAATTTACAGATGTACTTCTGCTGCGATGCAGTCAGTGTGTGGATTTCACGTAATGCTAAATTTATGACCTTAACTGTACACAGTGAAGCAGTTATTTCTTTCGGCTGATACGCTGTACTTCAGCTAACCAATTCTGTTTAGAAACTGGGTTGCTCCCAATAGGCCAAACTTTGACTGAACCTGCTATTGCTACCCACCTGTGCTATCACTTGGGATGAAAAAAAGTACTTTCTAGCTGGAAAGGCATCTAAGCGTAAGATTCTGTGTATCACTTTTAATCCTGCCTCAACTCCATCCATCTGTTCAGCACAGGACTTCCCAACTTTTTTACCTCAAGGCACAGAAGAAAGGATTCAGCGCACTCGAGTGCAAGGATGAAACTGCTCACACATGACCCCAAGGGATCCATGTTTCAGACCCACCTGTCACACACCTGTGTGCCTGGCATGCCAGGTGGGAACTTCCAACTTAATAACCACTACTGAGTGGTATGTGCCATACCCAGGACTTTTACTCTACCTAGAAAGCCTCCCACTTAAAAACCAAACGGGGCTTCCCTGGTGGTCCCGTGGGTAAGGACACCGCCTTGCAGTGCAAAGGGCGCCGGTTCGATCCCTGGCCTGGGAAGATCCCACGTGCAGAGCGACTAGACCAATGTGTCCAATTACCGAGCCAGAGCTCTGGAGAGCATGCGCCCAGAGCCGGTGCTCTGCAACAACAGAGCTGGGATTAGAACTCAGGTCTTCTAAACTTCCAGTTCAGTGTCATCTTGAGAACATTAATTCCAAAGGAGTTAGAGACCTAATTAAATGGGATCCTACAAACCACATACGGTTCTCATGCATCTCACCACCACAGTGGTCCCACGACCCCTAGACAAGGCCATGTGCACCCTCCATGACATTATCTTCACAGGTCAGATGGTGATCCAAACATCCCTCCCTGGTCTGCCCAAACTACTGGTTTTAACAATATCAACTGTTCCTTTAAGATAACTTTTCTAAGCTTGACAATTTTATATGTAAGCAACTTTCATGAGTGAAAAATAAAAATCAAACCTCTTATATAGTCCGGTTCCAGATACTGGTCATTTACAATTTACAGATGTACTTCTGCTGCGATGCAGTCAGTGTGTGGATTTCACGTAATGCTAAATTTATGACCTTAACTGTACACAGTGAAGCAGTTATTTCTTTCGGCTGATACGCTGTACTTCAGCTAACCAATTCTGTTTAGAAACTGGGTTGCTCCCAATAGGCCAAACTTTGACTGAACCTGCTATTGCTACCCACCTGTGCTATCACTTGGGATGAAAAAAAGTACTTTCTAGCTGGAAAGGCATCTAAGCGTAAGATTCTGTGTATCACTTTTAATCCTGCCTCAACTCCATCCATCTGTTCAGCACAGGACTTCCCAACTTTTTTACCTCAAGGCACAGAAGAAAGGATTCAGCGCACTCGAGTGCAAGGATGAAACTGCTCACACATGACCCCAAGGGATCCATGTTTCAGACCCACCTGTCACACACCTGTGTGCCTGGCATGCCAGGTGGGAACTTCCAACTTAATAACCACTACTGAGTGGTATGTGCCATACCCAGGACTTTTACTCTACCTAGAAAGCCTCCCACTTAAAAACCAAACGGGGCTTCCCTGGTGGTCCCGTGGGTAAGGACACCGCCTTGCAGTGCAAAGGGCGCCGGTTCGATCCCTGGCCTGGGAAGATCCCACGTGCCGCAGAGCGACTAGACCAATGTGTCCAATTACCGAGCCAGAGCTCTGGAGAGCATGCGCCCAGAGCCGGTGCTCTGCAACAACAGAGGCCACTACGATAGGAGGCCCACAGGAGCCAAAGAACAAAGATGGATGAAAACAGATAATGAAAGACCAACAGAGGTGCCCCGCCCGCCCCCCTCCCTCCCCAACCCACCCCCCCAAAAATAAAATAAAGGCCAAAGGGATCAGATCCTTATCCTACTTAACTATAGAGGCCTGAAGAAAACCCACTCTCCTCTGCAGCCAAGGAGACTTCCCTCAAAAATATCCTACAAACTATTAACACTGCCAAATTCAATGAGGCAGATGCCTATTTTCCCATTCCTTCCAGTCCAGAGCCAGAAGAAACCAGATGAAAAATAAGACTGGTTTAAAAAAATAATAATAATAAGGCGCAAGAATGGGTATTGCCATCTGAAACACATTAGCAAATGGGACCACAAACATCACAACTGGCAAAGGACATTATTAACAACAACAACAAAAAAGGATCATCTCACTGTCTTGAAAAGTCGCATCAGGGCGGGTTCACGGCAGTATCATGGAAGCCCAGGAAAACAGGCACAAGAGGGCATGGTAGCCTGACACGGACAGTGACACCACCTCTGAGCCAGGCTTGGACTCAAGCAAGACAGCAGAACTGACATCTACGGGAGAAGAACAAATTCTGGACAACATAAAACAAGAGTGCAGAAGACAAGCCATTCAGAAACTAGTTTCCAACAGACAGATCCATGTCGTGCTTCTGATGCACAACCACATGCATTTCTCCTCAGAACCACATGCACTTCTCCTCAGAAGACCAGCCTCACCAAGGACTCCATCAGCAACATCCTCACCAGTAAAAAGAACAGCCCCTATTCACTCTATGGCAGGCTGGCATGATCTGTGAATGTTTATTGAAAGAACGTGAAGAGAAAGTTCAAGAAGAATATGAAGAAATATTGAACACCAAACTTGCAAACAATATAATGTATCACGTGATCAGATAATGCGATGATACGGAGAACAGCCTGCTAGCTATGCTTCATGAATCACCACCCTTCGATTTGCTACGGGGAATCCCACGTGCCGCAGAGCGACTAGACCAATGTGTCCAATTACCGAGCCAGAGCTCTGGAGAGCATGCGCCCAGAGCCGGTGCTCTGCAACAACAGAGGCCACTACGATAGGAGGCCCACAGGAGCCAAAGAACAAAGATGGATGAAAACAGATAATGAAAGACCAACAGAGGTGCCCCGCCCGCCCCCCTCCCTCCCCAACCCCCCCCCCCAAAAATAAAATAAAGGCCAAAGGGATCAGATCCTTATCCTACTTAACTATAGAGGCCTGAAGAAAACCCACTCTCCTCTGCAGCCAAGGAGACTTCCCTCAAAAATATCCTACAAACTATTAACACTGCCAAATTCAATGAGGCAGATGCCTATTTTCCCATTCCTTCCAGTCCAGAGCCAGAAGAAACCAGATGAAAAATAAGACTGGTTTAAAAAAATAATAATAATAAGGCGCAAGAATGGGTATTGCCATCTGAAACACATTAGCAAATGGGACCACAAACATCACAACTGGCAAAGGACATTATTAACAACAACAACAAAAAAGGATCATCTCACTGTCTTGAAAAGTCGCATCAGGGCGGGTTCACGGCAGTATCATGGAAGCCCAGGAAAACAGGCACAAGAGGGCATGGTAGCCTGACACGGACAGTGACACCACCTCTGAGCCAGGCTTGGACTCAAGCAAGACAGCAGAACTGACATCTACGGGAGAAGAACAAATTCTGGACAACATAAAACAAGAGTGCAGAAGACAAGCCATTCAGAAACTAGTTTCCAACAGACAGATCCATGTCGTGCTTCTGATGCACAACCACATGCATTTCTCCTCAGAACCACATGCACTTCTCCTCAGAAGACCAGCCTCACCAAGGACTCCATCAGCAACATCCTCACCAGTAAAAAAAGAACAGCCCCTATTCACTCTATGGCAGGCTGGCATGATCTGTGAATGTTTATTGAAAGAACGTGAAGAGAAAGTTCAAGAAGAATATGAAGAAATATTGAACACCAAACTTGCAAACAATATAATGTATCACGTGATCAGATAATGCGATGATACGGAGAACAGCCTGCTAGCTATGCTTCATGAATCACACTTTCTGCATTTGTAGGCTGCCTTACTCCTTGTTGAGTTGTTGTTAAGAGGTCCCAATTATGCCATGCAGCAATGCCAACACCCCTCTGTGAACACAGGTTATTTCAAGCTTCGTCAGTGGCAACCACTCTTGGCCAGGAACCGGCTTTGGAAATCTCCTTGATGTCAGCACCACCCAGATGTGGACCTTTGCTACCTGTATTAATGCCAGTGGCCTCATTTGCTGTATCATTACAATTTGGCTTCTATTAGTATGTTTGGAAAGGATTAAACCTGGTATTCTAAGAACATGCCCTTCACTGGTTGCGTAAATAAAACTGTAGAAAGACACTTCAGATGAAGTCAGTGTGATTTTAATTGTGCACTATAACCAAGCTGGAACCAGTTATTTTGTTGTTGTTCTTCAGTTTTATTTATTCTATCAGTCTTTTTTTTTTTTATTATTTTTTTGGGGGGTGACCACTTCTATTGGTCCTTCATTTATCTATTTTCATCCATCTTTGTTCTTTGGCCCGTGTGGGCCTCCCATCGCAGTGGCCTCTCTCCTGCAGAGCACCGGCTCTGGGCAGGTGCACTCCAGAGCTCCAGCTTGGTAGTGGGACACATCAGTCCAGCCGCTCCACGGCACGCAGGACCTTCCTAGGTCAGGGATCGAACCGGCGCCCCTTGCACTGCAGGGTGATGTCCTTACCCACTGGACCACCAGGGAAGCCCCCTACCAGTCTTTTTTTTTTTAAAAAGATTAATTTATTTACTTATTTAGGGCGGGGGTCAGGTTGGGGAGGGAGGGGAGCGGGTGGGCCACTTCTATTGGTCTTTCATTTCTCTATTTTCATCTGTCTTTGTTCTTTGGCTCCTGTGGGCCTCCCATCGCGGTGGCGTCTGTCGTTGCAGAGCGCAGGCTCTGGGCGCATGCGCTCCAGAGCTCTGGCTCGGTGATTGGACACATCAGTCCAGCCGCTCCGTGGCACATGGGATGTTCCCAGGCCAGGGATCGAACTGGCATCCCTTGCACTGCAAGGCGGTGTCCTTACCCACTGGACCACCAGGGGAAGCCCTCTACCAGTCTTTTTAACATATGTTTATAGCTGCATTTTTTCCCCCAGTGTATCACTGTTTTGCTGCCCTTATAGTACTGGAATTTCGTCAAAAGAATAAAACATTTACTTCTAAAACAAAAAAAGAAAAAACCAGCCTATTACTCATGCAACACAAATATTAACAAGGGTTCACCATTTGCCAAGCACCAATATAACTGCTAGAGAGGAAATAAATATGAACAAGGCCTTAAAGGAGCTCACAGTCCCACAGCGGTCATCAAAACAGAAACAAGGAGATGAGAACCATAATATGTATCAAAGCCCACACCTTCCCGAGGGAAGAAGCAAAGAAGTCCAAAGCGAAGAAGGCACTCAAGAGGGATTATGAAGGAGATACATGAGCTGTATCTAGAAGGATGCATAGTACTGTGCCAAGGAGAGACGCTGGAAAGGGCGATTGCGAGCAGAGAATACACAGGAGCAGGAACACAGGAAGTGATCTGGTGACTAGGACTGAAAACCAGAGATAAGCATGACAAGGAAAGCAGGCCTTCCTTCAGAGTCCACTGTTACAGTGAAACAGCATGAGGATAATGGGGAGCGACTGAAGTTGCATGATCAGATTTGTGTTTCCAAAAAATGACTTGAGGACCAGTAAGCAAGATGGACTGAGAAAGGGACGAGGGACGCTGAGAGCAGTGAAAGACCACTAGTGGCCCAGTGGCTTTCATCAGAGCGACGACCGCTGAAACGGAAAGGGCAGATTTGGAGACAGATGCAACTTCATCTGGTGACTGACCAGCTATGAGGGGTGACGGAGAGGAAGGGCATCAGAGCACTCCAAAGACCAGAGTCTGAACCACTGAGTCGGTATTGACACCACCAGCGAAAACAGGAAACATAGAAAAGAATGGTTTGAGGGGAAGAGTTAGATAATAATTTTGGTTTTTGCTGTGTTGAGGTTGAGACCTATGAACATTTAGGTATGGAATTCAAGAGAGAGAAGCTACCAGAAACCTAGATGAGGAGACCATCTACGTGTTATGTGGCAACTAAAGCCACAGAAGAGTATGGCATGAGACAGGAAAAGGGAGACCAGGAAGAGAAAAGAAAGGAGGAACCACTGGCAATCTGACCCTAGAGGGTCTTTTTAACAATATGTTTATAGCTGCATTTTTTCCCCCAGTGTATCACTGTTTTGCTGCCCTTATAGTACTGGAATTTCGTCAAAAGAATAAAACATTTACTTCTAAAACAAAAAAAGAAAAAACCAGCCTATTACTCATGCAACACAAATATTAACAAGGGTTCACCATTTGCCAAGCACCAATATAACTGCTAGAGAGGAAATAAATATGAACAAGGCCTTAAAGGAGCTCACAGTCCCACAGCGGTCATCAAAACAGAAACAAGGAGATGAGAACCATAATATGTATCAAAGCCCACACCTTCCCGAGGGAAGAAGCAAAGAAGTCCAAAGCGAAGAAGGCACTCAAGAGGGATTATGAAGGAGATACATGAGCTGTATCTAGAAGGATGCATAGTACTGTGCCAAGGAGAGACGCTGGAAAGGGGGATTCCGAGCAGAGAATACACAGGAGCAGGAACACAGGAAGTGATCTGGTGACTAGGACTGAAAACCAGAGATAAGCATGACAAGGAAAGCAGGCCTTCCTTCAGAGTCCACTGTTACAGTGAAACAGCATGAGGATAATGGGGAGCGACTGAAGTTGCATGATCAGATTTGTGTTTCCAAAAAATGACTTGAGGACCAGTAAGCAAGATGGACTGAGAAAGGGACGAGGGACGCTGAGAGCAGTGAAAGACCACTAGTGGCCCAGTGGCTTTCATCAGAGCGACGACCGCTGAAACGGAAAAGGGCAGATTTGGAGACAGATGCAACTTCATCTGGTGACTGACCAGCTATGAGGGGTGACGGAGAGGAAGGGCATCAGAGCACTCCAAAGACCAGAGTCTGAACCACTGAGTCGGTATTGACACCACCAGCGAAAACAGGAAACATAGAAAAGAATGGTTTGAGGGGAAGAGTTAGATAATAATTTTGGTTTTTGCTGTGTTGAGGTTGAGACCTATGAACATTTAGGTATGGAATTCAAGAGAGAGAAGCTACCAGAAACCTAGATGAGGAGACCATCTACGTGTTATGTGGCAACTAAAGCCACAGAAGAGTATGGCATGAGACAGGAAAAAGGGAGACCAGGAAGAGAAAAGAACTAAGAAAACAACACTGAGGAACCCCCACACTTGAGAGACAACAGAAGGAAGAGTGACTGAGGAAAATGACTCACAGGAGGAGAACCAAGAAGACACTGCCGTCAGAGAAGGCTGGAGTGTTCAAGCTGGAGGTTAGAGGGGATGAACTGTCTTTCAAGGAATCAAAAAAGACCCCAAGGTAATGATATTCTCTCAGCTTTCCCAATGAGCTTGACATAAGAGGAAAAAGTGCATATAAAAATGAACTCTATCTGCTCTGAGAAATAAGATGCAAGTTCATCTCTTGACAGTGAGCATAAAGAGAAGCAGGAGCCTAAAGAAAGTCCAGTGTTTGGTCAAAGCAAGGTCCGTGCTAGGAGCTTACATTCCTCATCTCATTCAATCCTCACCACCATCCTATAAGGAGGTACAATTATTACCACTCTTCAGATGAGCTAAAGATAAACTAAGTAACTTGCTCAGTCACACATTAGAAATTCGCAAAAATCAAAATGTCCACCTAGGAAAGTTGTTCTCTAGAGCTTCTACTCTTCACCTGAATGAAAAAAAAACATGCCTCTGACATTCACAATACCTGAGAGGCAAGCCCGGCAGCCATTACCTCCCTCTTAAAGTTTCATGTGGAAATAGAAGATTGCACAGAGGCAACACCGGGCCTTAAACCAGTCCTCTGCCTCCAATCCCACCACTTCTTCAATAACGATAATAAATCATAACTAATAGAGGGCCAGTCCCAGTGGCTTTCATCAGAGCGACGACCGCTGAAACGGAAAGGGCAGATTTGGAGACAGATGCAACTTCATCTGGTGACTGACCAGCTATGAGGGGTGACGGAGAGGAAGGGCATCAGAGCACTCCAAAGACCAGAGTCTGAACCACTGAGTCGGTATTGACACCACCAGCGAAAACAGGAAACATAGAAAAGAATGGTTTGAGGGGAAGAGTTAGATAATAATTTTGGTTTTTGCTGTGTTGAGGTTGAGACCTATGAACATTTAGGTATGGAATTCAAGAGAGAGAAGCTACCAGAAACCTAGATGAGGAGACCATCTACGTGTTATGTGGCAACTAAAGCCACAGAAGAGTATGGCATGAGACAGGAAAAAGGGAGACCAGGAAGAGAAAAGAACTAAGAAAACAACACTGAGGAACCCCACACTTGAGAGACAACAGAAGGAAGAGTGACTGAGGAAAATGACTCACAGGAGGAGAACCAAGAAGACACTGCCGTCAGAGAAGGCTGGAGTGTTCAAGCTGGAGGTTAGAGGGGATGAACTGTCTTTCAAGGAATCAAAAAAGACCCCAAGGTAATGATATTCTCTCAGCTTTCCCAATGAGCTTGACATAAGAGGAAAAAGTGCATATAAAAATGAACTCTATCTGCTCTGAGAAATAAGATGCAAGTTCATCTCTTGACAGTGAGCATAAAGAGAAGCAGGAGCCTAAAGAAAGTCCAGTGTTTGGTCAAAGCAAGGTCCGTGCTAGGAGCTTACATTCCTCATCTCATTCAATCCTCACCACCATCCTATAAGGAGGTACAATTATTACCACTCTTCAGATGAGCTAAAGATAAACTAAGTAACTTGCTCAGTCACACATTAGAAATTCGCAAAAATCAAAATGTCCACCTAGGAAAGTTGTTCTCTAGAGCTTCTACTCTTCACCTGAATGAAAAAAAAACATGCCTCTGACATTCACAATACCTGAGAGGCAAGCCCGGCAGCCATTACCTCCCTCTTAAAGTTTCATGTGGAAATAGAAGATTGCACAGAGGCAACACCGGGCCTTAAACCAGTCCTCTGCCTCCAATCCCACCACTTCTTCAATAACGATAATAAATCATAACTAATAAGAGCTGCTGACTACAAGTGGCCCACTGACAATCCACGGCCTCCTACCCCTACAATTCACACTCCAAATGAAAGCAACCCACTACACTTGACAGAAAGGGTGGGGGCGTCCTTTCCTCAGGGTTGATCTGAGGCCCCTTTGGAAAGTCTAGCATGCAAGCTTTACAAAGGTTTCCAAGTGACAAGAGACTTGGGTTAGTCCAGTTCCGGAGAGAAGTGCTACCATCCTCAGTAACTAGACAAGATGGCAGAGAAGGAAGAGTTTCCTAAAACCTGAGAGAGACCTATCTAGGGTGTTGGCGCCAACAATCAGGCTGCCTGGTCAACCATAGTTCAGCATGTTCTTAATATATTTCAGGCAGTTAATAGCAACTGAAGAGTAGGGGCGGGGGTTGCTAGTCATAGGGGTAACCTTCCAACTGGTGTCTCTGAGGAAGCCTGAGCTGAAACAGCCAATTTTATTCTCCAGCCCCAAACCCCTATTTCTTCCATCTATGAGGTCAGATGAGCTTTGAGAAAACATTCCATTCCATAAGGTGCTAAAGTTGTTACCTGACTGCATATCCAATGTGGCCTGCAATTTAGGGGGGCAGTAAATGGCATTTGCTGTGGTTCGAGCAGAGGTTAAGGCAGCTCGGGCTTTTGGCAGGTTGCTCAGGGCATGGTAGGTTTTGCTTTCTAAAAGCTGTACTTCCACCAAAAGGGCTTTGTCATCCATCTTTTTCAACTCCCGCAGCAACTGAGAACCTACAGAAAGAAAACACAGATATCCTTTGTTAGCCATAATCTTAATACTTTAATACTGTGCTATTTCCCTCTCTCACCCTTACAAGAGCATTCACTCAGGATAAAGAAACCTACCTAAACTCAAAAAGAGGTTATCCGGTTACACAAGTTAACTTTTCTGCTAATATGCCATCTTCCAAAAGAGAAACAGATCTCCTTGAAGCCTTTCTGCATATAAAGGACATCACAACCAAGAATCCTATGAGCTTACGATTCGAATACAGTGGGAATCCCCACCCAGAAAATGCTGAAATTATTTATCCAACTCAGGCAGGCACTTGATCTCACTCTATTCCTGTCCAATGATCAGAAGACTGTGTAAGAAACACAGTCTTACACAGTCTTCTGATGGTGGGGGAAGGAAAGAATTCAGAATCTATTAACATCCTCCAGATCCTCCTCCACCATGCTCAACATCATGAATTTAGTCACTGGGGAAATGTCAATCAAAACCAAAATGAGATACTATTTCACACCCACTAAAATGGCTAAAGGCAAAGAAACACAGACAATATTAACAAGTGCTGGTAATGATGTGGGGAAACTGGGGCTTTCCTCATACACTGTTGGTGAGAATGGAAAATGGGGTGGCTATATGACCCAGCAATTCTACTCCTAGGTGTATACCCGAAAGAGAAATTATGGCCACAGAAAACCTATTCATAGCAGTACTCCTAACAGCCAAAAAGTGGAAAGAATCTCAATGTCTGTCCATCGACCTAATGAATGGATAAATAACATGTGGTACAACGGAGTATTATTCAGCGGTAAAAAGGAATGAAGTACTGCTATATGGCTACAACACAGATGAACCTTGAAAACATCATGCTAGAGAAAGAAGTCCATCAAAGACCACAGACAGTGTGGTTCCATTACGTGAAATGTCCAGAACAGGCAAATAGAGACAAAAAGTCATTAGTGATCACCTGGGAAGATGAGCAGGCAGGGAGGACTAATGGGAAATTCACATGAAGTGGCAACTGAGAGGCACAGACTACTTCCTAGGGAGATGAAGGTGCTCTGAAATCAGACAGTGGTGACAGTTGCGCAGCCTTGTGAATTACTAAAAACCACGGACTGTGCACTTTTAAAGGGTGAACTGAACAGTCTGTGAATTGTATCTCAAAAGCTGGTTTTTAAAAGGCTATTTGTTAGAACCATGTGAAAACAGCATTTTGCTAATATGCCATCTTCCAAAAGAGAAACAAATCTCCTTGAAGCCTTTCTGCATATAAAGGACATCACAACCAAGAATCCTATGAGCTTACGATTCGAATACAGTGGGAATCCCCACCCAGAAAATGCTGAAATTATTTATCCAACTCAGGCAGGCACTTGATCTCACTCTATTCCTGTCCAATGATCAGAAGACTGTGTAAGAAACACAGTCTTACACAGTCTTCTGATGGTGGGGGAAGGAAAGAATTCAGAATCTATTAACATCCTCCAGATCCTCCTCCACCATGCTCAACATCATGAATTTAGTCACTGGGGAAATGTCAATCAAAACCAAAATGAGATACTATTTCACACCCACTAAAATGGCTAAAGGCAAAGAAACACAGACAATATTAACAAGTGCTGGTAATGATGTGGGGAAACTGGGGCTTTCCTCATACACTGTTGGTGAGAATGGAAAATGGGGTGGCTATATGACCCAGCAATTCTACTCCTAGGTGTATACCCGAAAGAGAAATTATGGCCACAGAAAACCTATTCATAGCAGTACTCCTAACAGCCAAAAAGTGGAAAGAATCTCAATGTCTGTCCATCGACCTAATGAATGGATAAATAACATGTGGTACAACGGAGTATTATTCAGCGGTAAAAAGGAATGAAGTACTGCTATATGGCTACAACACAGATGAACCTTGAAAACATCATGCTAGAGAAAGAAGTCCATCAAAGACCACAGACAGTGTGGTTCCATTACGTGAAATGTCCAGAACAGGCAAATAGAGACAAAAAGTCATTAGTGATCACCTGGGAAGATGAGCAGGCAGGGAGGACTAATGGGAAATTCACATGAAGTGGCAACTGAGAGGCACAGACTACTTCCTAGGGAGATGAAGGTGCTCTGAAATCAGACAGTGGTGACAGTTGCGCAGCCTTGTGAATTACTAAAAACCACGGACTGTGCACTTTTAAAGGGTGAACTGAACAGTCTGTGAATTGTATCTCAAAAAGCTGGTTTTTTAAAAGGCTATTTGTTAGAACCATGTGAAAACAGCATTTTTGCAGGATAAGAATTACGTACTGACAATTTTTTCAGCTTAATAGATCATGAAAGTCATGTTCTTCCACCTGAAGAATATAGTCCAGATATATCCATTAATTTTTTAAAAAAGCAGCAGGCAAAGATTTCAAGGTGTTTAAAGGCCAAAAGGAAAAGCCTTAATTGGCCCACTTCAGATTTCCTGTTTATAGTTACATCCAGTTAATTTCTTGATTTTAAAATTGATTTTAATGATAATCATACATATAGTAAATGTTAACAGTCAGTAAATACTTTTGACCCTTGTTCTCTAATGTTGACAGAACTTCTAAATGGCATTTTTCCATGACAGAGTCAATAAATTTAAGCCACCTTAAATCCTTCTTAGAAATAGGCAGAATATAGGGCTTCCCCTGGTGGTCCAGTGGATAAGGACACCGCCTTGCAGTGCAAGGGGTGCCGGTTCGATCCCTGGCCTGGGAAGATCCCACGTGCCGCGGAGCAGCTGGACCGATGTGTCCAATTACTGAGCTGGAGCTCTGGAGCGCATGCGCCCAGAACCGGCGCTCTGCAACGACAGACGCCACCGCGAAGGGAGGCCCACAGGAGCCAAAGAACAAAGACGGATGAAAATAGAGAAATGAAAGACCAATAGAAGTGGCCTGCCCACTCTCCTCCCTCCCCAACCCGACGCCCGCCCAAAATAAATAAATAAATAAATCTTTTTAAAAAAAAAAAAAAGAAATAGGCAAAATATAAACTATTAATATGTAACTAATAAGAGTAGCCAGGTTCAGAATACATGCACGTAGCCAGCTAAGACAGAGAAGGAAATGGAAACCCACTCCAGTATTCCTGCCTGGAAAAGTCTGTGGACAGAGGAGCCTGGCAAGCTACAGCCCACGCAGGGGGCTGCAAAGAGTCAGACACGACTAAGTGCACACACGCACACACACACACACAGCCAGCTGAGGCGCTTACTAGCTTCCACCAGCTTACTTACCCAAATGCAGTGCTTCCTGGTACCTCTTGGTATCAAAGTACAAAGACACCAGTCTTGCCTAGGAAAGAGAAAAGGCACTGATTGATGGAAAGGGGAGAGAAAAAGCCAAAGAAAGAAATCAAAGATTGACAGTCACAGAACTGTTACTGTTGAATATTTAAGTCCTGATGATACTGGCATCGAATTCAACCTAAAAAAACCATCTAGCCCATGATATGATCTCCTGTTATAGCAGCGACTAAACCATGTTGCTGCTTACTTTTCTGAGCCAAGCAGCAGGTCTGTCTTGGACGACTACCCATCATTTTGGGTGCGCAGATAATACAAAGCTGGTGACAGTATTTTAGATCAGGATGCTGTTACTTATATCCAGTCCGTCAAACGTCTAGAGGCCGGAAATCAGCACCACTACAGGCACGTACCTCCAAAGCTTGGCGTAAGAACGTTCTCTTCTCTGATTTGGCCCATTCGATGCACTCTAAACACAACTCGACCTGCAACGGGGACAGACAGTACATGCAACATTACGTCCTCACGTTCTTCCCACAAGCCCTGCTCGGGAGAACAGCTCTCATTTCCTCGTCATGTGTTACCATCCATGTTTACTGTCTTGAGGGCATGCCTTGATCCACGTATCTCAATACGGAATAGTTATAGCACAATGGAAAATCAATCTGGTTTTTTACACACAGAGTATATTTGTCCTTAGACTGTGTTCCTATGGAAAAGGACTGCATCTTCAAGATTCCTCATAGGGCCCAGGCTACATATGTAGCCCTGGAACGTAGAGTTCTATAATGGATGAGACATTTTTAAAGCAGAAGCTTCTCCCTGAACAGTAATAGTGATGTATTCATGTGAACATACTGGTCATAAAGGGAAATAATTCTCAGCCTAGGAACAAGTGTCTTACTCTTCTAACACTTTCATGTAAGACTCAAAAGGCCCAGCTGACTCTTCCCTTCCAGAATCTACAAAGTACAAGTAATTCTCATCACAATACAGCAAACTTAGCTTGTATGAAAGGGAGTAAAACATAAATCAAAATTAGCCTAAAACTTAAAGCTTTCAAACATTCTTTAAAAGCACCCTGAACTCCCAGTTCTATCCGCTAATGAAATAATAATGTCTCGTGTAAAGTAACTAACTTAAAAAGCCCACCCTGAACTCAGCATACGGACGTTGCAGAAAAAGGCACTGATTGATGGAAAGGGGAGAAAAGCCAAAGAAAGAAATCAAAGATTGACAGTCACAGAACTGTTACTGTTGAATATTTAAGTCCTGATGATACTGGCATCGAATTCAACCTAAAAAAACCATCTAGCCCATGATATGATCTCCTGTTATAGCAGCGACTAAACCATGTTGCTGCTTACTTTTCTGAGCCAAGCAGCAGGTCTGTCTTGGACGACTACCCATCATTTTGGGTGCGCAGATAATACAAAGCTGGTGACAGTATTTTAGATCAGGATGCTGTTACTTATATCCAGTCCGTCGAACGTCTAGGGGACGGAGATCAGCACCACTACAGGCACGTACCTCCAAAGCTTGGCGTAAGAACGTTCTCTTCTCTGATTTGGCCCATTCGATGCACTCTAAACACAACTCGACCTGCAACGGGGACAGACAGTACATGCAACATTACGTCCTCACGTTCTTCCCACAAGCCCTGCTCGGGAGAACAGCTCTCATTTCCTCGTCATGTGTTACCATCCATGTTTACTGTCTTGAGGGCATGCCTTGATCCACGTATCTCAATACGGAATAGTTATAGCACAATGGAAAATCAATCTGGTTTTTTACACACAGAGTATATTTGTCCTTAGACTGTGTTCCTATGGAAAAGGACTGCATCTTCAAGATTCCTCATAGGGCCCAGGCTACATATGTAGCCCTGGAACGTAGAGTTCTATAATGGATGAGACATTTTTAAAGCAGAAGCTTCTCCCTGAACAGTAATAGTGATGTATTCATGTGAACATACTGGTCATAAAGGGAAATAATTCTCAGCCTAGGAACAAGTGTCTTACTCTTCTAACACTTTCATGTAAGACTCAAAAGGCCCAGCTGACTCTTCCCTTCCAGAATCTACAAAGTACAAGTAATTCTCATCACAATACAGCAAACTTAGCTTGTATGAAAGGGAGTAAAACATAAATCAAAATTAGCCTAAAACTTAAAGCTTTCAAACATTCTTTAAAAGCACCCTGAACTCCCAGTTCTATCCGCTAATGAAATAATAATGTCTCGTGTAAAGTAACTAACTTAAAAGTGTTCTGTTCCAAATGGTCTACATACCATCAGGGATCCCTGCCAAGTAGCTCTGACAAGTACCTATCAAGTGCTGCAGACAGTGTATCACTTTTGTTACTGAGAGTTTTATATTAAGATTCACAATCAAAGCATAAGATAAAAAGAAACTGAGCTTTCCAGAAAACTAGCTGCTTAAATAAAGCTCAGGATATAAATGGATGACTTTACATGATGTTTGCAGGATTCATCAGCAAGTCAATGAAATCTTTATAACTCACCAGAGCCCCCTAGTGGCTACTTAATCCCCAACTCTAAACTCAACTGCCCTCCTGAATGCTACAAAACCTGAAATAAGAGGGGTCGTGTGTATACCTATGGCTGCTTTGCGTTTATGTATGGCAATAAACAACAAAACTCTATAAAATTAAAATAATTTTTCTTAAAAAAAGCAAGTAAATCACAATTTCAGAGTTTTGAGTTATGTTCTAAAATGCCAAAATCAAAGTAGTTTCTGTTCATACATGAATGGAACTGAAAATATTTTTCTGAATGTTTTTAGCAACAAGAACAAAAGTCTTTAGTCTCATATGTTTCAGGGGGCTAAGAAATGCTTACCAAAAGTTTTACCCGGCAAGTTTCTTCAAACAATGCTGACATGTACGCCTACGCTCCTGATTCAGTAGTCTGAAATAAAAGGTTGGCCTCTCTGATGCAGTACCCTAGCTAAGAAACACTGAGCTCTACTCTAGCATCTCACCTGTCCCCATTTCCCTGACAGTCCAGCCGTGAAGTGACTCATCCAAGGTCACAATCAGCTGCTGGGACCAGAGCTTGACCCCACCTCAATCCAGACTTAAATTCAGCTCCATACAGACATTCTCGTACAGCAGGTAATTTTTACAACATGAACTGCCTATAAGTGTTCAATGACAGGGTACATAATCTGCACTATCTAGGTCTATAATCAGTGAAGTCAGTGCTTCAGTTCTAAGAAAAAAAATGGAAAGGCCGCTCAGTGCCCTTGCTACATAGCTATTTTGTTTGAAAGGCTTTGTGCTTTGTTAATGCTAACAATGACTGATAAAGGGGATAATAATACACAAGAAGTTCATGCTTCTGGAGGAAGCCCTGACCCAAGTACAAAAGTTCAACATGGTCAAAATTAGATACCAATATTTTTAAGTTTTAAATAAATACACTTAACCATTTTTATATGCCTTTATTCACTATATTTCTAAGGGGAAAAGTTAGCTATTATAGTGTGAAATTCTCTAGCACAAACTTTCTTTTTTCTATTCAAATAACTATTTCATTAACAGGATTTCTAGTGTAAGGTTTCTTAAAATGTGTGACCATGCTTTTTTTGGTACCATGCGTACCAAAAAATGTCTTCCCAAAGAAAGTGCCTAGAGATACCTGGAAGGTAAAATCAGTTCTGGAATTCCAGCTCACTCTGTGTTAAGGATCTGGTTCAGTCTTTTTCCTTCTTCACCCTAAATCTCTGATCCCCTCTCCTTGCCAGCCAGCCCAATCCTCAGTCACCCACCCCACCCATACAGCCTCACTTCCTAGGCAAATGACCAGAACCTAATCTAAGTCACATCAGCTTCTGGAATACAGCAAGCTGAAACCTGTGCTGTAGCTCTACCTGACTTAGAATTAGTCTCCAAAGACAGACGAGTAAAATCCCCTCCCCATACTCTTCGTGTTGAACTCCCCAACACACTCAGCTCTCTTACCAACGCTCTAAAACTTCATGTTTTGCCTCAGACCTCAATACTTCTGCGACAGTGCTCCACCTATGACTTACTCCTCCATCCTTTCCCAGCATTCAAGGAATTTTAAAAGAACCTACTGATAAATGTGTATGCAGAGCAGCAATGGAAAAGCAGACAGAGAGAACAGACTTACAGACATTGAGGGTAGGGAGGAGTAGGTGAGAGGCATGGAAAGAGTAACATAGAAACTCACATTACCATATGTAAAAGAGACAACTAATGTGAATATGCTCTAAGACTAAGGGAACTTACACAGAATAACCTAGAAGGGAAGGATGGGGAGGAAGATGGGAGGGAAGTTCAAGCGGGAGGGGTCAAGTGCGTACCTATGACTGATTCAAGTTTATGTATAGCAGTAAACTACAAAACTCTATGAAAATAAATTAATAAAAGAAAATAAAAGAAAAAAAAGAACCTAGAATTATCCAAGATGAAGACTATTTATCCAGTCTCCCAAGTCAGAGGCCTTGAGTTACTATAGACAAATGAAGCCGCAATACCCCATGCTTGCTCCTCAAGTCAATACACTTAAGTCTTAGTTCAACAAATACCTCCTGAGCATCTACCACAGAGAAGGCATGATCCCAGTGTTATTCAACAAGTACTAGTTAAGGAGTTTCTTTGGGCCAAATGACTTGAAGTGTGGAGGTTACAGCATGAACAGCACAGTCGTTATCCTCATGAAATTTATATGCTAAGTAGGAAACTGGTGTTGATAAGTAAAGTAAGTATGAAGAAAGCAGAAATAGGGTGTTTTAGATACTGTGATAAAGGAAGGTCTCTGAGGAAATGAGATGGAAGTAAAGACTTGAAGTGATGTAAAGAAGGAAAAAAGTTGTGTTAAGCAGACTGAGAGCAGGCCTCCCCTGGCAGTCCAGTGGTTGAGATTCACACAATTCCACTGCAAGGAGCACAGGTTCAATCCTTGGTCAGGGAACTAAGATCCTGCAAGCCACACAACATGGCCAAAAAAAAAAAAAAACATCAAATGTATAAAAATGCCCCAAAGCTAGAACAGTTTAAAGCCAGTGTTACAGCTGTAAAGAAAGCAGAAGAAAGAGTAATAGGGCACATGCGGTCAGAGGTAGCCATGGTTAAGGAATAGCCAAGAATCAGGAGTGAGAATGGCACCGTGACACTACAAGGTACACAGGGCTTCAGCTGAATGAGGCTGTGTTACAGGAAAGAAAAGAAAGCAAATGTTCAAGTAACCATGTACAAATATAGTGTGGACCCCAAGGAGTTCAGATCACAGTGACGTCAGCGAGTAAAGATCTCAGACATGGAAATACAGAGGGAAAGGTACATCATGAAGAGTGCACAGGACTCATTCAGCCCACAGTCAAGTACCCAACAGCGCTGGCAAGCTTGGTACATTTCACAGAGTACTGACATGCTAAGCTGTATTGCAGAAAAACCAAATTCTGCAGGCAACGGAGAGCCACTGAAGGCTCAAGTGATGGGTGAACAGAGAATACAATGTTCAGAGGGTGACTTGGTAAGACATCTCTCAAAATGGTGGTGCGAGGCTTTTGCCATAATCTAAGAAATAAATAGAACTCACTGCACATCAACAATACCTCCAAAAAAAAAGAAGAAGAAATAATTAGAACCCAAACTAGATGGCAGTTGTACACAGAGAACAAATACAAAAAGAGATGGTGAATAAAGCCTGGAGAAAGTTGCACTGGCAGAATTTAACAAACAGGTGGATGTTGATGTTGCTATGCTGGAGTTTGAGGTGCAGGCAGAACCATCTGGATGGTTCATAATACATTCCAAACCAAGCAAATAATCTGTAATCCACAAAAATTACTAAAAGAAGACTTGCTAAGTGGACTATAGACTCTGGCTCTTAATAAAAAGCTAAATTACCAATCATTAAAAACAAAGACCAACGGCTCTTACTTACCTGAAATGGCACTGACAATAAAAAGACACAGTACCTGAGAGCGTTCCTTTCACCCTCAGGCAAGAAAAGCTTCCAGCTGACAAGAAAGCACTGTGCAATGAACAACCAATGTGCACACACAGTTAAACAAAGGGCCTAACCAGACGTGGAGCCCCATGACGGAGGCTCCTGAATCCCACAAGCCAATTACAGGAGAGAACTAACTTATGATTTGGATAATTTGGATACAGAAGGAGGAGAACTGATCATTAAACAAATCCAGTTCTATCCACTGAGCCAGTTCAGTGTTGCAGGAAGAGACAAATTCAGTGTCAAAGAAGCAGCTCGGATAACTAGTTTTTCTGCTTAAAATGTTCCAAGTAACATTTATTAGTCTATTTCAAGCTAACATTTATTGGCCAGCTCTTTCTAAGGCACCCTGATTCAAACAAAAGAACTGGCATCACTTTTTCATGAGAACAAATACATTTTTTTAAAAAAAGTTACAGCTAGGTACTTGCCTACAAGGTTCAGTGGCTAAGACTCCGCACTCGCCATGAATGAGGCCTGGGGTCAATCTCTCATCAGGGAACTAGATCCCGCATGCCACCACAAAGACTGACTATCCCACATGTCAACACAGGCAAACAGGGATTTCCCTGGTGGTCCAGTGGCTAAGACTTTGTGCTCCCAATGCTGGGGACCTGGGTTCAATCCCTGGTCAAGGAACTAGATCCCACATACCAGAACTAAGACCCAGTGCAACCAAATAAATACATTTTAAAAAAATTAAAAAAAAAAAAATGACTCAATATAGGCAAATAAATAAATACTACAAAAAAAAAAGTTATGGTTACATAAGAGTAACACCTCTTGGAAAAATCACTTTCTCTTTTAAAGTATTCATAAAAATAATGCTAATCCTTTGTTCAAAGGGCAGCCATCTACAATCTATTTCTGATCGATTATCATGAAACACAGCTCTGCCAAAAACAAATGAACTTGAAGACTTCTCTACAAACAAATTTTCTACAGTGAAGTTATAGTTTATGGTGTTTAAACTAGGCTTCAAAGAATCATTAAGAAGGAAGGAAACAAAAAAAGGAAACCTGATTTCACAGAAGACATGATTTCAAAGTGAGACGCATATATGCCAGGTTTCTGAAGTTCCCCATTATATTCAGCATGCCACTAATGCCCTTCATATCTTTTAAATCCGGAGGCCAGAGCAAAGCATGAGATATATATCTACCTACCAGTTCCTACCCCTGCCTTTATACCATTTGACATTTTATATATTTGTTCATTACCTGTCTTCCTCATTAAAATATAATCCTCATGAGAGCAGTAACTGTACATTGTTACAAATGAATCCCAAGGCGCTACAACAGTGGCTAACACACAGCAGGCATTCAGTGCCTGCCGAGCAATACAGACAAGACAGCAACTATAGTCTTCCTACAAACAGAGTCAAGCAACCACCATACACCCTGTCTGAATCTGCCACTTTTTTTGGGGGGGAGGGGGGCTCTTTTATTGGTTTTTTAACTTATTTTCATCCATCTTTATTCTTTGGCCTGTGTGGGCCTCCCAGTGCAGTGGCCTCTCTCTTTGCAAAGCACTGGCTCTAGGGCGCATGCGCTCCAGAGTGCTGGCTCGTAACTGGACACACTGGTCCAGCCATCTTGGGATCTTCCCAAACCAGGGATCGAACTGGGGCCCCTTGTACTGCAAGTCAGACTCTTTACCCACTGGACCACCAGGGAAGCCCGAATCTGCCACTTTTTACAGAATGAATTTGAACTCTGGTGGTGTCTCCTTCTCCAGAACTGCCGACAATAATTCTTTGAGAAGAACTGGAAGAGGCTCAGTTGATTCCAGAGGCACTCTTCAGCACAGCTCAGGGTCTAGCCTGAACTCACAAAGGACACGGGCAGGTACACGGGCAGGTACACCAGTCCCTGCACACACAGATGCTCACTCCTCAATAAAGGCATAAATGCATACAAGACGCGCCAAGAAGGGATGCCACGAGACTTAATTAATGCTCACAAGGAGTCCTCTGACAGAATGAAAGGTACCACAGACACAGAAAACATGACAAAGGTGTGGCAATACAATACCTCAAGACAAGAATCAGTTTGACCCTGATGTAATGAGGATTCCAGGGACCACTCACAATCTCCACTTACAAAGCAAAGCATGGAACAGACCCAAAGTATCAAATGCCCTGTAACAAAGAGAAACTGACATGATAAGTCCAGGGCTGTCCTCCCAGCTGTCCCTTCCACATCAGTACTACCGTGCGGGAAGGCATTTTCTTTCACTGAAACCAAACTTTGCTCCAAACAAGACTTTGTCTGTCTTCTGTCATTCAGGTAGCTTACCTCCTGTCCTGTAGCTGCTTCCATATCCAGAAACAGATCAAGAAGAGATCGGACCAGACGCGCGGCTTTAGCCTTGCTGATGGAATTCAAGAAGGTCGCACAAATGAATCCCAAGGCGCTACAACAGTGGCTAACACACAGCAGGCATTCAGTGCCTGCCGAGCAATACAGACAAGACAGCAACTATAGTCTTCCTACAAACAGAGTCAAGCAACCACCATACACCCTGTCTGAATCTGCCACTTTTTTTGGGGGGGAGGGGGGCTCTTTTATTGGTTTTTTAACTTATTTTCATCCATCTTTATTCTTTGGCCTGTGTGGGCCTCCCAGTGCAGTGGCCTCTCTCTTTGCAAAGCACTGGCTCTAGGGCGCATGCGCTCCAGAGTGCTGGCTCGTAACTGGACACACTGGTCCAGCCATCTTGGGATCTTCCCAAACCAGGGATCGAACTGGGGCCCCTTGTACTGCAAGTCAGACTCTTTACCCACTGGACCACCAGGGAAGCCCGAATCTGCCACTTTTTACAGAATGAATTTGAACTCTGGTGGTGTCTCCTTCTCCAGAACTGCCGACAATAATTCTTTGAGAAGAACTGGAAGAGGCTCAGTTGATTCCAGAGGCACTCTTCAGCACAGCTCAGGGTCTAGCCTGAACTCACAAAGGACACGGGCAGGTACACGGGCAGGTACACCAGTCCCTGCACACACAGATGCTCACTCCTCAATAAAGGCATAAATGCATACAAGACGCGCCAAGAAGGGATGCCACGAGACTTAATTAATGCTCACAAGGAGTCCTCTGACAGAATGAAAGGTACCACAGACACAGAAAACATGACAAAGGTGTGGCAATACAATACCTCAAGACAAGAATCAGTTTGACCCTGATGTAATGAGGATTCCAGGGACCACTCACAATCTCCACTTACAAAGCAAAGCATGGAACAGACCCAAAGTATCAAATGCCCTGTAACAAAGAGAAACTGACATGATAAGTCCAGGGCTGTCCTCCCAGCTGTCCCTTCCACATCAGTACTACCGTGCGGGAAGGCATTTTCTTTCACTGAAACCAAACTTTGCTCCAAACAAGACTTTGTCTGTCTTCTGTCATTCAGGTAGCTTACCTCCTGTCCTGTAGCTGCTTCCATATCCAGAAACAGATCAAGAAGAGATCGGACCAGACGCGCGGCTTTAGCCTTGCTGATGGAATTCAAGAAGGGTCGCACATACTTCAGGAGTCCCCCAAGTTCTGTGGAAGGCAATTCCAACAGGAAAAAAGCACACGTCCATATTAGGGACAAAAATACCCATTAAAAGATGACCCAAGATCAGTAAAATCAGTAGGTAGGTCTGGAAGCAGTCAAAAGGTAACTTAATAGGAATTTAAAGCATTCTTAGCAGGTAACAGACTAGCAAAAAAGTTAACAATGTACACCATATCTGTATTCCATTGCCCACTTGGCCACTGGGTTACTGTGAGGGTCCTGGGAAATGCTTGGGTCCCTCTAGCTCATGAGTACAGCAAAGGACTCATGCTCTCAAAAAGCAGTGTTCCAGAACATGAAATACATTATGACTTAGCCACCTTGGACAAAATTACTTCCCCACAACCAACAAATTTATCAGATTATAGGAGTCAAACAACTGTCTTGGTTGGGAATCTTAACAGAGATTTTCAATTTCAGGTTCCCTTTCTCCTCCCTTCCTAAAGTAATGCCCAGTTTACCCTTTTACCAATGTCATTTTCAAAGCACTCTTCTGAATCAACTTTTCACACGAAAGTTAGGGTGTTTGTCTGTTCAAGTTGTACTATGCCCTTTTAAAATTCCTTGTTAATCTGCAAAATCTAAATCTTAAACTATGACAAAAAAGGTGTCCACCACAGACGGCCTCTTCCCCTCTTGTGCAAGAACAAAGGG